>PVLA01003311.1:0-218831 GCA_004027455.1 Hydrochoerus hydrochaeris
GATCTAGTTTCAGTTTTCAGCATGTAGAGAGCCAATTTTTCCAACACCATTTATTAAAGAGACTATCCTTCTTCCAGTGGACATATTTAGCCCCTTTGTCAAATATCAGGTGGCTGAGTGTCTTTGTAGTTGTGCTTGCATCTTCTAATCTGTTCCATTGATCCTCAGGTCTATTTCTTTGCCAGTACCAAGCTGATTTTATCACTGTCACTTTATACATAGTTTCTTTTATGCTAACACATGAAGCAATATGGACTCAAGAAAATCATTTACCTTGGAATGCTGGTTTCATTACCATGACTGAAATAAGTCAAAATAACTGTTTGCCTTTACATTTTCATCTTGCTTTCCAGATCTCCAACCTTAAATGTTGTAAGAACTCCAAAACCTCAGAGGCTTCACCTTATTGCAGGCAGAGGGGTGGCAAAGCCCAAGTGAAGTCCATGTTCAAATTTACTTTTTCTGAATTTACCTATGGGAGCCTACACAAAAGATCCCCCAGAACCCAAACTATTCTTTTAATGTTAATTTGATATCAAAATTCACTACAATTTCTCTTGAAGGTAAGATTGAAAGATGTTCTTAAAAAGTGACTGATATATTATAAAACTGATGAAATGTGTTTTAAAATCAGGCAGGGGAAAATGGCAAGAGATCATTTAGTTTCCTACAAATTGCTTTCATTAACTCTACTGCATAAACCACTGAATCCTATTAAATTAACTCAGCCCACTCAATAACCTTGTCTTCTTTCACAAATACCCACTGAACAGAAATCCTGGATATAATGTAGAAATAATAGCTTTAATAAGAATACACTGCATACGTTCAAAAGTTGAACTTATTCATTAAATCTACTGATGTCTGTTTAGAATGACTCAAAACTAGTGAAGATATGTTAAAATGATTAAGTAAATCAAACATAAAAATCCAGAAATAGGTATTAGTAGGTGTGCTATATAAGCACTAGCTTTGCTAAAGGCTATCAATTATTAAATGGCAGAAATTACTGCCACAATTGGGTTATTCAAAATGACTTCTAATATTACAAATTCCATGCATTCTAGTGAGAACAATTACTTATTTTCAATTATTCTTTAGGCTTCTAGGCTCAACTGATTAATCCTCTTAGAAGAAACAACATCCTTTTATAAAAAAGTCAGAATTTATAAAGTCAGGATAAGAAAACTGATTTCTCAATGCGTTAGAAATAAACTAAAAACTGGATGAATTCCTTTTTTTCTGATTACAAATGAGCCCCTCAGCAAATGTGGCCATAATCTATAACTGACCCCATAATACTTCATTTGAATGACACAGAATGCTTGATACTATTTGGTGACTGAAGCACAGTTCTTTGTTAGTGTTCCTGAGTTATGCTGCTGACAGAGAGAACAAGCAGGTATGTTGTGCTAATTGGGTTGGACAAGCACAATATTAAAACAAAAGCCATGAGGTCATTAAGTCAATTGTGTAAAGATGGACTCCGAGTTATAACTCAAAGCCACAACTGAAAAAGAAAGAGCTTTCTCTTTTATAACAATCATTCCATCAAAGATACTAAGGGCACAATTAATAGTATTTTATTTCTACCTAAAGAGAGTATCAGAACCTAGATATCCAACAGGAGAGAGCCAAATGATATTAAAGCCATACAGAAGACTATTATACACACACTTACAATGATGCTTTTAAACAATTTTTAATAATGTGAGAAGATATTTCTATTTTAGTCTTTTAAAACGAGATGCTAAAATTATGTAGACACTGAATGTCTACAGCATGTGAGGGCCTTGAACTAGGAAGAGAACAGTTCCACCGCCCCCATCCTCCAGTAAACGGGAACCCTGCCCACAGCACTGTCCAACCAAAATCTTTGGAGGGATGAAGGGGGGAGATTCCAGCAATCCGTGTTTTCACAAGTCCTCCAGACAATCTTATACCCAACAAAATGTGAAAACCCCGGCTATGTCAGGCCTCAGTGGAAGCAGTGCTTCTCAGGGCAGCTGTCTCCTCTCACCCCATCCTCCCAGCTCAGCTGCACCCGCTGTGTGTCACCGCAGCCAGGACCTGCTCACCCAGTAGCGGTCACTACAGCTTACAATTACTGCTTCTGTTGACTGTAAAACATGTGTTTTTATCTTTTACCAGACCAAATAGTCTCAAG
The DNA here is from genome assembly GCA_004027455.1 of Hydrochoerus hydrochaeris. NCBI lineage: Eukaryota > Metazoa > Chordata > Mammalia > Rodentia > Hydrochaeridae > Hydrochoerus > Hydrochoerus hydrochaeris. The sequence goes on from PVLA01003311.1 coordinate 2,168, forward strand.
CCTGGCTGTGCATTCAACTCGCCAGGAAGCTCCCAAAATATCCAGATGCTTGGGCCATACCCAAGCCCAACAGACTCCCCTGGCATAGGACTGAAGCATCTGTAATTTTCTAAGCACTGTGCTGTGATTCTGCGATTTAGCTGACACACCAGACTCAATAAACTTGAAGAGCAGGGGATGGCAAAGAGTGGCCAGCATCCATTGAATATGGGGGGGGGGTTTAGTTTGTGGGGTAGGGAGTAGCTTTGTTTCTTTCCGATCTCGAAGACAGTATAAAATTTCAAATGAACAAAAAGGTTTTATTAAAAAGTAAGTCTCTTTTCTTCTGTGTTCCTCATCTCTGAAGTAATCATTTTGACCAACAAATGCCACATGCTTCCTAAGACTAGCCATTTGTCAACACACGGAGAAAAAACCAAAATTGGAGGGTAGAATTAGAGATTATTTTCTTGCTTCTTTATGCATATCTGTACTTTTTATTAAATATATATATATAACTTTCAATATTGGGAAAGGAAATACCCTAAGGATAACCATAGGTGAGTGCATCTAGAACTTTCAGTAAGCAGAGACACAGGGTTTCTAAAAAAACAATCCCTTGGGATTTATCTTGAAAGATGAGGATGAGACCCCTTACCTGGTTTGAGGGAAGAACCATCCATTAGCTTCATTTGGGAGACATTTTTACTTTGGATTATTCACTCCTCCAGAATTTCCACCAGAAAAATCAAGAAATGAAATACCAGGTCTTTAACTAAGAAATAATGTTATTAAACACAAATGGTGGGCATGCCAGTAATCCCAGTACTCTGGAAGACTGAGGCAGTAAGATCGCATGTTCAGCCTGGGGAATTTAGCAACTTAGCAAGATTCTGTCTCAACATTTAGAATTTAAAAAGAGTAATTCAGTGTTAAGGTTCTGAGTTCATCCTTAGTACAAAAAAAAAAGACATACAGATGAACATTATGCTTCAAGATCTATTTTGTCTTGACCAAGTTAGTATAAGCATCTCACCTAGACTAACCACTTCTGGGTATATTAAAATGAAGAGCTGAGGTGCGGACCCCAGCATGGTGACTGAAAAGATGATCTTTCGAAGCCGCTGGCCCCCTCGAACTCCATGCCACATGGTGGTTCTGTCTCAATACCACACCTCGGATTTGGGATGCAAGTGTGGGGTGCCTTCAGGAAAGACTGTACTATGGACAGCTATTTCACTTTACAATGGCACACTCTCACCCCAAACTTGCGAGGCTTTTCTGTTCTTGTTTTTCTCACTGCCTTTTCATGACTTCCCAGTCCCCTCATTCTTAAGAACTAAGACACTCTGTAGTTAGTGTAGCCAATTTTAGCAGCAGCTCTTGGCTGGTCTCCATTTTGTTTCCAAGGTGAGTGGGAAATCAGCTTGTCAGGACTTTTTAAGATCCACCTAATAAAAACCCAAGAATTCAAGGAGGCAAGGACTTGGGGATACTTCCTTAAGGACTAGAGGTCTTTCTTATTTTACTTCTGTTCCTTATCTAAGACTGGACAGAAATGCCCTCCGTTGAATTTAAAGCATTTTTGTGTTTACCATGTTCATCACAGTTAAAGTAAAGGCCAAGGTGTATGATGACAGTTAACAGGGAAATATCTAAAGCTCTTAGATAATACAAAGAAACTTGTTAGATAATTATCATATTTAGTCAGAGAGGCATTCCAATATTTCAAATTTAGACAAAAGCCATTCCAAAATTTCAAAGAACAAGCCACCACCAGATCCTGAAGAATTACTGTGTGCCATTTGCTAGCTGTTTGGTGTATGTTGATTCTGTCTCTTGTACAGACTGGATGCTCCTGGGCCCCAGGGCTTATCTCCTATTTGGTGTGGAGTTCAGAGCAAAGGTTTAAAATTTAAATTGTACTGAAAACTTAAGAAGTGACAGACTATAACAGAAAATCAATTTCACATAATAAGATCACTGTATCTTAAGTATGGTGAAGATTTTAAAAAGAAATCACTGTAACCTGAAAAAATCATTCAAGGCTGATAGAATGTGTTTTTTAGGTTAAGCCTACCTCCTTAACATCTCTTTTCTATTAAATTTATATGCAAAAAAAAACCTTTTAGGTTTACCCATACTTCTGATAGGGGGTTAAACCTTTTGAATACATAAGAAACTTAAACAGCTTACTAGAAAAAAATAATAAAACACATAGTCTGACTTTAAAATGCGCAATAAATCTACAGAGGTATTTCTCAGAAGAAGACATGCAAATAGCCAACAGATAAATAAAAAATATTTACATTAGTCCTCAGAGAAATGTAAATCAAGATCACAATGAGGTATGGCCTCACTCTAGTTGGAACGGCTATCATCAAGACAATAAAGATAACGGGAAAGCTCACACCCTGTTGGTGGGAAGGGAAAGCAAATTAGTACAAACTTTCATGGGGAAGAGTATGGAAGCTGCTCAGAAATAAAAACAGAACTACTGTGCAACCCAGCAATGCTGCTACTGAGAGTGTATCCAGAAGAAAGAAACCATTCTGTCAAGAAGATGCCTGTACTCCCATGCTTTCAGCACGATTCCAACAGCCAACAAATGTAATCACCCACTGATGAACAGGTAAAGAAAACGTGGTGCACATACAGAATGCACCGCTATTCGGTCATTGTGGTGGATTAATGAATGGTCACCTTGAGCGGGATGCCCAGCAGAACTGAGTCAGCAGGGTTCCCGACGTGGAAGAGCCACCAGAGGATGCTGCTGGAATGGCATAAAAAGAGAACAGGAGGGGAAGGTGCCATGCAGCTGATTTTCCTGAAGAAGCTGCTTTCTGGTAGTTTTTCCTCATAGGTGTTTTGGTGGTCTTCTTCCTTAAAGAGCTTTAATCCTTGTCTTCATTTTAGACTTGGCTCCTGGCTTCCGGTGCAGGCCTCTCAGCCTTCTGACGCAGATCCCTCACTCAGCCAGCACAGACTTCCTAGCTTCCCCCACTGGCCCTTGGGCCTTTCCAATGCAGATCCTTGGTGAGGATTTGCACGGGGCATTGCCCTGGGCTCCAAGCCCTGACTGGATCCTGCAGGTCTCGGGCAGGCAGACAGACATCCACGTCTCCTACACCTGACTCTAGTTAGCACCAACTAATGCAGCCATAAAGGGATGAAATCCTGTCATTAAAACAACAGCCAGGCACAGAAAGGTAAATACCGTATGACACAAGTTGACCTCACAGAGGTAAAGAAATGAGAGTAGGGTAGTGGTTAACAGGAGCTGCAGAGAGTGTGGGAATGGTAGATTAGTGGGTGCTAAGCAACAGTTAAACAAAAGAAAAAATTCTGGTGTTCTATTTTACATTATGGTGACTACAGATAATGATAATGCACTGTATATTTCAAAATTAGAAGAAATGATTTTTAAGAAATAATAAAATACCAAGAAATTAAATATACTTACCCTTTTTGAACATAATACAATGTACATATATATCAAAACATCACTTATTAGTCTATGAATATGTACAACTCTATCAGCGAAAAATCTTTTGGGTTTGCTGAAAATACTTTGACAGCCTAACAAAACAAAAAAATTAAATTATGAATGAGAACAATCTTTTTAGGAATATGACAACATAATTACACCTGTGAGGCCAGAATACCTGCAATTATGAAAGAAAAATATTCCCAAAACTTTTATAAATTTTATGATGCATAATTTGATAAGGGAAATGCTCTATTTCATTCCCTATTCAATTTAAGAGTTTAATTTTATTTTACTGACAAACTACAAAAAGGTATACCGGATATTTACACCAAATGAAAACGCTCTTTAAACATGTACTGTACCAATCAGGTGTAATGTCTGTAGCTTTTATTTCTCTCCAATACCTAATCCAGAAATCTATAAAAATTTCAAGGAATGAATTATTTGCACTGTAATTACAGGCCACACAAAAATGTCAATGATAGACTGGTGCCCCCAAGTGGGACAACAAGAAACTACAAGCACTAGATGCACCAGGCATATGCAATAGTTGTTCCTGTTTTAGTGAGTTGTTTAATTCAACTAGAAGCATGTGTTGAATGAACCTGTATTTTGTAGGAGCTGGTAGTAAGTGTCCTACAGCTCAGCTTGGACTCACTGTCTACTCCAACTCCTTTAACACTGACAGCAAGGGATAGTCTGACATGTAAAGGTATCACACAGCTTCCTTACTAGCTCAAAAGGTAGGGGTATATCTCCAAAACAAGGAAGGGTGTCAGATCTACTCTGATGTACTAAAGAAACAGCATTATAGAAATCTTTTGGCAAGTAGTAATCTTTTGGCCACCTCTAATTCCCCGTCTTTGCGATATGTAAGTGGAATTTAAAACTCTAACCAAATTGCTCAGTGAATGGTACTAATAATGTGCAGTCCTCCTAGACTGCAGGCTCAAGCATCAATGCACGGTGTTTGGGGTGGGGGCTAAAAAGTAATGAATTCAGTTTCCTGCCTCTGCACAAGCAGTGAGCATAACAACTGCTAATGAGTTGGTATCTTACACAGCCAAAGGGTTCACACTGTCGATTCTTGTTCACATTCTGGAATTTCTATTGGTTGGCCACAGAGATTTCATAGAATACACCACAAAAAGATGGTTACAATTTCAAGAAATATCCTTGGAAAGTTTTTAAGCCACATGCCTAACAATCAGATTACTTTGTGAAATATTTTCTCTACTTTTTTTATTTTAAAGAGAAAACAGTAAAAACAAGGATACAAAATTTCAAAACAAGATAGTAGGAGAGTAACAATGGTTAATACATTGTGTATTGTTATCTTCAAAGTAGTTGCGTATATTACAAGAGATAAGCATGAAAAATTAATCAAACAGTATGGGCATAAAAGCAAAATGCAAGTAAGGCATGGTGGGTCACGCCTCTAACCCCAGGACTTGGAAAGCTGAGGCAGAAGGAGTAAGAATTTGAAGCCAACCTGGGCTATGTATGTAGTGTGTTTGAGGCCCGCCTGGATGACACAGCAGAAATGCAAAAGAAAACTTCATTCAGTAGAGGGTTCCAACTGCGGTCACTGGAAGGTGACTAGCTAAAATTTTACTAGGCATCTTTTTAATTACTGCTTCGGCTTACATTGTTAGTAATTAAGATGAATCTTGGCTGTGATTGAGTGATAATCACGTGTAAGGCAACATAAAATCTTTATTTTATATGAAAAGGTAGATATTTAATTTAATCATTTTCACAATCCTCTGAAGCATTATCCTCATGTTACAGATGAGAACACTAATGCTCAGATTAGGAAGCTATATATCCTTAACATCACAGTGAAGAATAGGTCTGGTACTGCAACGTGTATTACTAAATTTTTTTTAAGTATTTGTTGAATTCTACAGGAAAAAATGACCAGGACTGGTTTTACTTCTGACTTGTTTGCCTCCAAAGCTATGGGCTTAATGCTGACACTGTCCTTCCTCCTTCCAGCACTGCAGAAGTTAGTGGGCAGTTATATCCATTCTTTTCTGATTTTAGCAAAGGTTCCAAAAGTAAATGTCTTCAAAGCTTAGCAGACAATGGAAAGGTATGATGTGACTGGGTATAAGGGGCATGGAGAGGGGCAGAAATGTGGCTAAGAATGCAGAATTTGTCTACAGGGAGTGGCCATTACCCCACTCCAGCTCTCTGTGACTACACAGGCACTGAAGTTGGCAAATGTTACCCATCTTTCTTTTCTAGCAGAGATGAAACATTGAATTTTTGAGAGCTAATTTAATTTAGATTTAAAGAGACATACCATGTTGGAAAAATAAAACACATCAGAAGGCTGAACGTAGCCTGTAGTTACTATGTTTTAAGAGATTCTAATAATGAATGATCCCTTTCCCAGATATTGTAGACTGTATCTTCTGGTACCAAAAGATTTGGGTATTATTATCACTATTGCATTCATTACACAAAACTAACTAGGATTTTGTCCACCACTTTCAGCTCGAGTCGTAAGTTTTAAGATTAGTTCAGTCATCAAAGGTCACTTTCAGATCACTTACCAGCCCTCATCTATTCTTCTCCATCCCTCCAACTCTCCCTCCCTTCGCTTTCCCCCACCCCACCCATCTGCAGACAGGTGCACCCCATTCTACACACACACTGCACTCACCCATCTCCTCCCTGAAGCTTTCAAGTTCCATACATACATATTTTGAAGCTTTTAAACCAACTTTTTAGTCCTTCTGTGAACTCTCCTAAAGCCCTTCATACTCCTTAGTTAATTGAAGAAACTCAAGCTGGAGATAATCCTACAGTGGAGTTTTCAAAACTTCTGGGTCACAGCCAGGTTTTATTCTTGATGTTTCCATGAGATGCCCAAATAATTGTCAGAAATTTATCATTTTCCTCTACACGGTGAGAAGAGCATCTCAAGGATTGCCAGGGAAAAATCCATTACAATAGGAGTCATAATGCATATTCTGTGAAGATCAGAAAAGTGCCAGGTCTTTCACCATTCAACAGGTAAGAATTGATTAAAATTTATAAATTCCAGATGATTACCACTTAAAAATTCTGGACATAGCAACACTTAAAAGGTTTTTAAAATAGTAGCTTCAGGAACACTTTATCTTTTAATTCCTATGATATAAGAAGTAGAAAGTGTTTATCACATTGGTTTTAAACCCACACTTACAGTGTAACAAAAGAAATGTAAAAAAAAACAACTGAAAATCTAAGAGCTGCTCAACAAAAGAACAAAGCATAGGGTGAAAATTTGGCCTTTCAGGACCTCAGAGCTGATTTCTTGGGTCATTTTTCCTTCTGTCTTCTATTCCTCCTGTTTCTGATAATTTTTCATTATAAATTCAGTTCTAACTCACTTTTCACTACAAAAATTTTTAAAATGTTATGCTAAAAGTGAATGTTTATCCTTATTTGTAAGAAACATACTATCTAACAATTAAGACTTTTTCTCTACAGTGAGAGTTTATAAGGTCCAATTGATTTTTTTTTAACTAAACAACAAAAGTTTATTTCCTCATTGTTTAGTGGCTCAAAGTCTGAGATTAAGAATTGGCAGGTTGGTTTCTCCTGCAGGTCCTCTCCTCAGCTTGAAGATGGTCATCTTCTTGCAGCAGATGGCTGCCTTCTTGTAGATGTGTCCTTTCCTCTGTAGGCACATACATCTGTGGTGTCTGAGTCCAAATTTCTCTTCCACCTCCTCCATTTTTTTTCTTTTTCTTTTTTCTTTTTTGAAACAAAGTCTCACTCTATATAGTTCAGGCTGGCCTTGAACTCACCATGTAGCCAAAGTTGGCCTCAAACTCATGGTGGTCCTCCTGCACTTCCTGGGATTACAAACATGAGCCACCACACCTGGCCTAAATCACAAATCAGTTTGGATTAGGGCTGACCTTAGGGTCATGTTTTAATTTAACCACCTGTTTCAAGTTCCTGTCTCCAAATACAGAAACTTTCTGAGGTTCAAGGGGCTTAGATCTTTAACATGGAATTTTCAGAGGACATGATTCAGGCCATAATCACTATCAGGTATTTTTCAGGATCTGTGGTGTAAGGATTTCCTCCTGGGACTTTTCTTCTCCTGGTCTGGAGGGACAGGTACAAGCCTGAAAGCATTAGCATAGATCACGGTGGTACCACAAAATGCCTCCCAAAGGGCCTCTCCCTGTGGACAGAGATGACTAGTTTGTAACCTTTTTTGCTACCATCACCTGTGACAAATAGGACAAGCCTGATTCACTCCTTCTGGGCATGTCTCTCTACTCTTGTGCCTGCATCTCATATTTTGGGTGGTGCAATAGTTCCTGACCTGCTAGCAGAACCTTAGCCTATGTTTCAGTCAATCCTGGTACAGGGCACACTGTAAATTACATTTGGATCAGTCTCAGCATGGCTCTGTTATTGTCCAGAGTCTTGTGATAAGTCAAGCCCAGTGCCACCAAAGGTCCAATCAAATTTAAAGAAAGGGAGGTGACTAGGAGTCAGTTTTAAGAGAGAATCTCCATTTGATCCAAATATCTAGTTTGAAGACTTCCTAACCACAAAGTTTTGGAAAACTGCTTCCATAAAAGCCAAGGAAAATTAACAACATATCTCCTTCTGTATACCCTACTCACCTCAAATGTCAGTTACCGTTTATTTGCATTTCATAACATTTCCAAAAATGTTGCCATTACAAACAACTCATTTCTCATTGAAGAATTTCTACTCAAGGACAGTGGCAGCAGTGTTGTAGTTTAAATTGTGCTGTGCATAAACTGCCTGGCATATGTGAGGTCTGGGCTTCAATCCCCAAGCTGGGGGAACTTACCTGAAGAGATTAAGGAAAGAACTTTTCTATTTTCACTAACTTCTTACTTGAATGGAAAGAGTAAAGTGTATATGACTATGTTCTTACTCCGCTAAGAGCTGCACATACAGGGCAGCCAACTCGAGATTTTATGAAGTATTTTTACTTACAATTCCTCTCCTTGTCTGGCTTTCTTATCTGAAACCAGATAGACAGTTCCAAAACTTCCACTGCCAAGTTTCTGCTGAAGCACATATCTTCTTGCAATCAAGGTCTGTGGAGAAGTGGAAATGGCTATTGATCCACTCCCACACTTGGTAGCCTCTCGGAATTTCAGCATGGCTCCAAAAAGGACTGAACTGGTCTAGTCATTTATAGAAACCTGATATTCAAGTATCCATGGTCTTATCCAAGAAGTATTGGTCAATGCCTAAAACATGAAAAGTCCACAGGTTAATTCTAGATTCCTAACAAAAGGTTTAAATCTTTGACAGTGAGACCTGTACCTGAATTAGAAGACTAAATGACATCTATTGCTTAGCTTTAATGACATGAGAAAGGGGGAAATGGTAGAAATACTGAAAATTTCAGAATCAGACTTTCATAGGAAGACAGCCTTCTTTTATTCATACAAATTTGTCAAAACTGATATACAGTCAGATTTCCACAAACTTTTGGGATGTATATCTATTTCATAAATAATAATCTGTTTAAAACTTATACACCCTACCAATTTAAGAAAAATCCAAATATGAGACCATTATCATATTCTTAGACCTGTGCACTTGCATAACCCTTCAGGAGAATTAGATGTTTGGTTTATGCTTGCTTTGATTAACATTGTGTTAAGGTTAAACCAGAAATTAGCATGATCCAGGTCTCTTCTGGATGTTTCTGAACCCATGTTGAGGCAAAAACACCATGGTGAGGAGCATATGGCAGAGTGAGACCTCATGATCTAGAACGAGGGGAAAAGGGTGCAATAATAATTCCCTTTAGGGGCAAAGCTCATGACCTAAAGACCTCCTGTGGACTTTAAATCACAATTTCTGCATTTATCAGATTAGTTGTAAAGAGGGATAAGGACTCAGAGCAAATATTTTTCCATCCTAAGCAAATGCTGATCTACTTTCTGAAATTTTTATTATACTCCCTGGATTCAGAGTAATAGCCCTTGAGTGGAAGTAACACAAATGCAATTCAAACCTAAAATGGTATTTTAGTGTCAGCTGAATATAAATGTGTGATGATTAAAACTGTACTTTCTCAGGAAGCTATGAAATGTAAGAGTTATAAAAAATAGGATTATTTCATATGAGGATTTACACAGCAAAATCATTTTTAGTTCACCAAAATGTTAACTGTTTTGCCAGTAATCATGAAGAATGTTTTAAATCTATATGAAAATATGAATTTAAATTGAAGACTATGCTTTGGAATTAAGTTTTCATAGTTAGCAATTCCAAAGCAATGAGACACAAAGCTGTTGCTTATAGTGATGATCAAAGGGCTTTATATGACAGTATCTTTTACCCACGAAAACCATCAGGGCAATCAACCACAAAATTACCACAAATTTTGCCAAAATAGCACATAAATAAAACAAAAATTAAAAATAATAATAATTTAAAAGCTAGAGGACAGGATTCTTAAAGTACCTTTTGTTTGCTTCTCTCCCTAGCATAAAAATGATGCTTTCTGGCCAAATTAAGTTATTTGGGAAAACGGACTCAAAGCTTCTTGAAATGAAAAGTAATTCTCTACTTTGAAGAGGGAATCAAGTACTTTGTTCACTGAAAGAAAGAATTAGAGAAGCACAGAACAGTTGTGTGAAGTCCAAATGCAGAGGCTCCTACTTATAAAAAAGTGTTTAAAACCAGCAGCGTCTACCAATCTGGAGACTACTCTGGGACCAGGTTCCTGCCACCCCACTCCCAGCCTACTCTGAAGGTCTCCCTTCCCTCCCATTAGTGTTCTTTGTGCGGAACGTACTGGCTGCCAAGATTCTAGGCCACCTTTGTACCTGTCAAGGGTGACAAATGAATCAGAGTGTGGGCAATACATCTTCTTTACCTATGTACCCCCAGTCCCTGGCACAGCACCTGGCACATACCAGGTGTTCAGTAAACACTGTGAGGGCAAGCAGTGTCCAACAGACACAACTGCTGCCCAAGGAGAAAAAAAGTGGGGAACTTAAGAAAACTGGATGGGAATTTAGATGGGGTGTGGGGAGAAATTCCCAGTATACAAGGAATTGAACCCAATCTCGTTGGGGCAAAAGAGAAAGTTTACCTAAGTTAAAAACCAAGGGTCTCTTTGGCAGTGATACATGAGATGAAGCAGATGTCACTACAGGTTCTGCTAAAGTAGGAAGCTAATCTGAAAGGTAAACCTTAACCTCAAGATAAAGTGAATAATTTCTTTTTCTATTCAACTTTCAAAAAAGTTGACATTTTCGAAAAACGGATTAACATACATCGTAGGGCACCAAACACACTGTCCAAGGACGTGAGAAGGACGTGAACCGGAGACCCAGAACTGCTGACCCCGGCCGTGGCGGCTGGAAACCGCTACCTTCCCCGCTCCGGGGAGCCCCGCACGCTCTGAGGAAAGCCGTGCGCATTACCTTTCCCCACTGCAGGTGGAGGCCCGGCGTCGCTGGCCAGGCGCGACTCACACCCGGGACACCGGCGAGCCTCAAACTAGGTGCTGCGGCACCGCCCAGCACCTAACAGTTTAGGCCAAATTGTTTGGTCCTGTCGCCAAGGAAACGGCGCGGCGCATTGTGGGAAGTCGAGGTGAGGCGGTCATTCAGGCGGAAGAGTTTCGAGACCCCAACAGGCCGGGTTTAAAAAAAGAGGCGGGCCGGACGAACCCAGCTTCCCTAAAGAGAGGAAAGCCTCTCCGGAACCCAAGTCTCAGCCTTCTCTAGCAGTTTCGCACCTGCAGTCCCTGCATAGTCGGCCGCCCCCGGCGCGTTGCTGAACCCGGCTTCCCGGTGACGTCAGACCCGGCGACTTCCGGCTCCCGCCCTGGGGTAAGTGCTCACGTGCCGGGTTCTCGCACTTCCCGGGGCGCGGGTGGGCCGCGGGTGGAGTGGTTGGGCTCTGAGAAGACCGAGTAGTAGGTAGGATGTGCTGCCGATCCTGGCGACGACTGTGAGGGTCGGCGTGGCGTGGTCCCTGAGGCCCGAATTCGAGAATTAAGAGCAGACCTTTGGCGCGCCTGTGCTCTGTCCAGCTCGCACTCGTTGCTCCTCTATGTACGATCCTGTAGTTGGTTTAGGACGAGTCAATGCGGCCTGTGTTCCCAGAAGTTTTACGTGACAAACTTGTAAATAAATCAGCACTATACTGACCGAGATACGGCCGAGAAATGGCAGAGCTGGAACTTGGGGGAGGTAAAGCTCAAAAAATTAAAATGCAGGATCAGGGATATAACTTCACACTCAAGTAGAAAACATGCAGCGACCAAATGCTCACAGAATCTCTCAACCTATCAGGCAGATTATTTATGGGCTTCTTTTGAATGCTTCATCACATCCAGAAAACATGTCCCCGAATGCATTGCCATTGACATAAGAGCCATTGTTGACAAAATGTCACGATTTTAAATAAAGACAGGATTTAGTAACAGTGCCATGTTAAAGGCTAAAACTAAAGAAAAACGAATAATACTAACCCTATGAGTTGATACTCAGATGGAGTAGAGTGCCCTCATAGCTAGCATCAATTAAAATGTGTTCTGTTATTTTAAACAGGCTGTTCTTCGTCTGTCATCATGGGTATCCGAGGACTAATGAGTTTTGTGGAAGATCATAGTAATGAGTTCTTCATTGATTTGAAGTTGCGAGACACAAAAATTGTCATAGATGGCTATGCCCTTTTTCACCGACTTTGCTTCAATTCAAACTTGGAGCTCCGTTATGGAGGAGACTATGATTCTTTTGCAGAGGTTGTGCAAAAATTCTTTGAGTCACTGTTTGCTTGTAATATATGTCCATATGTCGTACTAGATGGAGGATGTGACATTTCTGACAAAAAGCTTACAACTTTAAAGGATCGAGCTAGAGAGAAGATCCAAATGGCCCATTCCCTTTCTGTTGGAGGGGGTGGGTATGTGTGTCCTTTACTCATCCGGGAAGTGTTCATACAGATTTTGATCAAACTGCAGGTATGTTTTGTCCAGTGCTTTTCAGAAGCAGATCAGGACATTATGACACTTGCCAATCATTGGAATTGCCCTGTCTTATCATCTGATAGTGACTTTTGCATTTTCGATTTGAAAACTGGGTTTTGCCCACTGAATAGCTTTCAGTGGAGAAATCTGAACACTGTTAAGGGGACAAAAAACTACTATATTCCTGCCAAATGCTTCTCTCTTGATGCCTTCTGCTATCACTTCAGCAACATGAACAAAGCTCTGCTACCTCTCTTTGCAGTGCTGTGTGGAAATGATCATATTAACCTGCCTATTGTGGAGACATTCTTAAGTAAAGTATGCCTTCCTCTGAGAGGTACTAGTTCTAAGGGGAGGAGACATCACCGAGTGCTGGGAATTCTGAACTGGTTGTCTCATTTTGCTGACCCCACAGAAGCACTAGATAATGTTCTGAAACATCTGCCAAAAAAGGAACGAGAAAATGTTAAGGGACTTCTCTGCTACTCCATGGAGGGATACCAACAGTCCCAGGTGAAGCTGCAGGACTTCTTCCAGGAGGGTGCTTTTATCTGTCCAGATGCCATGAAGCTAGTTTTACCGGAATGGGTGTTGGTGGCTTTGGCCAGAGGCCAGCTATCTCCTTTTGTCAGTGATGCAATGGTATTAAGACGGACCATTCTTCACACTCAAGTAGAAAACATGCAGCGACCAAATGCTCACAGAATCTCTCAACCTATCCGGCAGATTATTTATGGGCTTCTTTTGAATGCTTCATCACATCCAGAAAACATGTCCCCAAATGCATTGCCATCTCAGCCTCTAGCTTTCAGTGAAGTGGAAAGGATTAATAAAAATATCAAAACGTCAGTTGTTGATGCAGCAGAACTGCCCAAGGATTATTCTGACTTGAGCAAACTGACCAAGGTGAGGATTTATAATATTAATGAAATTTTTATAAATCACTTTATAGTTTATAAAGTGCTTTCACAGGTATTCTTTCTCATAATCTAGGTTGGTTGCTATATTGTCTTCATTTCACAGATGAAAAAGTAAAACTCAAGTGAACTAGGTCACTTTTTTTTACCAATGTCTGTGCTAAGACTCAAACCTACCACTTTTAGCTCTAAATCTGTCGTTTCCATTGTACTTCAGTAGTTTTGTAGTTACTACCCTTTTTATACCAGCAATCAGTAGAATAGGATTATGAGACTAAACGAAAGGAAAAGGAAAAACCTCTGAACTGCAAAAATAAAGTGTACGTATAGGCATTTTATATAGGCATAACTAACATTGCAGACTACATTGGATTTCAATTAAGATTAGAATTAATGTTTAGCTCTAAGGTTTTTATTAATGAGAATTTTTTTTAACTTTAGGTGTGTGACATCATGGTAACCTAGTTTGATTCTAACAAGCATGACTCTTAAGTCACTGTTGCACAAATCTGAGTAACATTCAGATGAATCCCCATTTCAAGAGGAAAAGGTTCTCATGGATCCCAGTGTTCCCTTTCCTTTTAAAAATATTTATAAACATATTAAAATGACAAATATGAAACTGCTTATCCTGATAACACAATTAAACTTATAATTTAAATGCAGATAAATTGACAAAACCAAATACAGTGACCATTGGGTTTTCTAGATCCAACTAAATATCCAGACTCACAGACTCAAAGATCACTCTTGGTGCTAATCTTAACTGCTTAAGAGTGTGGAGCAGCAGCCACTGCTTCCCAGTAGGTGTGAGTCAGACCTTCCATCTCTGTGGGAGTCTTCCCTGCCTTCTGCAACAGTCTACGCTAAGGGTTCTCCACCATTAATGCATTGTCCCCAAGGGGACATTTGTCAGTGCTTGGGGATATTTTTGATTTTCACTTCTGGGCAGTGGAAAGGTAGTGGTTGCTATTGGCATCTTATGGGGAGGCCAAGGATGCTGCAGAACATCTTAACATGCACAGAGCAGCCCCGAACAATGATCTGAACTAAAATGTCCACAGTGCCAATCTGTCTCATGCAGATGACCAGGACTGGGCTGTTTAGTGTTATCTCAAGCAGGAAGAAAAGAGATTCATAAGTGGGTACAAGAGCCCCCAGAGCATTGAGGAATGACTGCTAATAGGAACAGGCTTGGGAGTAATGAACTGGATCTGGAATTAGTGGTGGCCACACAATTGTACAAATATAGAAACACCACGGAATTGTACACTTTCAAAGAGTGAATTTGATGACATGTGAATTATATCTAAGTCAAAGAATAGAAGGAAAAAAAAAGTCACTGGCCTAAAAGCCTCCTTTCCCTATAGGATCCAATTTTTCTCCCAATAGTTCCATACACATAGCTTCTAAGATCCCTGCCCCAAGACATGCTGTCCACATTAGGTGTCTATAGTTAGTTTATGCTTCAAGTGCAGAAGCAGCTTCACAGGAATCATTTTTATCATGCTTAATAACACAGCTGATAGCCTACCTTTATCACATTTGCAGAGGTTGAACATTGGTCAGACTCTCAAGGGATTAAAACTTTACCCACGCCAATGAATGCAAATTATAACTCAGAATTCAAATTATATTTCTACTCAAACATAAATGGTACTGTTGGAAGTTTTTATTTAAAAAAACTTATGGCTTTACTGAGAAATAGCATACAAGGAGGTGCACACGGTGGATTTTCACATTTGTACATGTGACTCTGTCCTACAATTAAAATAAGATAACCATCACTTCTAAGAGTTTCCTCTCACCCCTTTGTAGTTTATTCCTCCCTGAGTGTGTGTGTGTGTGTGTACAAAACACAAAGTGCACAGATAATTGTCCAGCTTGAATTTTCAGAGTCATTACATCCATGCAGATCCACCAGATACAGAAGCTTTCCCTAGTGTCTGGTTCTAGTCACTCCTTCTATCTCCTGTAATTATTCTCCCAACCTTGTGACAACATAGACGTCACTGTATTTTATAAAGGAATTCTTTTATCTAGCTTTTAGTCAACTGATGTGTAAGATTCCTTTATACTGCTTTGGGTAGCTGTAGTGATCATTCGTTTCTCATTGCTGTAAACATACTGTATTTTGGGAACATAGCACAACTGATATAAAAGTGCCTTGAGCATTCTAGTATATCCATCATGTAGTGGACATGGGCACACTTCCTATTGTGTCTACATGTAATGGTACATATATAAATACTAGTGGAATTGCTGGGTCATGCATATACACACTTGGCTTATAAGACATGTTTTCAATGGCCTTGTAAAGTGGGTGTGCTGATTAATATTCACACCATCAGCACACGAGTACCTCTTCCTTTATACCCATCCCAGTATGTGGTATTTTCTAGCTGTATAAAAACTATTAGCTATTCTGGTGGATGTCTAGTATTTTACCACACAATTTGTATTTCTCTGATTACTATCTTGAACATCTTTTCATATATTCATTAGCTGTTTGTGTCATCAGTGTTCATATTTTTGTGCCCATTTTCCTGGAGTTTTGTATACTGTCCTTTGTTAACATTACTGTGGATAGACCCTCTCATTCTTTCACTCTGTTATGGCTTAAGGAACAGTTCTTAAAGTCATTTAAATTTTTATTATTTATGGTTACCACTTTCTTGACCTACTAAAGGAATTATTGCCTATTCCAAGATCATGAAAATGGTTTGTTGGCTTTCACATTTAAATCTATAATCTATCCACAATTGATTATTTGTGTGTATAATATGAAAAAGATTGTGACACTTCTCCATATGAAAATCTGAATCAATGAAGTATATGATGCTGATTATATTCCTTAGTAGGTGGAGATAACACAGTGTTCTCATCATTTACCTGTGTTCCAAATAGAGTGACATTTTAGTTCTCTGTACTATCATTTGGCTTTCCCTTGGCTTGGACTAATCCAGTGATGGTGAACCTATGGCACACATTACTGTGTTTTTAAGGCAAAAGATACTAATGTAGAGTTGCTTTTCCTAAACTAAAACCTGACTATTAGGTTTAATTGCAGTGTTGGCCCCTTGTAGTAAAAAAATGGGTTTGGGTTGCAGTTTGGCGCTTACTCTCTGAATCAGTTCTGATTTAGCGTAGTGTTTATGACCTAATAAGCCCACAGTCATTCTAAACAAGACCAGGTGCAAATGGGATTTCAAACACAAATACAGGTACAATACAAGAAAGGTATAGAAACCTTGTAATCATAGCTCTTGATAGAACTTCACATCCCACAGAAGTCACATGGCATAGTGTCATTTTGGTTATTAGTTGCAGTGGAAAGAACACAACTCAAGTTAACAGAGGTTACCAAAAGGCAACATGGAGCCAGATCATTTGGGTGTGTGAGGCAGTACCCAGGACCAGGCTCCCCTGAGCACTTTTGCTCTGTGCCATCTTCTTTTGCAGGACTTTCACTGCCGCTGAGGGAAAGGAGTCACCACATGCATAAAAGACTCTAAACAGCCCTAAGGGCTGAAAGCAGACTTGATCCCTGCCAGAAGGCACTCAGTACTGGCAAGTTAGTGAAACTAATTATGCAGTTTCTTCTACTGTCCATTTTACAGACAGGCTGAAGAGAAGCTTACAAACCTGCCCACTGGCCATTGAGGTAGGGGAGAGCAAAACATCTTTGAAGTGAAAGTTTAGATTTTGTTCATAAAGTTGTAACTTGACTTGAGAATTTGGTGGGGAACACCAATTCGCAATGGCTAGTTTTGCATACTTCCCTAAAGGTTAAATGGAAGTTTGGGATTATTGGTATCATCCATTAGAGATTTCCCATTAAGTCTTTAGGGATGGGCCACACTCTCTCACCCACAAAGACTAAAACATGAGTTTCAAAAACATTCCAGGATAAGATCCTTCTTAGGATAAGATCATCTCCACCCTCTTGACTCATCCCAAGATTATGCTTGCAGGCTGAATCAGACCTATGAGTTTTAGCCCTGCCTGTCATCGTATACACCCAATAAATAGTGGCTGTCACACTCTTGGCCCATCTAACAACATCGACTTCACAGTCACTCGTGTATTACTAAATCTGTGTCTTATTTTATACTCTTGCTGTACCTTTAACATGGGCAACTGGGGCTCTTGGCCAGGCCCCCAGTAAGAATTCAGTAATTTAAGTGTTATATGACAGGAAAGAATGTATCTGGGGCTTTTAAAAAAAAAATAGTTTAGAAGATTCATTTTTAAGTAATTAATGCTACTTACAATAGGTGTTACACTGTAAAGCACTTTGCATATAATTTTTAAAATTTTATCACAGTATTGTTACAGAGGGCTCACACATTGATGATGAAATTTTTGTCAATTATGTGTTTTTTTCAAGTTAATATTTCTATCTCAGCTATCTACCACTCTTCCCACTGATTATCGGATGCTAAGAAATGTACCAGAAAGAAGAAAAATATTTTTTCTGGCTGCAGTTAAATACTAGGAATACTATTAAGGTTAAAGTTTGATTATAAAGTTTCCCTGAAGGTACTCTTTCAATAGTCTGAATGTGTAAAAGTGTGACTAAGATCCATAAAGATTAAGGTCCATAAGGTGCTTGCAGTCCTGCGCTTCAGTAAAGTAAAATTGTTTCGTACAGAATCTCAGTCCTTTGGGGCTGTGTCCTTCTGAGCTTTTAGCAGAAGTGCGCTCGAAAGCGCGAATGTAATGTTTCAGTGTGGTGAGTTACTGCAAGCACAGTGCAACTACTCCTTAGTGTTCCTATCTCCCTTGAATACACCCATAACCGACTCGTAGCCACCCTGTCACAGTCCCTGTGGAGAAGAAAGCAAAGCCATTAAAACGTTCAGCAGGGAAGATCGGACCCAGTGTAATGATATCCAGCAGAGGGGCACCTAGAGGAAGTCTCTCCTGAGGGTGATCTCCGATGGCACTGCAGAGACAGTGGGTGCCTAAATACTAGCAAATACGAGTAGAGTATTTGAGTAGAATACTTGGGATCCCCTCAGATAACTGAACCAAAACTTTGGGGTAGGACCTATAGACTCAATTTCTGACCAGCTCCCAAGTGATCAGTATATAGAACATGCTCACCAGCCTACACAGACAGGATGCAATCACAGAAGACAGGCTGTTCAGTGGGAATAAACCATGCCCACTTTCAACCAAGCATATTTATTTTGCTCCATATTAAGGCTCTAAGCACCATATTAATGTTTTAAACACTGGGTATGACTGATTTTTTTTTTTCCAGAGAAAAGTAAGTTTCACAGCTAATAACTTCATGCTACCAAAAAAAAAAAAAAAAAGACTCCTAAAGTAATTTGCAGGATATCTGGTACTTTCAGCTCTCCTTGGTTAGGCGGCAGATGCTTCTGTTAGAAACTCTGAAGGTGAAACAGACTGTCCTGGACCCAATCCCGCTTGCTTTGAAGTTGCCCACTGCTGTCAGTTGCTACTGGTTGCAGCACACAGAGACCAAGGCAAAGCTGTATCATCTACAGGCTCTACTGCTGGGGATGCTGCTGGGCCCCTTGCATGCCATAATCAACAGACCTGGTAGGTGCTTTAGAAATTCGAGGACTGTTTTTGCATGTCACTTACAAACTGTCTATCTTCAAGAGTTGACACCAATAAAAATACTTCACTTACCCCCATCAGTTACATTATAGAAATTATAGAGGCACCAAAATGTCTTTGTTAAATATTTTAACACTTCCGTGTGCCAGACTCAGCGCCAGTGCTTGACTGCAAGTAAACAGCTGAGATGTTCTGGTACCTCTTGAGCCCGTTTGTTCTGTGACACCCGATACTTCAGTACGTGAGGTGCGGCAAGATGGCTTGCCAATTGCATTTTCTATTCCATGCTCTCCCCTCAATCATACAGTAGCAGCATCATCACAAAAAACTTAAAATTGCCCAGAAATGAAACTTTTGGTTACCTGCAACCACAAAAACTTACTTATGCTTGTGGGGTTTTTGTTATTAAAACTATTTTTGGACTCTTGTAGGAATAGAAAACTTTTCTACTGGAGGAATGCATTAAGGCAGTTTCAGCTGCATTTAAATATCAGGTGAAATAAATTTTGAAGCATGCGAACACTAGTCTTTTATTGCATCATGCCCTTTATGAGTGCTGTAGTGTGATCTAAACCTGTATGAAACCATCACACTCTACAGCAGTGTTCTATAGTAGCTGGTAGCCACAGGTAGTTACTTCAGTTTACAATCTAGTTAAAAATTCAGCTTCTGTCACACTAACCATGTTTCAAGTGCTCAGCCACCGCACGTGGATACATAATACTGGGTTGAACAGCAGTTATAGAATATTTACTCGGTTTTTTTTTCAGTGCTGGGGTATAGCTTTTTTTAAAAGGAATGAATAATGAATGAAACAGCAGGGACTCAACAGCACCCTAAGTATTAAGGCTTACATGTGACAGCAGCCTCCAGAGGGACTGCTGGTGAAAGACAGCCAGCTTAACATGAAACAGAGCCCACTCCTGCCCTACGAACACAGGCTGAGGGAATTTCCGCTCTGAGTAACAGATACAGTACAGGACTCTCAGAGCGTGAGGTATCAAGTTGTACCTGAGTCCTACAGAAGGGACGTCAAGGGTCTATTTCTTTTCTTTTAGGAAATATGGAGTCCGCACCCAGGCAGGCTCAGTGCCTCACTGCTCGCTAGCTGGTGAAAGGTGGGCCTTTTCATTATTACTTTTAAGTTGGTCCAGGTGTTATTTTGTGTGTCTCTGCTTAAACCTGCAGAAATGCACAGCCGAACATACACAGCATTCGTTATTTCCAAAGGTGGTGGTTTCTTGCCCTTTATCTTCTAGGAAAAAAGCTGATTGTCAGATTCTGAGATTGTGAGTTGTATTTTAGCCTTCCTCCCATAAGGCAGGTTACACTTGCACTATAAACACACAAGCTGTTTCTTTAAAACAAGTGCACTATAAAATGGAGCATTCTATGACAGAGACCAGTAAAAAGAAGAATGTTTAATAGTCATCTGTAGTTTTCACAGACACATTTTAGAGAATTCACATGCATACATTTACGGTCAGGTAGTGCAGCAGTGGAGATCTTAGTTCAAGGAAAACATAAAAAATTGGGGGTTGAATAAAACCAGGCTACCATTAAGAAGGTACTTCAATATAAACATCTTGACCTACACAGCAAGGTATTTATGAAACCAGAAGAGAAAAACAGTTTCTTAGACTAATTTTCTTCTTTGTGGAATTGCAAGTCTTATGTGTGGAGAAATGGTAGGGTGATGCTGTGTTTGGGAAATGCTGCCCTTGGGTGGTTTCTTTGTCTAGATAAGGAGGATCTGCAGGGAGGTGGTGCTAAGGTGCTGTATGAAGAGTTCCAGAGGGTGAAGGAGTCGCCGCGCCCGGGCCTGAGCTTGGATTTAGACACGGCTCACATCTTCTGTCAGTGGCAGTGCTGTCTCCAGATGGGGATGTATCTCAATCAGCTGCTGTCCACTCCTCTGCCAGAGCCAGACCTAACTCGGTAAGCACCATGGGAGACTTTAGTTCAGGTGGTAACACAAAGCAAAGTCTTATTCATATTTAAACAAAGACAGTACTTTAAAATATCTATGAAATTGATCTTGGACTACTATTACATCTGAAGAGCTGGAAATAGGAAAAACATTATTTCTATACTCCCAAGGAATATTTCCATGATAAATTCCAGTTTCTAAAAAATCAGGAAAGGGGACAGTTGTTGCTAGGCTCTGACTCATTTCCTTACTTCAAGTGGGTTTTTTCTTTTTTTGAGATACTGCTTTGTAGTATCACCATACTGAAATACTTTCTGACCACCCTACTGAAATACTCTCTAACCCAAGTACTCTAGTCTTGTCACTGTTACATTATTTTTATTACATTTCTTACTGCTTAGTATATTACTCATTTGAGTATTTACTAAATACCTGCTCTATGTAGAGTATGCGGAACAACAACATCATGGAGCTTTTATTCTAGTTAAATGACTATTGGACTTTATGTAGCATTTTTATCTTGCCACATAAATATTTTTATCTACACCAGGGAGTGATTATTATGCTCAGTCCCAGAGTTTAAGCTGGGTAAGATAGAAAGGAGAGCAGCATGGGCCCAGGGGTCAGGGATAGGATCAGTGGGTTGGACATTTGACAGTTCTCCATCCAGAAGATGCCAGAGGGACAGCAGATGAAAAGGTGATGGTTAGACCATGTGTATGCTGTCTCTTTACATCCAAACACGAGAGCAGACTTCACTGTTACTGTACCCCTGGTGACCAGAGTACTTAGCATGAATGGTAACATAGGAAAGCATCGTAGAATGTCATAGTGACTGTTTCGAGGAACAAAGCTTCTGATGTATCTCTAGGCCTCATCTGAATTAACTCCAAACCCCTCTGCCAAACAAAAGGGGGCAGGTAATATGAGGATTCTTTCTGGCTTTCCTTTAATAATTTAGCCTACTCTTGACTAAATCCTCCACAACTACCACAACTCCTTTCCCAACAAAGCAGGAAAAGCAAGCCCAGACATTCCTGTTATCAGTGCCTTCAGCAGGAGGATGTTCTTGTGTCTCAGAGAAGTCACAGCTTTTTGAACAGTGACTTTTACATTGATGAAAAGATGTGCTGGCATTGATTGCTAAGGCATGAGATGATCAGCACTACTGTAAGTCATATATTAAATTTAGGTATTCTAGTTAATCCCGTCTTCTATTTGTTTTAGTTGAAGTGAATGACTCTGCAAATAATGCCAGTAGAATTTGCTAGTACTTTTTAACAAACTTCCTGTTTGATTTATCAAGGTCATCTTAAATTCGTTTTCTTTGTAGAATTAGAGGCCTACTCAACATGAGGCTAGTTAGCATCATCATTTAATTTGATAATGTAATCATCAGGTAAGAAGTAATTGTATTAGTTCTTCAGATCCTTCCAACAAGGAACAGATTATAGTAATACTTTTATAGGAATAAGAACTCTCAATGTTCAGATAAATTTGTTGAAGCCATGTTAGCTATAATTATCCTGCTGCACTGAGCTGATGCTTTAAAACCACTTTTTTCTCCCACTGAATAGACTGTACAATGGGAGCCTGGTGCATGGATTATGTCAACGACTGCTAGCATCGACCTCTGTAGAAGACCTCTTGAGTGTGTGTCCTGAAGCTAAGCAACTCTATGAACATCTGTTTAATGCCACAAGGTCATATGCCCCAGCTGAATTATTCCTACCAAAGGGTAAACCAAATACAAGGAAAAAAAGGCACAAGAAAAAGGGTACCAGTAGGTCAAAGAACAGTGGGGGACCCACCTCTGACACTGGGTACTGGCATGAAGGGAGCAATCGCTTTGGCCTGCTAATGGTGGAAAACTTGGAGGAACACATTGAGGACTCCACACTTGAGTAAACTCAGTCTGCGTCAAATGATGACTAATTCTAACTTAAATTTTTTTCTTAATCTTCCTTATAACTTTTTTTGACTTGGATTCCAAAGTATTTTATATACTTTTAATAAATACTGTATGATTTAAGAAATTTCTGTGTACATGAAAGCATATTTGTACTTCTCATGTTCCTTTTCAGTACATTAGAAACATAAAATTCCAACAACTTAGCCAGCTGGGTTTGCAAAGAATTGGGGTCACACTTCAGTTACTTCCCACACATAGAAACTGGCTATGACTTCAAACTTTTTTCAATAGTTTATTATTGTAGTATGAAAACTGGGCTCTCAAATAGAAGTGAGGGCATCAGATAGAATAACTTAATAAATGAGGCCACACAAAGTTGGTAAGCCTGTACATACACCCAAGTTTTAAAGCATAAATTGCAACTCTAGTCGCCTCAGCAACATAAAAGCATTCTGGGCTGCTAGATCTAGAGAAGGAAATAATGAGAAGGAATAAAAATATCAAAGATACAGTGGGTTCTAGATCCTCTTTTCTATTACAGGTTTTGATAAACAGTGGTTCATACCTAATTTTTAAGAGGTGGGAATGCAACCTACAACCTCATACATGCTAAGGCAAGTGCTCTACCACTGAGCTATGACAGTTCCCTGACTCTAGTCCACTACTGAAAAAAATAGAATGAAAAATACCAGATACATACATTAGATGGCTGTGAAAAATGCATGTCTTACTGCAGCCAAAAAAAGTTTGTAAGGCACTATTCCAGAAAATACTAGAAGGTGCTAAAATTACAAATGCCAGCAGTGGCAAAGGTGCTAGATAATTTTGAATAACATAAAAACAAGGAAGTGGAATGAATATATTTGAGCAGTATCTGAAGTGTATTCCAACTTTCATTCATTCATACAACTGTTTTTCGTTCTTTGCTCTCCCAATGGTATATTCCATCAGTAATAATCCAAAGATGCTTTAAGCTGCCATTTTGAATAGACCTACCATCTGATAAACAATTCTATACACTTCTAGAAATACCCTATTCCTAGAGGAGTATGCCTAGCTCCACCCATTGTCACATGCATAACCTGGCTTTAGTCATTTACAAAATGCAAAAATGTATCATTTGCTCCTACAGTGTTCAATCCTAAAAACTGTTTCCAACTGTTTTTTTTTTTTTTCATTTTTATTTTTGGGGGGTTTTGGTTTGGTTTGGGGTTTTTTTGAGACAGGGTCTCACCATTAATGAATTTCTCACATTTCTTGATTCCAGGAGTTTGGGGCTAATCTATAAATTATACCAATATATGTGATGTACTTCCTGGCTTATTATAAACACTTTCTTAAAATCACCAACCTTGCATGAAAAACCATTCCCATTTGGCAAATAAATAATCTGCCAGCCAGGGGCCTAATTTAGGGGTATTAGCAACAGTTTAACTGAAAGTAAAGTGAATGATATGAATCTTTCTTTTCCTTCATCGAAGGGTTTTTTAGAAATCACATTTCTTTCTGTAGTCATCACAATCAGGGCCCATTCACTTGAAATTATCCAGCCATGCAGTAATAGAGTTACAGGCTAATACGGTACTGTCCATTCTCACCTTCCCTCTATTGGAACTCAGGAAAACTTAGCTATACAACTTTTTCTATATGTACTAGGTGAGAGGTCACAGACACTCCACAGGAAAATCTAAGGGGGTTCACCAAAAAATAAGACATAGTATCTGACCACCAAGTCATTTTTCTTATTTAAACTCCTTGGGAGACAACACAATAGTAATATTTTATAAAGTGGTCAACTAGATGCAGACTGCCACAAAAAAAGACAATCACAAAGGAAAAGAGGTTAAACTACTAAAGGGCCCCCAGAGCTGGCTTTAAGATAGAAGAGCCCTATGTGTTAGCAAAAGCCTGCAACCCCAACACTCACTGAGGCAGGACTGTGTAAGTTTGAGGCCAGCCTGCACTGCGTAGAGAGACCTTGTCTCAAAATAACAACAAAGACAGGAACAAAATTCACATTGGCTGTAAAATGCAAAGGGAACACCTATATAGAAGCAGAATGTTTTAGGACCATATTCCATGTTAAAACTGCTTACTATGTTATTAATCAAGTCTTTACGTCAGACTTGCTCTGATTCAATTCTTGGAATGAAATCTTATGTGACATTTTGAAAATAACTCAAGAATTCAAGTATGTAACAAAAGGAACTCTGAACAGCTAAAATAAATTTTAGGGATAAAATCAGAAAGAAAATCATTTATTATTATGGTATCTGTAGTTAATAGTGATAAAATTATACTTGAAGTCTATATGGTAAAAGCTCTTTTCAAACACCTGGACTTTGAAAGCTTATGCATCTGTAAATATAATCACTACAATACTCTCATGCCAACTGATTCTGGAAAAAGAATTCAGATTAACTTTAGTATGTCAATTTGAACCTCTAATTTGAATTAATTACAATTTTAGATGATAAAGATCTTTATTACCAGAAAGGACTCAGAAATATTTTTTCTTCCTTTGTGTATAAAAGCAAATGAATTGATTACTAGATCTGTTACCCTACCCATAAAATGAGAATTATAACAGTTCATTACAGTGTTATCTAAATATAAAATAACGTGTTACTTTTAAGTGCCTGTGTACTTGACTGTGCCTGGTACTAATACGTGAAAAAACATGCCTGGCACTAAAATATGACGTTACTGTTATAGCCATACATGAAAAGCAAGAGCAAAGTAAGGAATCTGGGAAGAAATGAGAGTGGTGAGCAGCATAAAGAACAAAACTAGTAATACCAGTTTTTTCAAAGCTATGGGTAAAATTTTGCAAATGCACAAAAAAAAAAGGGGGTGGGGGAAGACCACACAATATAGCTGAGAGAAAAAGGGTAAGAATATAAGATAGCATTACAGTAACCTAAGCAGAGCTGTCACACAGAAGCCATCCTGGGAAGAATGGAGAACGGCCAAGAGAATGTGAATGAGTGGGCACTCAAAATGAGAAAATAATGAAAGAGAGAACACAAGGAATTATCCGAACGTGAGTAATGTTCCTCCAGCTTCTATTCCTGTTGTCAAAGAACTCTTCATAGCGATTTTTAAATTCAATTTAAAAGAGCACTGACTATGTTTAAAAACAGAGCAAATATTATTGTCACGTCTTAAGAGTTTCTTCTTCCTGCAACCACGGTTATATCCTGGTCCTACTCACTCTGAGGAGGCCAAACTATTTCCTCCCTTAGTGCAGCTGTCAGCTATCACTGGAGCCTCTCCTGACCACATGCAGTCTGGCTGCCGGCACACTGTAAAGCTAGAGTAGCAACTGAAAGACAGTCACCATCAAGACCAGACAAAGAATTGCATTTGCCCGAAGGGATAAACACTTGCTATTTCTGGACCCCCAACATGATAGCCTTATATTTTCAATGAAATGAATGTGGGGTGCTTTGTATTTAGCTCTTCATGTCTTCAATGCATTTCAATTGTGACACCTAAAAGTACTTCTGCATGCTGAAGCAATTTAGAATTATTTCTTCTGTTGGAGCAATGAATTAAAAACATGCCTTCCCATGCTTAGCAGTAAGTTTTTGAGCCATACAAAATACACTGCTTTTGGTTTCTTTCCAGACATCTGAATGGTGCTAAAATTCAAATCCATCAACTGCAAACATTCTGAGATGAGAACCTGCAGCCAAGGAAAGACGTGTGAAATTCAAATGCATGGCCAAACCAGGTCATACAGCTGTGTAACACGGAAGACGCAGATCAATGAGCCAATAGCTGGAAAAGCGTTTTTTCAGAACGTTTCAATACACATGCATTCTCTCTGGTTTTTTCTACTGTTGACAGTATCTTCTTGACATATATGTATATATACATGTGTATACATGGTTTAAGAAATAAATTTTCCTATTACCACTTTGGAGACATGGAGATTTCTGTGTACAACATAAACTTTGTTGTCATCAGGACCAGGGAACACCTAGCAATGTTTCTGGAGGAAAAGCAGCTAACTATAAAGTATAACCTAAATACACTTACCAATTGAGAATTTTCATTTGAAAAGATTAAAACGTACCAGTTTTGGATTTATGGTAATCTATAGGGCTGAATCATTTGACTCTGAAAAAACTGCCGTCACATCAGCTGGCCTACAAGATTAGAAACTTTTCAGGTGGTTTGTGCATTTAGTACTTTTTAAAGAATTACTTAAAGCATTGGTACTTCCATCTAGAAAAACAAAGGCACTGCTCTCTCCCTATTTTCCTGTCTGGACCACATGGTACACATTATAGGGAATAAATCAGGACACTGACATGAAAAAGAGGAAGTCAATTTTGTTGTGTCTCAGTGTTCTGCTATTATGGATACAGAGTAACTATAATATGATGGAGGAAGGTAATGAAATTGCGGATTATGTTACATGTTAGATGAATTTAATCTGAAAGATGTGGAAACATTTTTTAATAAATATGTACTAATATTTCTTTAAAATAAGGCATTATAAATATACCAATGAGGATATAAATCACTGTCAAAATTGCTATGTTATTATATACTAGCACCCTCTTTCCAATTCCTATTCCATTGTCATTCATTTGTGTAGGACAAGACATAGGGAAGTGGAGGAACTGAGGATTCTGGTATAAGTGTGTTAATACTTTTTAGGCACTTAAGAGGAGACATCTGTTAGGTAGTTTGGTAATGTCTGGAGCATAGGGAAACATCTGGATCTTTGGGTACTGAAATTATGAAACGTTCTTCTCTATTTAAAAATTTCTTCAATGAGAATGCTTTACTGTTGTTGTAGTAGTAGTAGTACTGGGAATCAGGACCTTGCACTTGCCAGGCAGGTGCTTATGCCTCTGAACTACATATCTCCAGCCCCATATTTTACGACTTTAACCAATGAAATATATATTAACAACTGAACCCTTCAGGAAGGACAGCATCACCATGCGTCCAGCGTTTCTTTTACCTAAATAAACGTAGAAATCAAAGGAAAGATGAATGTGGCATTGAAATCTCCAGTGACCTTCACAAACCTGTTTCCAATTACAAAGTGCTGAAGGCTTTCAACACCCAGACTTGTACAAACTTTGTATAAAAGACAAGCTAAAGAAATTTACCATTACAACTATAATCTCTTTTGTGAATCAGAAGTCATGGAAAACCAGGAATGGATCATACTAAGAATTCATTAAAGGCACTGTAATAAATTTACTTTAAAGATATGTTATTATGTAAATACATTTTGATTTAAAATGTTCTGTGAAAATGCATTAGAGTATATTTTCCCCCTAAGACTGGGGTGTTAGGATATTTTAGCTTATTATTAAATTTTGCCTTCTCTAAGCAGCATACTTTAGCTAATTCAAATTAAGCCTGTTCTTTGAGAAGCCTCCAATTCTCTTCTACATGCAAGGTAGGAAGAAGCAGAAAGACCAGACAGTTGGGGATGGATAAAGGCTTGACTGAGCGACAGGAAGGAAAGAGAGGTCATAAACACAGAAGGAAGAGATAAAAGATCAGGAACACAGCTAAGATGAAACAGCATTAACAGCACTTCCCCCCCTAAGAACAAGCTGCAGCCCCAGTGATGAATGGGACTGATCACAGCTGCCATGTCCTCCCTGAAGTTCTGAGAACAGACAGACCCTCCACGCAGGAGCCCCGAGACAGCAGATCCTGACATCAAGTCTAATACCAAGAGTATCTGTCCCAAAGGGAGCAGTCTGTTGGTAGACCAGAGGGTAGGGAAAAGTGTTGTCACTTCCAGTTCAGTGAATGCAATGTACAGATCTGTTTTCATCTTCTTGAACATCAAAATGAGTAGGCAAATTTTTCTATAAAGGTCTAGATAATAAATAGGCTTTGGAGACCAAATGTTCTCTATTGCAACTACTTACTTTTACTGTGAGAAATGACGGCAACAATAAGCAATAGGTAAATCAATATGTAGGCGGTTCCAATAGAACTGTCCTACATGACATCGTTGTCAACACCTAAAGTGGACAATAGCTCTACATGGGTGTGTTAAGGAGGATTCAAATGCAACGGTTTCCCTAACTTTTAATACCTCTAACTAATTCATTGGCTACCCAGAACTGCTCCATATAGAAAGATATTTGTAAAATCTGATGTGATCCTGTTATGCAACTATATGGATGAACATAAGAACATGAGTGAAAACATATTTTATAACATCCTAAAACTGCTCTAACAGTAGTTAAGTGTAAAGTTTGCCATGTCTTTCCTATAGGGCATCCATTTTCTATACAGTCACCTACTTAGTCGGACAGAGCTTGCCATATGTAGCTCCAAGGGTATTCTGCTCATTTTCGAGAGACAGAGTCTCACTAGGTTTAGTTCAGGCTGTCTTGAATTCACTAGGTAGCTTAGATCAGCCTCAAATTCACAGTGATCCTCCTACTTCAGCCTCCTTCCTGAATGCTAGCATTACAAAGATGTGCCACCACACGTGGCCTAAGATAATGTCCTGTCAGATTTGTCACAACAATGTTTCACATTATGTCTGTAAGACAATGACTTGATAGGAAAAAGCAAATGATCAAGACACAGTATTTTATGTGGCACCAAACTGATACTTCTCAACCAAAGTGCAGTTCAATATAGTTGTCACAGGAAGAATAGTGTCTATCTTTAATGTGGTTGAATAAATCAGTATTTTTCAAAACTGTATTAAATAGCACATTTTTAATTCAAAAGCGAACAACATAAGAGCCTAAAAATGGACCCCCACCTGCCCTATTTCTAGCACTGAATGCTCATAATACTGTGAGATGTAGTACTCCAAGAGTTACTCAGAACAACAATGCAATTACTGCCTTAGAAACAACACTGAGAGGGCAATCTTACGGCAGATAGGAAAGGAAGTTCTGCCAGGCCTACCAGCCAGGCAGCCATCACAGAAACATGGACCAGAGAAGGCCGATGTCCATTTGATGGGAATTGAGTAAAGGGGTTAAGAACAGGAAAGCTATTCCCGGAAGCAGGTGTTCAAATAAAGGTCACTGATATTACATCACATACTCTCACTGTGTACACAGCTCATAGGTTCATAGCAAAAAGGATTTCTAGGAATCAAAACTACTGACTCAAGTAATTGCAAAGGAAAATGGTTTTCATACCAGTTGATAACTTTAATTAGAGTCTATGCTATGAAAACCTCATCTTGTCATGTCCAGTGGGGAAATCTCAAGAACATCATGAACTTCACACTTCAAGTGGCCCTGTCTCCTACTACAGTCTGGTCAGCTTAGGTTAGTCACCTACTAACAGTCAGAAACCTGTACCTTCTGCATTCTCCCATGCTGTCCAGCCATAGCAATGCTCTCTCTTAGAAGATCAATGCCACGCCTTCCTCTCCAAACCACGCACCGTGATTCAGTGACTCTTCTGCCATTTAAGCTTTCACAGTTTTCTAATTTATTCAGCTCTTCACAGTACACTTCTAGCTTTAAAGAGCCAAGCTCCTTATAGTTTTCACATGCTCCTTAAAACGCTCCCCACGCGCCAACTCGGTATGTTCAGTTTCTTATTTGCCCAGGTGATGGTTCCTGTTGCAGTTCCAGTTGCTTCCGTACCCTAGAAACTGCTGGGCACTCTGATGCACATTGTGAGAACAAATCAGAGACAGCCAAGTACTCTACCTCTGTACTTCCTCCTTTTGATGCCATAAAAACCTCTCCCTCTGAGCCTTCAGGGCTGATATTTGGGGAATGATCCCAATCTGTGCCCACTGACATAAAATAAACCTGCCTCCAAATTGTGGGTGTGATTTCAGTGTTTCTGCTTGTCACTGCACCAACACAGCGTGGAAGCTATGCTGTTGGGAAGCTATGCTTACTGTTTCATGGCTGAAAGTTTCTAATTTAAGGTTTGATTCAGATGTCTCTAGTTGTAGGAAATTTTTACAAAGTTATTTTCCTCCTTTAGCATCTGCAGGATTTTGGATAGTTTTACTACTATACTGAATGTATTTCATACTTCTCCAGAGTTAAGACAGAACTTTCTAAAGGTAAGATGCTTCTCCCTTTGCTTTGGTACCGGCAATCGAACTCAGGACCTCACGCTTGCCAGTCAGGTCAGCTACCTTCACGCCTTCTTGGCAATATTTACTAACAATTTTATTTTCATTAATATAAGGAACTAGTTAAATGTAATCCATTATCAACAATAACCAACTCTGACAAACAAAATTTAAAACGTAATGTGTTCAAGCAAGAGTCACCACCATACCAAGTGCTGCCTTCAAGGAAGCCTAACTCTCAGGAAATCTGTGAGTCATATACCAGTTGCACCTAATGTTATACATTTTAATATGTAAATTAGCCATCTGGATTTCAGGAACATAGAGCTTAAGGGGGAATTCTAGTGAAATGTATTTCGTGTTCATTTTATTTTTAAAATAAATGTGTAAAGATTACTATTAACTCCCTATCCATGAGTTCCCAAAGGGGAGGGGCACCATCAGTTTTCTATTCATAATACACACCAGGGTACTAAATAAATGTTTAATGAAAAGACAATTCATCCATCTAGTTCCTTGGGTGAGTCATATATGGAAGTAAACTGCAGAAAGCAAGGTGAAGTTAAAGCTCTGAAATATATTTATTGTCTGCTACCAATTCATTTCAGTGAGAGACTACTGTAAGTATGGATAATACTCTAATACAGGAAAGAGATCAAAAATTAAAGCAGTTTCAGAAAGATTATGGTCATAGCAGATGTACCATGTACAAATATAAAAATAAAATAAAATAAAATAAATCTCTTACTCTTGTGAATGACGTTAATGGCATTAAATAAAGCCTGAATCTTGGAAGAGAAAATTTTGGGGGTTCCAAGGTTTCGTTTTTCATTTTATCTCAGGGTCATGTGATGGCATCAATGTGCCTGTCCCTGTTTCTATGTGGCCAATTTTAATCATTTAAAAATTGTACCTGCTAGTGAATTATTTCAAGTTCGTTTATTTTCTCCGATGTTCAGCACTACGGATTTAAATAATATCATGAAATAGTCCATAAGGCTAAAAACCCAACTGTATTATTAGGGACTCTAGCAATTCCTTAGGCCATGAAATGGGGATGGGAGAGTGGTTACAATTTATGATTTTAATACTAGTACATTTAAATCATTTTAAGCATCCCAATTTCCATTACTATATTATGGAAAACTAACAACTGGATCTTAACTGTACATTTTATGTGTTTTTTAAATGAAAGAATTTCTGTATCTTCAGCCACCACACAGATAATTTTAATGCTAAAAGTACTAACTGAAAAGTCATCAACTTGTGAAAAGAAACTTTTATATATCAAAAAAATGAAAAAGATAAGCACATTTGTCCCATATGATTCATACTCTGAACCTAAAATGCAAACCAAAACATACTGATGTGCATTTAATACATACTTCAAATCCTTAGAACAGAGAATAAAAAAAAATCATTACAAAATTTCAGTATGAGACATCAAATCACTACACAAGAGTTGGTAAGATGATGGCTTCCATGTTCTAATGAGGTAGAACAATGTACATTTTACTATTCAACTTGAAAAAGTGAAGGATAAAGTACAGATGGTTCAGCTCCTTACGTTAATGAATTAATAATTAGCATTCAAATAATGGGTCTTTTCCCTTATGTGTGACAGTATTTAAGTGCTAACGCCTGCAAGTTTATATTGGATGAAAATTTATGGTTTTTTATGATAGTTTATAAAATAAACTAACTTTAAGATTACACCTATAGAAATCTGAGACTCATTTCTGTTCCAAGGGGGAGGAAGGGAGAAAAGGAGGAAAGAAGAGGAGGGCGGGAGGTGGAGAGATACAGAAACAGAGACAGAATGAGAGAAATATCTAACAGGAGAATGGATTTCTAATTTTGAATTTCTAGCCCAAATTTGCTACAGTCAAAAACGAATTGCCCCATCATGACTTTAAAAAAGCCAATGGCACTTCACAAAGCAGATCTGTCTAGTCTTCAGTGTGCCCATGACACCAAAGGAAGGAAAGAATGAAGGTGGAAGCAGAAGGGACAGACTGGGAGCGGCTCCAACCTAGGCCAAAGCAGCTGCTTAGGAGACACAGGGAAAGCACGGCCAGCACCAGGCCGCCCACGAGTTTTCTGGATTCTGCACCACCTGTCTGGGGTTGGAGCTTTTTCATTCTTTTGGTAGTTTACCCTTCCTAAGAAATATGCTTTAAAATGTATTTTTAAAAAGGATGAGGATTTAGCTCAGTGGCACAGCGCCTGCCTGATATGCATGAGGTCCTGAGCTGTATTCCTGGTTCTCGCCCCAAAAAATAAAAAAAAAAAAAAAAAACAGGAACAATAATAAAATTTAGTTATTGGGTTGAAGCATTTAAATCTACAGAGACTAAGACAGTTGGCAAAGCACATATTTGTATTTAACTCCAAAAGATGACATGTTATAAATTTCCTCTCAATATTAAATGTCTTTGACTCTAAGACTGTTAATGTATTCACGGTTGCTCTAACTAGAATGCACTTTGTAGCCCTGCATTGATTTCAGTAGACCAAAGATTCACACCTTTAAAAAAAAAAAAAGAGAAAGAAAAAGAATAAAAAAACAGCCATTTACACTTACTAAGAAAAGCAAACATTTACTTCAAATTGCAGTATATGCTTTTCAATCACAAAAAGAAAGAAAACAGTGCTCTGACAGTGGTCACATCCTGTGCAAAAAAACATGAAATACAAAACTGGTAGCACAAGGGATCTGAGCTGCTTACATTGCAGAGAAAGGAAATACAGTAGCTGAAATACGGCACTCCTGGGAATCAACTTCTAACCAAACAGAATGCCTTTGAAATGATTAGATTTATTTGTGTATTAGTAAGAAATCCCCACCACCATAAATAATACAATATTTAAAAATAAAAAAAGAATATTTATATCTATCTAAGATAGACAGTGTATTTGTACGTTAGACCTCTTTTAAGTGCAGAATGTGGTTCAGGTTTTGCCTGTTTTTCTTCAATTAAGTAACTGCCCGTATGCTTTATAAAGTTCCACTCAATTGCAAAAGCCAATTTAAATCAAGGAATATGTTATCAAAGTTGCATAATTTCATTTGGGACTGCCAGCAAGTTAAAGTCTCAAATCAAGTCTTTACCATTAATGTTCATTTTAATCACTGAAAAGTTAAAAAGTTCTCAAATCTTCATTATCCTCTTGAACTTGCCCTTCTAAATGATCCTCAGACTGCAATTCCTAGTTTGCAAATAAAAGAATGCAATATGCATCATACTTCAAGAAAAGACGACGATGTCGAACTAACAGGTTTCTGGATCTTTTCCCTGCTCCTTTCAACCTTCTTTATAATTTCTGCCACTATGCATACTGATGAGGTGAGACCCAAAAGAAACAACAGATCTGTAAAAGAAAATAAACTAGGTTTTATAATTCTTTGAAATTTACAGCTGCAAAGTGTAACCACTTACATTATTCTAGCAATTAACTATGGTTTTTAAATATACTGTTTTACAACCATTTCATGAGGTATCATTATCTTCAGTTAAAAACAGGAAAATACAAGCTCAACAGTATTAAATAGTTTATACAAAGTCACAATGCTGGGAAAAGCAACATCCAGAACTGGAACCCCCACCCTAGGATCACTTTCCTTGGAACATAAACTCATGTGGCTAGCTTTAATGATGATAACAGTAAGAAAAGTTTTCTATTTAATGGGTCACATAGAACTTTTTAGAAATACCATTCACAAATTAGTAACCAACTTGTTTGAAAATGCTTATCTGAAGACTAAAAATGTTGTCTGGATATATTCTATTTCAAAGCCTAGAAGATTAAGTCATTATAAAGTATCCATACTATCTCAATTTTTTTTATTAGTTACAAAACTGCAACTATCTCCTTAAAGCTATTTTTTTAAAAAAGCATCTGAATATACAATTAAAATTTTGAAATTCAGTTCAACTTAGAAGTAAACTTAAACATAGAGCAAAAAAACAATAGTGAACCTATATAACTCATTATATTAAATATCCAGATTAATTTAAAAACCTAAGAACCACCAGGCATGGTAGCACACTCCTGTAATCCCAGCACTCAGAGCTGAGGCAGGAGGATTGCTGCGCATTTGGGGCCATCCTTGGCTACACAATCAGTTCAAGACCACTTTGAACTACATGATGAGATCCTGTCTCAAAAAAAAAAAAAAAAAAAAAACCAAACTAACAATTAGGATGTTCAGGAGCATTTAGGATAGTATAACCATAGACAAAACCTAAAAACTAAGGATAACATTCCCATCAGCTACACTGTTCCTCACACACAGGAAAAGTAATTTATCTATTTTATTTATTTATTTACTTATTTATTTGGTCTTTTTGAGATAGGGTCCCACTATGTAGTTCAGACTGGTCTTGAACTCACAATGATCCTCCTGCCTCAGCTTCCTGAATGCTGGATTACAGGAGTATGCCACTATACCTGGCCATAAAGTAGTTTTTAAGTATATAGTTTTTAAGTATATACATCTAATTCACATTATATGAAAAAAATATATAATTTCTACAAAAAGTTGATAAAACTATCCTTTCAAGGTCTAACTGATATTTCATAAAATGAGAGTATGGAAAATAACATGAATAGTGAAATATTAGCTAACTAAATAATACAATATAAAACAAAGCAATTTGGTTTTCAGTGAAGTTAAATCGAGTCCTCAATCATTCCAGCTCTTATAACTTAAAAGGTCAGGGACAACTGAGGACTAGATTTAATAAAAGTATTAAAAAGTTATAAAATACAACTACTCTCCAACAGGTTTTGGCTTGCTATTATTTCAGAATCGCAAATATAATTTTGCAACAATTTAAAAAAAGAAAAAAAACTAAAACCCTAGAATTAGGAAAATGACGTCCCTAAACTTTCCTCAATGAAAAAAAAATAAAGCATGTGTTAAATACTTAGCTACCCTAAATTTATATTAGAACAAAAACATTAGAAACTACAATTTCTCTAAAATATATAAAAACAGCATTCTCTTTACCCAGTATACTCAGGCTCTCGGTCTGAAAAACCTTCTGAAGTGGAGGAAAATAAATAACTAGTAATTGTCCCATGATGGATCCAAGAACTGCATAGCAAAACATTTTATTACTGCAGAGTCCAATCTCAAACACAGACTTGGTCTGTTGGCAAAGCACAGAGTACGGTTATTACTCCTCAAGCACAGAAATACGTTCCTATCTTATTGCTCTTGCTTTCAATTTTTAATAATATCACTATGTACCAATGAATTCTTCAGTGTCAAAACCATGAAATCTCTTACTTTTAACTATTATTGTAGAATAATTCGGATACAATAGGGTAAATTTTAAAGCACCTTTTACCAAGAAAAGGATTGCGTAATGGATTAGATTCCAGAGAAAAGCACTAAGAAAATTTATTTATATTTTGCTAAATTTTTCTGTCCATTCATTAAGGTTGGTAATTTAAAATCCTTTCTTGAAGAACAGACCAACCAATGTATTTACCAAAATAGTAAAACTTTTTCATAAAATAGAAACATTATTGGTCCTTAATGATAACTGACTATACATGAAAAGTTCCAATATGACAAATGGTAATACATATAATTTATATAATTATTACATAAAGTGCTTTGCTTCCAATTGAACTAGTTTTCAAAAACAATAGGCTCTGAAAACACACTACTAAACGCTAGGTCACCATTCTCCATTAAAAAATGTTTAGACCAAAAAGCACTAACATCTTAACATACAACATGAGAACAAAAATACACTGACAGGAGTGACAGGGAATAAACGTATTCTTGTCATAACGATTTCTTCTAAAAAGACACTAATCACATCCAAATAGGGCACAAAAGGTTTATCCTATGTCCAGATAATGTTAACCTGAATCTCTCCTAAGGGCTACACGTGTTAAGAGAATAAAAGAAAGACCAGACAATACCGCCTGTGATTTACTTTAATCTTTGAGTCAAAGGTAAAGCTGATCTCCCCAAATATCTCATTCTCAAAAAGGGAAAAAAATAATAAAAACAATGATACAAAATTTCAAAACAAGATAGTAGGAGAATAACAATGGTTAATTCATTGCATATTGTTATCCTCAAAGTAGGTGCTCACATTACAAGATACAGGCATGAAAAACTGATCAAACAATATAAGCACAATCCTTTTTCAATGAACTAATAGAAATCAGCTGTATAACTGTCTTAACTATCTCATATGTATGTATGCACATACTTTTTTTTTCCTTTTCCCTCCCTTCTTTTCTCCTTTCTCCCATCCCAGTTTCTCTTTCCTTTTAAGCAGTTTCTTCAACCTTTCACTTTCACAGTATCTACTGTACATTTCGATCTTATTTACTCTTTCAGCTCCTTACACTAGAGAGACAATACGATGTTTACACATAGTCTGATTTATTTCACTTATGAGTATGGTCCCAAATTGCATCTGTTTCCCTATAAATGACTAAAGTTCACCCCTATTGTTGACCAATGGCAGATGTTTGCAAGAAGGCTTTATCTGGTATTCTCACCTACAGCTAAAACCCACACAAAACTAAAACTTATAATCCTTGCCTATGTACTAGTATTAGACAGTGTTCTACATATTTGGGTTCATTAAGTAATATCAACAAAGCATACCTGAGATCTGGAACTCAGTGCATTAAACATGTCAAAAAACACAAAGCATGTGAAGGTCATGGTAGTGTCTCTAGGTGTTATCACATTGTCTCGCAGCTGTCAAAAGGGGGGAAAAAAATTTTCAGTGGCTGAATTAAACACTGTTAAAATGTTAATATTTTTCTTCCATTAGAATGAAATAGGTTTAGTCTAAGAGATAAAACATACAAACTACCTAAATTTCCTATAAGTCATCTCATGAACAACTGTAGTCTAAAAAACAAAATGTAGAAATTTTTCTCATGAATTATATATTGAATATTAAGATACTATTATCATTAACTATAAAGTAGCCATTTAAGGATTGTGATTTTTTTTTTGTAACTACTCACATTTTCATGTGTTAATTTTTATTGTATCTGGTAATTCTCTGCAGATTTAAATAAGTTACAAATCAACAATTCTATCAGCCCATGAAGACTAAAATCAAACCTTAAAATGTTTGTATCATATTTTCAATCAGAGCTCTTAACTTTCTAGTTTCCTGTATAACACATAAAAAAACTGAAAATCCTATCATATAAATGCATCACTGCTCATCCAGTGAATATACCTCACGCCAGAAGACAAACAAAGTCCCACAAACAATGATTATTGATGAAACAAGTATTTTAAGAATCAAATTTTTAGTCAAAATGCTGTCCTTCCAGTTGCGAGGTGGTTTGCGAATGACATCTTTATCCACCGGTTCTACTCCAAGGCTTAAAAGCAAACAGAAATACAAATTAAGTGTTAAAGTCTAGATTTTTACTTTCACAGCTTAACTTCAATTATCCAAGGAAAATCCTTATGAAAACAAAGCATTTTATTATGCAACTTTGGCCATGATTACTCACAACCACTGGTAGGCATGACATGTGCCTATTGTCTCCAGAGAAAGAGACAGATTGAGAGAGACAGATAAAGGAGACAGAAGCTACTGATTTTGTCACTGTTTCTGTCCCTTTTTTGACTTATTTGTACAGTCTAATAGGCAATTAATGGTCAATTTTTAAAAATCTTCAATATAATTTGCGGCTCAAACATGTGAACTAGCAACTGAACTTTAAAAGATCTTTCATACAAAGAGGTTTTAACTTCCAGGATTTCTTACAGTTGTCAATAACATGTATCACTCAACTACTCCATTTATAAACTAAAATTAGACACTCAGGTCCTTCAATACTTTCCAAACATTTCTAAATCTGAGAACACAACCTAAGTTCTAATGCTAAACTCAGAGTTTTCTCCATTACATTCAATTTTTAGAAATAAAAAACTTCCTAAGGACAGGGATTCACCTCCTTCCTGATCGATCCTTAACCAAAAGCTAGGCATGTGACATAGTATAACAGCTTACAGCCATATTGCACGAATGAACGTTCAAGAGAACATTCAAGAGAACAAATGATACACACATACGTCACAATTTATAACAAACATGCTGCTGCAATATTTTCCAACACTGTCCATAATAAAGCTTTAAAACTTAATTATTAGGGTTCCACATCTTTTCTTACCAGATCATACATGACAAAATTTACCTCTGAGCTGGGGGTCCATCCATAATAATATTGATCCACAAAATCTGCATTGCATTGAGAGGATTAGGAAAGTTCATTAATGTAGCCAATGATATTAAAGTTAATGCTGCTATACTCCTGTTGAAAAAGAAAGTCATTTAAAATTCCGTTAGCATAATAAATTTCCTATTAATCCTATGGTAACATTTTTGGAGCACTCTGTTACTACTGTGCTTTTGAAAAGAAACCTACCACCCAAATAATTAATGTTTCAGTCACACAAACACTTTAAAATTCAGTGTATTTTAACAAAAAGATTTTCAAGATCACTAAGAGCAAAGAGGAAAAATTTTTAAATATATATAATAATATTCAATCAGTTTTAATGATAGAAAACTTCTATTATTGGAAAGCAACATCAAGAAGAACATGGAGATCTCCCAAGATTTCAGAATATTAAATAAACCCCAAGAGTTAGGCAGTCCCTCAATATTCATGGGGTTTAAGTTCCAGGGATCCCGACAAACATCAAACTTTCAGTCCCTTACATAAAATAGCAAAGTATTTGTATCTAGCCTATGCATCCTCTTTTGTGCTTTAAGTCATCTTGAGGTTCTTTATAATACCTAACATAACTAACATAATGCTGTAAATAACTGCCATACTCTACTGCTGCAGGAATAAAGACCAGGAAGAAAGTCTACACTTGTTCAGGTCATATGCAGTTTCTTTCCAAATGTTTTCAGTCAACAGATGCAGAGCCTGCAGATACAGAGGGCTGGCTATATATTCTGATAATAATACAGACACTATACTAATCACATTTAGAATCTATATTCATTAACACTTTTTCATCTCACAGTGTTGTTTTCTTTTTAGAAAACTTACTTATAACCAACTCAGTTTCTGCACATTCTGCTAAAGCTATACTTTTTACAGAATTTTTCTACAAGACCCACAATGACAAACTTCTTGCAAACTTACGTGCTCAGTTGAAATCTAACAAAATTTTTAATGTTGTTATAAATCCCTTTACCCTCTTCAATTGCAGACCTGAAATTTTAAAAATAAAGATGAAATGAGAAAATATCATATAAAGATATATCTATACTAAAACATTTTGAAGCTACTTTTGAAAGTAAATTTCCAACTAACACAACACATGTGTAACTATAAAGAATCTATTTCCTTCCCATAACTTAAATCAGAAAATTATGATAACATTTAATTCTTATTCTTAAAAAAATATCTGAACATCAGTATCACATACTGTCTCTCCACACAAAAGGCATTATTCTGCAGGGGAAGGTGGCAGTGGAGAAGTCCTAGCCACTGAACTGAGTCTCATGTGTGCCAAGCCAGCATTCTACCCCACATGCCACCATTGCCACCCATTTTCCAAAATCTGTATTGAGACAGGATCTCACTCAGTTGTCAAGGCTGGGTCCTAACTTGCAGTTCTCCTCCCCAATCCTCCTAAGTGGCTAAGATCACAGGAATGTGCCACAATGTTTATCTTCTTTACCCCTCAAAGCTCACTTTTTCCTAGATAGTTTATTGTATCTTACAAATTAAACAACAGTGAGATACATAAGAATTATGGAATTTAAGCTATCTATTGTTCCTATATACAAGATAATACAATATAAAGTAATTAAAGGATGTGGTTTGCAAATATTCATATAAATTCTCTCAGTCACTTGATTACATGAAGATACATACTTTTCAAATGACTTCTTCCTTCTTTTTACACAGCTCCAAGAACAGAAAATAAGAATGTGAACCTGATTTCTCTTACTCTGAAGTCATGCACATTCTGATAACATGAACTTAATGGATGTAAAAGCCCCCAATAAAGGGTCACTGCTCACCATCACACTAGTGACCAAAAAATATGACATCTAGCTGGCACTTAGGAAACATTTCTTAAACGAACAGCCCTGCTATGTATTATGGTGGTTCCATCTACACATATTATTTTCTTTAGAACTACATGTAGGCCATAAAACAAGACTAATTAATCTAGAAACATGGCTTAATTTGTCCAGTGTTTAAATACAACTGACTCTTTTTTCACTTGAATTACCTGGGGGTAACATGTAAGGTAAGACAGAAGACTCTCTGATACACATTCGGTGTAACACAACTTACATTATGGTTTGGAAGTCATCGTCTACCAGAATCATGTCTGCCGCCTCTTTGCAAACATCTGTGCCAGTCTGGCCCATAGCAACACCGATGTCTGCAGCTTTCAGAGCAACTGCATCATTGACTCCATCTCCTGTCATCGCTACGACTGCGCCGCTCTTCTGTAGAGACTGAAGCAGGACAGAGAAGAGGGTATAGAGAAAAATTCTGATAAAAATCTTGCGTCCACACAAATAACAGAATTTTTAAAATTCTCATTTTTCATGTAATTAAGAGTAAAATCATACGATCACCCATTTTTCAATATACTTCCATATATGGAGCTCTCCTCCACCAGTAGTGGGGATTGAATCCAGCTAAGTAAGCACTCAACCACTGAGCCAAACCCTCTACCCTTTCACTTTTTATTCTGAGACAGAGTCTCACTAAGTTGCGCAGGCTGGGTTCAAACATGGGCCCCTCCTACCTCAGCCTCCCAAGTAGCTGGGATTAGGTATACACCTTTGCACCTGGCATAACAGAGATCATAACCAGATAAACCTTAGAAAAGTTACCACTAATATTCTCATCCATCTAAGTGTGTGTCTGAAATCTGACAGATAGCTAACTATACAATTTCTCAAGCAGGGACAATTTTGTCTCCCAGGAGACCTTTAACGGTGTTTGGAGATATTTTTGATTTTCCTGATTTGGGGTGTACTACTGGCATCTCTTCAGTTGGGACTAAGAATATGGCTACCTGTCTAGAACAGCCTCAGGACAGTCCCTCTCAACAAAGAGCTGTCTAACCCAACATGTCAACAGTGCCAAGACTGAAAAACTCAACTATACAATGATTGGTTCTTAAAATTAATAATTTACACCCATTAACTATTGGGCACTACATCATCTGCTCTACAGTCATGCACTATGTAATAACACATCACTTTACACAGTCTGCGGTAACGCTGATGTGAACAACCCTACTGTGCTGTCAGCTGCATAAAAATACAGCACATACCACTCTGGGCAGTATATACGACGACAAAAAACGATCAAAATTGGTTTAGGTCTTTGCTGCAGTTTTATCATTATTTTACTCCTACTTACTAAGTAAATTTACCATAAAATAGTTTGCTATGTCACAACAGTAGCAACCTTGCACATCTTATGTTTACCACATCTCTTGATCCCATCAACATGGAGCGACTGACAGATACCACCTAGGTTAAGTATAGGCATGATGCTTACACGATGAAAAACACCTGATGAAAAACATGTACTAAGCTGCGTATGGTGATGCACACCTGTAATCCTAGCACTCAGGAGGCTGAGGCAGGAAGTTTGAAGTCAGCCTGGGGCTATGTAGTGAATTCAAGGTCAGCCTGAACCACACAGCAAGACCCTGTCTCAAAGAAAAAAACAAAGCAAAACAAACAAAAATCACCTAATAAACATTACACACACACACACTGTTAAACAACAAAGGGCTGTATCTGACTAATCTCAATAATCATAGCCTTTTAAATAGTGCTCACAGCTGGGGATATAGCTCAGGCCTAGCAAGTGCAAAGTCATGAGTTCGATTCTGGTACCAAATAATAAATAAATACTGCTCACATTCTCATTTTTTTTCTTGTTGTATTTGTTTCTAATTAATTATCATTATTCACATTGGGATGCTTTAGCAGTGGAACCCTATCAGAACATACTTCTATACTAACTTTTAAAAGTATTTCATATTGAACTTTTTTCACTTTCAAACATCCCATAAAGTTTTCTTTTAATGCCAGTTAAATTTCTATTAGTTTCTCCATGGTAAGATCTTTTTTAAAATGCCTGTTTTGCATCACAACACTTCTGACTTTGATGCTTTAAGGCTACTCCTTATAATGTAACAGGAGACAAAGTAGCAGCATATTTACATACAGAAATAAAACAATGTGATTTTTAGACACCTACCTTAATAATTTTCATCTTGTGTCTTGGGCTAGCTCTGTAAAATACTGCAACCTGTTAAAATATAGAATACATTAAGGAAGGGGAAAAAAATGAGAAAAGAAGAAAT
Source organism: Hydrochoerus hydrochaeris (assembly GCA_004027455.1). Taxonomy (NCBI): domain Eukaryota; kingdom Metazoa; phylum Chordata; class Mammalia; order Rodentia; family Hydrochaeridae; genus Hydrochoerus; species Hydrochoerus hydrochaeris. The sequence goes on from PVLA01003311.1 coordinate 45,418, forward strand.
AACATAACAATTCATGCATTTACAATAATTTTATTTTCAATTGAGCTATAGTTTACCATAGAGATCAAACTTAACCAACATGACATCCGTCAGTCATACTAGATGACACACTCACTTCAACTTTTACCAAAAGTACCCTAGGCAAGACACAATCTAAACAAGTTGTACAGTCTACACCATTACATTTAAACCTGAGGATACAACAGTGGATCTTCCAGGGATGGGGAAGGGAAACTTCTCCGCACCTATTTTCTAGCAATGCTGGCACACTGCAGCAGAAAGAAGGCCAGCTGCCTGTCCACATCGGTGGAGCCGCTTCTGACAGTGTCTAGCACTGTCTCACTCTTTTTTACACAGTATAATGCAGTAGCCCCTCTTCCACTGTATGTTTAAAACTGCCTAAATAATCATCTCTCTCCAAATTATATTTAATTTCTTTTTCTGACCTCATTTCTTGATTTCTTGAAACCCTTTCACTGTCACCCAAAGTCAGCCACCAATGCTATCTTCTGTATCCTCAACTCTTTTTATTTTATTGGCATGTTTGTGATACATAATAATTACATTCATTTGGGGAAACCGGTTCCTACATGTATGTCATATGTTGATCATTATCAATACCCTATTAGTCCCTTTTGTACCTTCTCATTATCCCTGTTCTTACATTCTCCTTTTCCACCTCCAAGATCAATTTCCCTGTTTTCTACCATCGTTCCTATTTTACCTCATAGTTTGGGTTTCTCATATAAAGAAAAATGCAATCTATGTCTAATTTATTTCACATTACAGTGTTAAATTCCATTCAGTTCCCTACAAATGACTCAAATTTTCCTTTTTATGGCTGAATAATACTCCATTATGTAAATATACCACACTTCCTTCATCTGTCTGTCTGCTGTTGGACATATCAGTGGCTTCCAGGGTCTGACAATTGTGAACTGCACTACTATAAACGTGAGTATGCACGTATCGCAATCGCACACTGCTAACTATAATTTATAGCTCTCCCTCTCAAACAGTAACACCAAGGGAAGCAGGGGGTGGGGGAGCAGCGGGGGTACGGAGTATGTCGTCCATTTTCCCTCCAGGAGGCCTCAGTGTTAGGTGTCACAGCAGTTCACACTGCCCACTGGCTGCACACATTCACTGCTCCAGAACCCTCAGTTTACAAAGACAGCAACTTCTGCCTTATTGTTACTCTTTTCACAATACTCACAAGTCATGGTGATTTTTATATCCACATAACACACCATTCTTTTTCCTAAGCTCCTAGAGGATTCCTTTCAACTTGTTTTCTCATACCTACAATATATTCCCTTTCTCCAGCCTTACTTACAAACTTATATACCTCAGAGAAAAGACCATCAGCACATGTCTATAATCCCAGCACACAGGAGGCTGAGACAGGAGGATTACAAATTCCAGGCAAAACTGGGCATGGTGGCTCAAACCTGTAATCCCAGCACTCGGGAGGCTGAGACAGGAGGATCAATGCAAATTCAAGACCAGCCTAGGCTACAAAGTGAGCTCGAGGCCAGCCTGAACTGCATAGAGACCCAGTCTCAAAAAGACAAAAAAAAAAAGTTCCAGGCAAGCCTTGGCAAATTAGCGAGTCCACCTCAAAATAAAAAACAAATCAACCAAAAAATGGCTGGGGATGTAGCTCACTCACTGTGAAGGTGCTGAGGTCAATTTCTAGTACTGGGGGATGAGGGTGAGGGCAGGGGGATCCACAATTCCTGCCACCAGTGTTGGTATCCAGCCACTATCCTCCTCTTGTTTTGATCTGTAAATGAACTGAATACACTAGGCCAAATATTCTCTTTTCTGATCTTTTTAAAATCAATGCTCCTGCAATTCTTTTCCCTGTTATATTTCACAGCTGAATCTTCGCCATCAGTATCCAAGCACATTATTGCCCCCTCTTCCATTTAAAATGGCCAGTATTGATGGTAAAGATGCAGCAGTGTGGAAAAATTTTCTATAAAAGAGGAAGAATTTCTGGAATAAAAACCCAGGAAGTTGCCTTTCCGTACTGGCCCCATTCTCTGCAAAATCCACTCCAGTCAGGCTGCTACCACCTCTGCCACAGTCAAACTACTGTTCCAGACTATCAGGACTCCCACCCACCGCTGCACTGCTGATATCTGACCTGACATCTCAGCAGCACCCAAACACCCTGCTCACTCCTCCTCCTGGAATGCTTGCTCTTTCGCTGGCCTTCCTGGCTGCTCTGTTTGTGCAGGATTCTCCTGCCCTACCTGAAGTCCAGAGTTCTTCGACTTTTCCTTGTCATGGGTCGAGAACTCCCTCCACGCTGTGGGTGAGCTCATCCAGCCTCGCTGCTTTACTAGCCACATATATTTTATCTCCTGTCCAGACATCTCTTTGGAAATCCAACTGATGAAACTAATCTACTCATCTCCATCTTTGTTCTTGAATGTCTCATCTTAAAACATACCCAAAATTGAACACTTGCTATTTCCCCCCAAATCATGCTCCTTCCTACCCTGGGTTAATGGCAAGTACATCCTTGCAATTAACTACTTAGCTCCAAGTTCTGGAGCCCATCCTCAATTCTTCCTTTTCTCTCCATGTCACAAAAGCTGTATGTGTCTTGTTGACTTCACTCATGAATATATCCAGAATTTAACCACCTTACTCCAAAATCACTGCCAACACCCTCAGTCCTCTCCCTCTAGAGTGATTTTCATTATCTCTGCCCTTGCCTCCTACTATCAGTTCTCAACTCACTGGCCAGAGTAAAACTGTTAAACAGAAGTCAGATCACATATCTCCTCTGCTCAAAGCCCTCCGATGATACATCTTTCTCAGAACAACGCCAAAGTTTCTATCTATTACGTCCTACATGAAATGCAGGCACTTCCCCATAGCTTCCACTATTAATCTCCTCCCACCTGAACTACACTGGCTTCATCACTGTTCTTCAAACATGCCAGGCACGTTCAACTTCACGGCCTCTGTCCACTGTTCCTGTTTGCAGTGTTCCTTCATCAGATCTTACATGGTCTGCCCTTTTGTCAGTTAGTGCCTGCCCACTGAGGCTTTCCCTAGTCATGCTATATTAAGGTTTCTACTTCCCTCTCTTTTCCGGCGGGGTTTGGTGCTCTTTAGCAATTCTCTCTCTATATGCTATGGCTCATGTCTGAAATATCCCCAAAAACATCACATGTTGCAAGCTCAGTCCCCAGTGTAGAAGAGGAGCTAGGTCACTGAAGTGTTTCCTTCAGTATCTTGTCCATGCCTCTTCCTCTCTGGTCCTCTGTCTCTACACTTCTTGGCTGCCACAAGGCGAGCAGCTCTCCACCATCACACCCTTCCACCACGTTTCTGCTGCACCGCAGGCTTCCCAAACGCTGACTGGGCCCTGCTGACAAGGCAGTGAAACCTCTGAAACAGTGTGAAAAATAAAAGTCTTTCTTTTAAGTTATTTTTCTCAAGAACTTTGTCACAGCAACACAAAGCTGTCTACCACAATACGTAGGAAAACTTCATTTACATTAGACTATGAGGCTCAAGGAGGCAGAGATTTTTGCCCTGTACTCTAATGCTTTGTAAGTACATGTTTAGTGAATAAATAAACAACTGGATAAATCTCTGTACCAACATAAAGACTGTTTCCAGTTCCTCTCTTTTTAACAAAGATCTACGTTGGGGCATTACTATACTCTCCAAAAAAAAAAGACTCAAATGAACTAAGCAGATCTCAACACAAAGTAAAATGATCACTTGGCATTTTACATGTGGTACATAACACTACATAGAGTAAATTTAGGTTGTTTTGTTTTGTTTTGTTTTGCTTTGTTTTGTTTTGTTTTGTTGGCAGGGTCTTGCTAAGCAATCCAGATTAGCCTTGAACCCACTATGTAGTCTAGACTGGCCTCGAACCTGTGGCAATCCTCCTACCTCAGCCTCCCGAGTGCTTGGGTTACAGCCATGCACCACTGCATGTGGCCATAAATTTAGTTCTTTAAAGCACCAGAATCTTGTTGAGTAGAACTACTGAAATTTAATAGGTAAAATATTATGGCCTTAAAAAAAAAATCAGATCCAAAATAAACACACATCAAAAATTACTGGAATTCTAACTGTACCACTATCTCACAGAACTTAAAACTTGGTGATAAATGAATTTCCCTTACTAATAAACCTTTGACTTTTATGTGTGTTTCTTGGCTTGGCAAAAGGAAGCAACAATGACTCCACACAACAGAATCACTGTTGTTTGGGAACAGAAGGAAAGAAAATAGGAGACAGGCCAACGAAGGACAGTGGACAAGAAGCAGAACTATGTCAGAAAAGGAGAGACCACAGGGAACAGAGCACAGGCCAAAGATGACCATCAAAGGGAGGGGAGCAAGGCTATGCACCTTCAGAAGCTATCTCAAGGGTACTTCTCTTTTCTTGGGAGTCCTTTTCAGTGCTGTATTTATGGAACTCACGATTCTTTTCACATTAACTGATAAGGTACAACAGGGAAAGTTGTAAAAACATGTAGGAAAATACTAAAGAATTAAAGGAAAACAGATGTTTCTGGTATTGGAACAACATGCAAAAGGTCTTTAAATATATCAGGACAGATATAAGGGAAACTGATAAAGGAAAAATAGGTAACTGAAACAGATTTACAACCACCTGAAAATTAAATATACAAATTAGGATCATGGAGACTTCACTAGCAGATTCAGTGGAAATACAGATGTAATGATATAAAAATCAGAAAACAAAAGAATGAAAGAGGATAATGATTTCTACCACTGAAAAATGTAGGAAAACAAAAGAAATTTTAAGTAGAAAACAGTGAGAATGTCTAAATGTATTCAGTAACTAATTATACCACCTCAGTTTCCATAATACCATTTAATTGGGGCTAGGTCACAAGAACACAGGTAATGATGAAAGATTTGGAAGATATTCCATAGAATTATGAAAAATAGAAACTAAAAATTATTTAAACAAGGGATAGAATTAAAATGGTATCCAGGATACAGGATAAAAGGTTTGCTTTATTTGTAACCCACTAAAAGCCAATTAAACTAATCTGAACCAAAAGCAGAAGGTCAAAACTACATGTTGGCTATAAGAGAATTATATGAACACAAAAAGTGGGAAAAAAGACAAAAGAAGGGTAGAAATAGTACTGCTAATAAAAATATTCTATAGTATTTAGAGAAAATACTTATTCAAAATATATGATATACATTTAAGGTCTTGGCATTTATGAAATTCCTTTGTAGAGTCAATTTAACCAATTCAGTAAGCTTCAGTGAAGGCTTTGGCTTTACTCTTGAAATAACATCAGGATATCTGCCACAAGCAATGCACAAGCACTCTTATTCCTCTGGAAAGAAAGATGATATAATTTCTCCAAGCTAATGATATGATTTGAAATTTGCTTCTTTCTTCTCTAACTTTTAGGCTGGTTTCCAGAGTTCATTAGCATTTTTGTCAAAGCACTAGAGGGTGAACTGAAGAAAGCAAATAATGTGCAATTTTAAATCAGTTTCATTACTTGTTAGCATCTGAGGAAAAGACTGAACAAAGGTCTCATGTGCTAATTAACTGTACATTTCAGACCCACTTAGTAATGTATACTCTGTCCCAAAACCTCTGGAGAGTCAGTATTGGATTTATTCTTTCAGACATGAACAATAAAGGTCACACACACACTCACACACACGCACGTGCACACACACAGAATCCCATTCACATATGGAAATACCTTTCCCCTAAATCTAAAACCAAGAAAATACCTACATTGCCCTAGATGCTCTGAAAGCAGCATTTGTATGTGATTAGAGCCTAAGAAAGCGAAAACATGGTTGAGTAAAACAGTTGTTTCTACATCCAAAATCTAACTACAGCCAGGCGTAGTGGTGCACACCTGTAATCCCAGCACTCAGGAGGCTGAGGCAGGAGGATTGCTGTGAGTTCGGGACCAGCCTGGGTTACTAAGTGAGCTCTAGGCCAGCCTGAACTGCATAGCAAGACCCTGGCTCAAAGACAAAAAAAAAAAAAAAAAAATCTAACTACTTACTAGAGAATGAAGGAAGTGCAGTTAGAGGCCTAGGGACTTACCACCACCACACCAAGCATAGCTGTACGATAAACTGGAAGTTTTTCAGAGAACAATTCAGCAATACCTGATAAGGACTTTATGAATGTATTGATTTTTGGTTCAGTCATTTCACACATAGTTTAGTCAACAGAAATACTCAAGTACAGACACAAAGTCTTACATTACAATGATGTTCAAAGAAACTTTAGCAATGGAAAATCAATTTTTGGAATCACACAAAATGGGTTCCAATCTAGTGGCCAATGCCAATGCCAATGTCTCACCAGTTCTGAGACATTAATCAAGTCCCCGAAGTTCTATGCTCTTCAATTTCCTCATCTATAAAACCTAGTTCACAAGTTTCTGATGACATGAAACACACACTTTAGCAGATGATCTAATTCTGCCATTGTGCTCCTTGTTATTGTGCAGACTTAATGGCCACACAAAAACTTGGCTAAGAATGTTTACAGCACCTTTATTTCTAATTGCCAAACTTGGATATAATGAAGATGCCCTTAAAAACACAAAGTAACAATCTCTGGTACTCTCAAACAATGGAATATTATTCAGCACTCATGAGAAATAAAACTAGAAAAAGGCATGGTGGAACCATATATATATATATATATATTGCTTAGGCAAAAAAAAAAAAGTCTGAAAGGTGATATATATTACTCCAACTAGGTTACATTCTGGAGAAGGCAAAACTAGAGAGACAGTAAAAAGGGCAGTGACTACAAGGATTCAAGCACAGGTAAAGAAGAACCAGTAAGTGAAACATGGGGGATTTCAAAGGGCATTTCAAAACTCATCTGCATAAACTCCTAACAGTGAATATGTGTCATTATTCATTTGTCAAAACCTTTAGAAATACATAACATAAAAAGTAAACCTGAATATAAACTATAGACTAAGCAGGAATATATCAAACTTAGTTGATCAACTGTAATTAAGTATGCTAACAGAATGTGGATAAATTGTGAAGAGTGGAAATGAGGCTGGTTATTATTCATTGCTCAATTATGCCACACCTTTCTAACAAGACAATCTATTAAAAATTTTAAAATGAGGCCACCTATTTTTTATAAGGTGGCTACATGGAGTAAATTAAAATAATGTGCAAAATAATATGCACTATGTGGACATAATAAATAGTTGCTACTTAAAGTTTTAAAATACTATGAATATATGAAAACTCAAACTTCAACCAAAAAATGCTTATATAACCAATATACACATATGCTCTATTTTATGTATATACACACATATGATATATATACGAAATATTCTGTAGCCATAAAAAAGTATCTTCTTATAATACCTAATGACTTAAGAAATGTCAAAGTTCCATAAAATGAATATTTCCTTATAACACTATAAAAACAAAGTAAGTTTCAGTAAGTTTCAGTAAGCACATTTTTTAAAAGTCAGACAGGCTAACTTATTTTAGAATCTTGGATGCTCTGTGGATTTCTAACCCTGAATATCTAGGTTTGCACTGCAGCTCTTACTCTTTTGTATTTTTCAATTTTTCTATAATAAACACCTACTACTGATGAATAAATTTTCTAATCAGAAAAAAGTACTATACAAAGATGAGCCTTAAGATGCAATAATTTAAGAAAATCCCGTATTCTGAGTATAAGTGAAAGGATACAGTATTAAACATATTTCTGAAAAACGAGGCAATGCAGACACTAAAGAAGCTAATACTATAGATAGCAGATAAACACAAGCGTTTGACATCATTAGCTGTAAGGGGAAATATAAATTCAAATCACAATAAAATACCACTATACACTTATTAGAAGAGTACAGCAAAAGAAATTATATAATCACACATGCTGGTAAAGATAAAGAACTGGAATTTTCAAACACTACTGATGAGAGTACAAAATAATAAAGCCACCTTGTAAAACAACTTGCCACTTCTTATTAATATAAATAAACAACCATATGACCCAGCAATTGTAGGTATTTACCCAACAGAAAGGAAAAACAAACACTTTCATGTAAAAACCAGTACACAGATGTTTACAACAGCCTTATTCATAATTAACAAATACTGGAAAAATCTCAATGTCTTTAGATCAGTGCACAGGTAAAGTATAATATATCCATATGATAAATAGTTTAACCACTCTCAGCAATCTAAGAAAAACACTAATAAACACAATCAACACAGCTAAATCTCAAATGCACTATGCTAAAACAAACAAAGAGGTACAAATGTTTCATACTGCATGATATCATTTTTTAAGCATTTTGGAATAGAAAATGAGTCAGTCAGAGGATGTCACATGCTTGAAGTAAGGAGAACTGTTTACTCCAAAAAAAGCATAAAAGAATTTAGGAAAGGAAATGATGAAATTGTTCCATGCGATGATGATTACATGACTGCATGCATTGTCAAAACTTAAAACTATAAACTAGAAAAGGCAAATTTTACTGTAAATATCACTTTTTTAAAAACTTACATACTCATGTTAAAATAAAGATGTAACAAAATGGTAAAAGTAAAAACTTGCAGTCTCTTCTTTATCTAACTTGTAAATATAAGCACTGTTAATTTCCATAGTCCTTTCCTTAGAGGAAGTCAGTTCTTGCTGAAGTTAATAATTTTGTATGATATTCATAATAATCATGCAACAAACAGTAACACTCATTTCAATGAGACTTCAGAATATGGACCAACTTAGGTGGTAATCATGTCTCATTTGTTCATAAAGTCTTATGAAGACAGCAGGAATAATTAACACTTAGAATAAATAAGGCCTCTCTGACTGAAAAGGTTGCAACTGACCCACCTTTGGTACTATCTGTGAAAGCTGCTGGACATCCATGGCATCTATTTCTTCTCCTGAGACTGACTGGGAGGTTTTGGAATATAACCCCAGACGACTGGCTACAATGAAGAGAAAGAAAATGTTATTAACCAAACAGTTTGCCTGATGGGTCTGTCAACAATATCTTCATTTAATGACTTGTTATTCACCCTCTTTTCAACTATAAAATATCTGTAAATAAAGATCACAAGACAAACTACTGCTAAGATACACCTATCTGCATCTGTACTCAGTCTGGGGTTTTCTGTCTCTTTTGTTTTTGTTTAGACTTAAGAATAGGTAATTTTTAGTGAACCAGAAAGCCTATCAGGTTCTGTTTTGCAGCTGAATTCTATGAAGATTGGGATGCATTTTAAGTAGAGGACCTGAAGTTACACAAAATGTTGGTGGATTTGCGATAACCACATAGTTGGATGTAGGTGAAAATAAATGTTGCAAAATTATTCTTCCAGTGGTTTTTTTAGATAAAATAAAGTCTGGAACTCCTACTGTAGACCTTGTCCAAATTAATAAAATAAAAATTCACAAAGTTCAGAAAATTGTTAAACTTACCAGTATGAATTACAGTTTACATCCTCTGACAGATTAGCTTTCATGAGTTATTTCCCTTATACTTCTTAAGGTACCCTTAAACAGCATTTGAATATCATAGGCATATATGAGAAAAGCAAGTAATAAGCTATCTTTTCCCTATTTATACACAAATCTGCTTTGAAAAGTATGCTTAGCTTGAAAGGAAAAACTGAATTTCATATATTCTTTCACATTCATGAGCTAGTGCTTTTACCTATCAGCATAGTGTATTATGAAGTTAAAAACAGTAAACCCTTGAATAAAATACACATGATTTCATAATGGAAGTTACATATTTTCATAAGCTATTACTTTTTAAACTGTAATCAGCATTCATCTACAATTTTATATAGAGTCTGAACAAAAACTGAGTCGTTATGAATTGCGTAATTTCAACACTACAGAAACATACTTCATAACTAATGATTCACAAAACTATGCACAGCAATATTTTAAGAAAAACTATCAAAAACAGAACAAAGCAGCCCAGTTATACCTATAGCAACTGCAGTCTCCTGTGAATCTCCAGTGATCATCTTTATAGATACTCCTGAGGCAATGAGTGTTGTAACTGCTTCTTTGACACCAGTTCTGGGAGGATCGATGATTCCCACCAAGCCAAGAAATGTCAGCTGCCCCAGTTCAGGACCAGAAGCCAAAGCAAGAACTTGGGAAATAAGTAAGTCCAAAAACACTTAAATTTAGGTGATCATAAGCCACTAAGATAATATTATCATCTGTAGATATACCACTTCTAAAAATCAAAATTATTACATATCAAGACATTACAGTTTAATGGCTCTGAATAAGAGCTGCTTAAAAAGCTATTAAATATTAAAAGTAGCAAAACTACAGAACCGTTAAGCAGATAGGGCAAATGAGAGAGAATTAAGACCATTTCTGCAGAGCAACCACATGTAGCTACTTTTCACAGAAACTACTGTTGCTTTAGACATCACAAATTATTTAGATGATGGGTTTTTCGACCTTTAAAGTCAATATTAAACAAACACCTCTGAAGGTGGCTTCAAATGCATCTTCATCTTTCCATTTCATTTCATTTCACAGATCTCCAGAAACATTCAACAGTCTGAAGAGAAGGCTACATAAATGAATTACAGCCTGTAACAACTGCATACACGAAAACCCTGGAAGGTAAAATTAATCTATAAAACTGTTAAGACCATTAATACCAGTTTGGATTCTGCATTCTTTCCAAACTAGAAACTCTTACTTGTAGGTTTTTCTCTAGAATATATTAACACCACCACCAAATCATTATTTATAGTTTCCTGTCATCCCTGGGCAGTTACAATACAGGATAAAGTAGTGTTCATTTCCCAAACATTCTTCAGCTTATTTCAGAATTCTGGAATCTATGTTAACTACCTTTCTGAAACAAAGGGACACATATGCATCTGGAATATTCTTAAACTAAATAGCTTAAATTACCCCAAAACCACAAAGATATACAAAAACTGAGCATAAGCACCTCATGGTGAAACTGACTGTCCCAGGAGGACCAAAAGTATCTATTCTTATTCAAGTAGAAGGCACGGAGACTTGGAAAACCAAAGTAAAAGACAAACTATTTCAATTTTTCCAATGTAAGAGTGATATACCTATTATTTATATAGACATGGGCACCAAAAGCTTTCTCTAAAGAGACTGAGCCTGTGGACAGTTCCTAGCCTGAAACAAAGGCAGATGGTAACAGAAACAGACAGTGAATATCAATTTGTATGGCAGCAAATGCTAAGAAGAGCAGATCAGCCCTGGATACTCCCAATGGAAGTGTGAAACTGGCCTAGAGGTAGGTTGTTATCCTGTATGTAGCTGTCCACATCGTTAGCCCAAATTAAGATCCACTGAAACTCTTTAGGTTACAAACAGGTAAACACTTTTCGTGTGGAAGCTTGCTCACAAAAAACAATATATATGCTACTTTTAAAATTAAGCATTTAAGGGGCTGGGGATTTAGCTCAACTGCACAGGCACCCGCCTTGCAAGCACGCAGTCATGAGTTCGATCCTCAGTACCAAAAAAAAAAAAAAAAATTAGGCATTTAAGAAACAAGTGTTTTTAGAGGGACAGGGGATGAGACAGGGTCCTGCTTTGTAGTACAGGCTGGTTTTAACTCACTATGTAGCTCAAGTTGGCCTTGAACTCACAGCAATTCTCCTTCCTCAGCCTCCCAAGTGCTAGGATTACAGGCATGTGCCACAATGCCTGGTCAGAAACAAGTTTTATAAGGCACAAATGAAGTATTATCAATTGAGATTTAAAATTGGTTTGCTCCCCATTGTGAGAATCTCAGAGGGAGGAGGAAAGAAGGGCACAAAGGAAGATGAAGACAAGACATTAGGCAACAACAAAGGACCAGTATGTTTCTCAAAATCCTGTGAAACAACAATGTTCTCCCCTATCAACCCTGGTCTTCCTCACAATGTTACAACACAAAACCACGCATATAAAAATTCACAATCCTTCAGATGAAGACTCAAAATTTAAAGTGTGAAAACTCATCCTCAAAATTAAGGGGAACAGGACCATTCACCATAACTTTTAAGCCCTCTTTAGGTTTCCAAATCCATCCCAAACCTGAAACTCGAAGCAGCCAAACTATCCCCTTTATTTAACCATTTCAATGCTTCCCTAACAGCTGGACATGAGCAGCAAGCGAAGACATCTCAGAGGACCAAGAGGTGTGGAAACAGGTTCACATTTTGTTCCCCTCATCTGTTTTGGTTAAGTATATCTTAGCAAAAGTGATTTCAAAAGACGAGCCAAAGCTGGAGATGTGAAGGGCCAGCAGAAGCAGGTAACCCAGGGGAGCAACATGTCTCCTTCACCGGCCTTCCCAGGAAGAGCTCCGAGAGCCTCCCAGCACCCTTCACATGCAAGCTTTCCAAACAAAACCCCTTCCAGGCTGCAAGGCCCCAGAGCCTCCTAAACTGCCCCCTTGTTCTAGCAGCTATTATTCTGGGCTAACCCAGAATCAGGTGACATTCTTTCCATCTAGTAGGGAAAAGAGGCTGAAATGAACCAGGGGAGGTACATGTGGCCCTTAAGCCAGAGACCAAGCTGCAACACAAAACACAAGTATTTATGGCAAAGCGCTAACACTGCAATTATACCTGAATACTGAGGTTTAATTTAGAAAAAATAACTCATATTTAAACAACTTTTGTCTTAAAAGAAAAACAATGCATGTGCCACAGATTCGCCACTATTGAAAGCAGTAGCTAGACACTTCTTCACCACTCTGGTGAAGAGAAAGAACAGCAGATGAGAATAAAAGTAGCAATCACCTTACCTTAAAGGATAAATCAGAAGCTTAAGACTTCCATTTTTAAGAAACCACTTTGGTTCTACTAACTGCTAAGACAAAGTGACAAAATTAAGAAAGAATACCATCATTTTACCTTTACCATCTCCCTTCTCAGATAATCAATTTGTTTCAAATCAAATCTCTGCCACCTACTCAAAGACCACTGCAGGTCTGTAAGAACCAGTGTTCCAATTTTGGCTCATTCTTGGTGTTCCATCTTTTAGCATCAGTTAGTCAACTAAAACCCAACACCTCAGAAGTCATGAGAGTTCTATAAAGTCCAGATCCAGATTCAGACCACTTAGATGTGAAGAATGAATTCACCTGTAAGAAAAAGAAGGCACCTCCTTTCTGCCCCGGGGACTATGCTGACTCAGCCTTACCTCTGAGTCCTGCTGAGCCCATGCGTGCCTTCTCTTGCTGGTACAGATCTCGCTGCTGCTGTGTCAGGGCCAAGGTCTGCCCTTTGCTGTGGTATGTAGTGCAGTACTTAATCACCTGTTCATAGGCACCCTTCATAAAACAAACCTCTGGTCTGTCCTAGGAAGAAAAACATAACCAAACAAAAGTTTAGTTTCACTTTGTATATATCTGCCTTTGGAGTCCAAAAACAAGTGACATGCATTTCTCCTGATCCCTAGAGAAGTCTGAGTGGCAGTGAACCCTGAAGACCAAAAACTCACATGGGGAGTGTTCTGCACATTCTGTAGAAAACACCACTTGCCCCATCCTCCAGCACACTGAAGGCAGTGCCACGCTCAGCCCTAACAGGCACTGTGAGATTTGGGAAAAGGCTCATCTCAAAGCTGACAGGAAAAGGAAAGAGACCTAACTTCAGAAATAAGCAATAGTTCATGTTTCTTATTCACTACTATCTATGTATCTGTACCTCTACCTCGCTGTGGTCCCATTAAATTCTCACAACCACCATGTAACTGGGCAAGGCCCTGGGTTTGATCCCCAACACCAAATTAAAAAATAAATAAATAAATAAATAAATAAAATAAAAGGTAATGCTCAAAAGCTTACAATGAAAACCAGCAAGTCTCTATCCAATACTTCTTATCTCTAGTCCTACAGTTCAAAGAGACAAAGCAATTTTAACTCCATAACCTGTTGCCATGTTACTCCCATGTTTATAACATGTTTATACTACTAATCCTTCATCTGCCAATTTCATACATTGTCTATTGCAACCTACTCCACCTCTCATAATCTTTATGATACACTTAAAGCAGTTGTCAGTATCCTGGATCCCAGCGGTGCCAGTTCTGCAGGACTTCATTGTCCTGCAGGAGTCTATGCAGCCCTGTCCAGACCAAGGGCAATGGATTGGCTGGGAGGTCCCCATTCCCCTCCAATGCCCCAGGACTCAGGCAGGAAATGGGGGCTGCAGTTGGGTTCTTCCCTCCATGTGCCTGGGGTCCATGTGCAGTACAGCCCTGGTTATAGCTGGGCTGCCCTGGCTCCCCATTTCCAGAATCGCTTCAATATCTCCCCTGGGCTCTGGGGGTGAGTCTCAGCAAAGGCCAATTCCACAGGTTGGAGTCCAAGAGATAACAGGTCCCACGGGAACAGGAAGTCTCCATGGCCTCTGAGAACACTAGAGGAAAGTCACTGGCAACTTCTATTTAAAATCAAGATTTGCCTCCCACTTCCTGACACGATATACTTTCAAGATAATGGGGCCAACTGAATGCTTTTGTGGGAAATAAGTCCCATCATATCTCCTAACAGTGTTAAGTATCCTGGATTTGTTCCTTCGATGTATTAGTACTTTCTATACAGGTCTCTGATACGGAAATTGCCCCACTACCACACTACTGCCACTTGGGACAGGCTACATGAGATCAAACTTGAAGATCAAATTCAGAAAACAGACTTGAGTACTCCCACACCATTAGGGAGGCTGAGAAACACATTTTGGAGTGCGATGAAAGGGGAACGAACTCTCCCCAGGGGCAGAGTAAGGAAGACAGAAGCACCCCATGGACTGGCAAACCACCTGCCACACATTGCTGCTGTCATGCCCAAGAGAAAGGCATAACGCGACAAAAATGAAAGATTACCAACGAAGGTATCAGCAGAGTTGTCCGCTAAGCCTACACCTCCAAAACCACAGCCCAGGCCTAAAAAGGGTGAAAAGAAAGCAGAGAAGCTGCTCAAAGGGAAAGGGAAAGCAGATCCCAGCAAGAGTAGGAACAACCCTGAAAATCAGATTCTTCTCGGTTCAGACACAGAAAATAGAAGGCCAGAAAATAGAAGACACAGAAAATGGAATGCCATCCCCTTAAACTTTTCCTGCTCAAAGCTGCAACAAAAGGCTCTGTTGACTTTTACATGACTTTCAGGGAAAGGAGCTTGTCAGTTGTAAAATGCTGTAGGTTGTTTCCCACATCTTACTAGAAGCAACTTTTTTTGATAAGGATCTTATAAAGCTATATAAGGATCTTATGAAGTTGGCTTGAGGGGAAGATAGCTTCCTACCCCAAACATAACAATATTCTTTACTGCCTTGCAAAAGTTTTATAGTTCAGCTTTTTACATTTGTCTTTAATCTTTTTGTAACTGATTTTTGTGAAAAATATGAGATAGAAATTCAACTTGATGTCTTTTCTTTATGGATAAGTAGTAGTAGTTCCTGTGCCACGTACTGAAAGGTTCATCTCTTCCCCACTAACCTGTAACACTTGCTCTTGCTAAGTCTTGTTTCTGTGTAATGGTGGTTCTCTTGATGGTCTCTACCCAACTCTGGTCAATTTGTCTAACCTTGTGACAACACTATACAATTCTAATTACTACAATTTTAGAAAAAAGTCTTAACAAAAACCAAGATGCTGCCACATTGATCAACTAGTCCCACTTCCAACATTACTATCAAATCTTTCTTCCTTAGGAATATCTTAGATATTACACTCATTTGCTCTTTCAAACAATTTCTAGAATTAGACTGATGGGCCTAATTCAAATAAAAGATGTTGAAATTTTTGACTGTATTTGCATTGAATTTACTAATTTGGTGAGCCTGTCACTTTAATAATGTTCAGTCTTCTAAGCAATTAATATGGTCACTCTCCATTTATTTAGGCCTTTTAATGTCTTTCAATAAAATTCTATGATTTTCTCTACCCTCCCTCCAAAATCTGTCAGTGCTCTGTTTACACTAAGATTCTTCATTGTTGAATCAAGTGGTAATAACGACCAGAGTGATACACAAATATCTTAGTTTTCCTTGCAAGGAAAAATGTAATTTCCCTACTGCACCATATTGCTTCCAAGTGAGAAATAGTTGTGTCACTTCCCAGAGAAAAGGTAAGGACCAGTGCTTAATCTGCTACCCCTGTCCCCTTGCCAGGACCATGTGTGTGTGCATGCTGAGGCTCATATGCCAGGGTTTCCAGCCAATTACAGTGAGCAGCTACTCTGGGCACAGGAAAGCAGCAAGAAATGGTATTGTTCTCATGGCCCATCCTCCACACTTCCTTCCTGTTCAGGTTTTGCCCTGTGTAAAAATTAACTACTTTTATTTTGTAGTAAATAAAACTACCTTTTCTATTGCCTTAATTTTATTTATATCTCTCATTCTTCCCAAACTCCATGTGAATCTTCTCGGGGAAATTTTCACATGATCAAATGAGTAAGTATGCTAACACTTACTTTACCTTATGTTTTGCTTCCTGCCTTCACAGGTGCTTATGAATTAATTTTTTGGCCAAAGAAGAGAAGAGATAAAATGTAGTGTTATATTCAAATAAAAGTCCTCTAAAAACAAACTACTGAGTTCGAGTTGTTTTGAAATTGGCAAGTTTGCCTTATCTGCATCATGCTGACCCTGAGTCACAGCCATGCTTTGAGTTGTCTATTTGTTTCATCAGTTGGTTGTATTTGGAGAAAGGATTATTTGGGTTGGAAAATGGGAGGAAGAGTCGCATAACTATTTCAAAATTTCTGTTCTGCCACTGTCTCCTACCAACTCCTACAACTGAGACATCAAATCTTCCAAGCACAACTTTCATGAAACAACATTCAAGAGTGCTAAAAAGCTAAATCATTTACTATTACATGAGATACATAATCTTATGGCATTGTGTAATTTGTTTTGCTTTGTTTTGTTTTTTTGTTGTTTTTGGTACTGGAGATCAAACTCACTACTTTGTGCTTACCAGCCAAGCGCTTGAGCCACTGAGCTAAATCCCTGGCGGGTGTAATGGTTTACAAGCGGTGACACAAAATTGTATTTCTTGTGATCAAAAATACAGTAGTATTTAAGTTTTAAAAAGTTATTACAGGAGAGGACACATTACCAATAACAGTGGGATCAGAGTGTTTAAAGCAAGGGAAGAGTATTTGGAGGGAGATTAGGAAGTTTAAGTATTAAGCTGATAACAATAACTAGGAATGATGAAATTATATACTATGGATAATTGAGAACTCACTAAACAAACATAAAGCTTCCTAAAGTACCCAAGAATAAGATGGTAGCTTAAAATATCAGTGCATATCATTTTGTGTTTGTAAACTGGATGAATCCAGTTTGGATTTGGAAAACTTTTTAAAAACTAATGTGGTTTCATTTGTTCTGAAATTAAGATATTCCTTTAAAGAGCACAGATTAACAACAGTGGAGAGGTATAACGAACTCTCAATAAGAAAAAAAAAACACACTGAACCTATTATCAAGCTCTAAGAGACTTAAGGTCAGGCTACGACTTGTTTAAATTGTCTACTCACACAGCAAAACTAAACATATCTATGCATGAATTCTATAAGAAAAACAGCATCAAAGACAACATGCAAATAACAAGACATAAGGTACCATTAACGTACATACTGTAAAGCATGCTTTATTATGTACAGTGATTATTAAATGGTGGAGAGTAAGTGAAAAACTAGACATCTAAAGTGAACAGGATAAGTACAGTATTCTTTAAAAAGAAAGATACCTGCTGTGTTCGGTGTACACACTTAACAGCCATCCACTTCTGCTCAGAGCTAAACGGATATTCAGCTTTTCGGATATAGTCTTGTTGAAGTCCATCAAGACCCATCTATAAGGCAGAAAATGAAACTGATTTGAACCATCATATGATGATTTTTTTCCTTTAACAGATAACAAAGGTTACAGCTTATAGCTTGGTAGATTAGATATATCTGAATTATTTTTAAAATAATGGTGAAAAAACAGCAGTGTTCCAACTATACATAGCTTACCTTTCAACACAAAAGCCTGAGTGTATAGATATAGTCTAAGTTAAGTTACCTGAACCAAACCCATAATGTTAGTTATATTAATTTACCAGCTCAAATTCTGAAAAGCAGCAAGATATAAATAAATAAAGGACAGGCCAGGGACATAGCTCAGTGGTACAGCATCTGCCTGGCAAGCACAAGATTGATTCCTGTATCCCCTAAAAATAAATAAAAAACAAATAAATAAAGGTACTGAACCAATACTGAGCATGAACTTTTATAACCAGGACAAGTTTCAGATTCAGTCCTACCCTTGTTATGGACTCAAATTTTGTCCCATCTGTTGTCAACATCCTACTCTTTTACCTCCTATTCACTTTGTATACTGGCTACAACTAAAGCCACATAGTTTAATAACCTGTGTCCTGCTTTGCAACATCCTTTGAATATTCCTACAAGTGCCCAAAAATATTTTTACACTACTCAAAAATTACAGTTTACTGGTGTTTTTCGTAGCTTCAGATTCTCCTTGGCATTCGAAGATCCTACAGAAACCCACCACATAAGGCCTACAGGACTTCACAATCCTCCAAGTTATCCAGATTAACCACAATCCAATATATGCTTATTCATTCCTCTGTGCTGTTAGTCTAGTTCTTGCCCTAGTTTGCTTCATTCAAATTCATTCTATCCTTTAAATCCAGCTCCATTTCTAAATGTGCACTGCCCTTACATGTGGCTCAGTGCTTGAGATGTAATGTCTTGGTCTGTCTTTCACGTGTTCCAAGAATGCTGGTATTAACTTCCTACCTAAAATGCAAGTGTCTACCTAAGAAGTTAATAAATGATACCTCAGTTCATGAACTCAGCTCTCTCCACAATTCTGGTTACAAGCCGAACTGGACGAGAACCAAATCAAATTTCCCCATTAAGTCAACACTGAACCTAACCACTGAATGTGATTCATTCTGGTTATTTGAGACCAGAATCATGCAAAGAATCAAGTTCATGAACCAAGGTGCCACTACACTTTGCTAGCATATGGTAGAAAGTACTTGATATTTGACTCATTATCTTTTTAAAAGATATACTATGCTTTTTTTAGCTATAAGGAAGCCAAGTGATAAATGAAAATAAACATTTATGTTTTTAAACTATAAATTTTATCAAATTAAATATTTTAATAACCTGCAATTCTATATTGGCTTCCATTCCCAGTAATCTCATTTAGATGCATCTTGCTTCTTATAAGTCTTATACTTTACTCAAACTATTCCCAAAAGTAGGCACGGTTACTTTTCTTCTGAATATAGTAGAATGGACGTCTAGGTTTCTCACTAACACAAATGTTAAGTGAAGTAAACCAGATACACAAGCTTAAATATCACATGGTTTCTCTTACATGAAAAACCTTAAAATATAAAGAACAAAATAAAAGACAGATCATAGAAAAGGGAGACAGATCTTTTGCAAATAGGAAGAGGACCAAGAGACATATGGGGAATGAAAAAAGAATCAAGATGTGTTATGTACATGTACAAATTTCCCACGATCATTATGTTCTGTAAACATATACTAATAAAAAATTAAAATTGAAAAATAATCAAAAACAAATACAGGACGTAGCACAGAAGATCAACTGGGATAGTTGGGGAAAAAAGGCCACCAAGAACAACACACCCTTCTCCCAACATGAATTTTAATTTGACACTCATTTTGAGACACTGATAAAGGAGGCAAAGGGCAGAAAACCAAAAGGTAATTCTCTTAGCTGCATTAGTTTCTTTACATGGAAATAATAATGAATATTGCCTTTTATTCCTTTAGCATAGGTGCTGCCAAAGCAAGCCCATACTCATTTAAAATTTAGTACTAATCAGCAAATGGGCACATTTATAAGACTTTCCACATACAGGTCTCAATATTACAGAAGATAGGAACATTTCTTCCTAAGAAAAATCCATCAATGGTCATTAATTTGTAATTAGCAAGTAATAAATACAGTTACACTTAAATAGCTGTTTTCCAAAAGGCAGTAAAAACAATGAAATACTCTGAGTCTTTTTCACTCAATACACAAAACGTAGTAAAATGCTGGAATTAATGGCTTCGCATACTCTGTTGTAAGGTAACACTGAGGAAAGCCATCAGGCACATACCTTCATGGCAAGAGCAATTAGAGCTCCCTCTGTAGGCTTCCCCATTAGAGTGTTGTTCCTAATCACAGCATCATTGCATACACAGCCAGCCTAAGAGAAACACAAACTATGAACTCATCATGGTGTCTGCAGTCACTGTAAAGAAAGTTACCTTCTTGGAGAATAAAATACTTACCTCCACAATTCTGCTAACAGCTGGGTTATAGAATCCATGAACAACATCACCATCAACGATTACTTCCCCAAACTGATTATAGCCAACACCAGTAACCTAGGGAATAGAGAATGAGATCAATAATACAAGCAGTAAACAGGACTTGCAAAAACAAAAAACTACACTAAATTGTATGTACTCCCTTCATTTTCTATATCATGGCATTTAAAATATAGTCCTAGAATAGCAACATTTATCTTACAGAAAAATATCTCATAGAAAATAAACAATAATCAATACTTGACATAAAAAATGATGAACTACAAAAGAGAAACTAATATCCTACCTTCCATACATGGACCATATAAGCACATGTAATCCCAACACCTTCCTGAAAGCATAGCTTTGAGTATCTTTGACCAAACAAACTAGCATCCTAACTATCAAAAATAT
This sequence comes from Hydrochoerus hydrochaeris, assembly GCA_004027455.1. NCBI lineage: Eukaryota > Metazoa > Chordata > Mammalia > Rodentia > Hydrochaeridae > Hydrochoerus > Hydrochoerus hydrochaeris. The sequence goes on from PVLA01003311.1 coordinate 66,206, forward strand.
AATTTTAATGCTTAGATAATATGGACCAAAATAAACATAAATGTAACTCTGTCAATTTGTCTAATGCTAATTCTGTTTAGTCAATTAGATATAAATATGTTTAAAGATACTGTGCCACATCATAAGACTAAGAACATTCCAGTCAAAAATCTTGCAAATGTGAGAAGGACTGAAATTTTTCCTCAAACAACTTCAGGAAGAATCACTGAACAGAGATATATACTTGAAATTGTCAATGCATAATTTTAAAAATAAAGTGGTTCATTCATTCAAATGTTTATTACTACCATGTAGTCCTTTTACTCATCAACATACTTCCTGTTCTTACAAATCAGCATAATAGGAAAAAGGGACAGAAAATTTCACCTGGGATAAAAGTTATGGACTACTATGACAATATATAACATATAGCACCAGTTCTGAGTAGCCAGTGCAGCTTTTCTGAAGAGGGCTAGAACTGATGACCAAAGATGAAAAGATTATCAGACTATCTTGAGCAGTGACAAGAGCAACAGAGGTCCTAGGAGGAATTTTGTCACAATGAAAGAACTGTAAAGCCAATCTATTTGCTCTAGAAAAAGCAAAGGGAATACATAAAGCTAGCGCAGGGTTCAGGATCCTGGTTCCAATGGAAAGCCACTGAAGTATTTTAACTTAAGTATTGACATGCTCAAATTTTGGCTCTAGAAAAATAAAAATCCCTCAAACTGCATAAAGTGAGGGTATCAAGAAAAGATTAAGAGTGACTGACTGGTCAAGAGGTTTTATCAGAAGACCAGGTGAGAGATGGTAGTAACATGGACTAGGGATGCTAGCTATGAATGAAATGGCTAAGAAAATTCTTCAAAAGGTCAAAACTACAGAATTTGGAGTGACTGACACAGAAGTATCAAGAAGGAATCAAAATTTCTGAAATGCAAAGTATACAACCAGAGTAAGACAAAGACTTAGCAGACACATGTGGGATAAAAATAATTCTGCTGCAAATTTACAATCTTTTTGAAGCTAAAACACTGAAATGGTTAGAAATGTTTAAAAACTTTTTTAATAAAAACACATTTTTTTACAGAAAAAAACGCCAGAGCATACCTCAGCATGCAGACCATCTGAAGTAAATATGTGAGTAACAGTCATTTCATTCTTCGTCAGTGTTCCAGTTTTATCTGAACAAATCACATTACAGCAGCCTAAAGGACAAATCATTGTGTGTCACCAAAAAGAACTGGGGAGAAGTACAGGCTGATGCAAAAATAAAGACTGGAATCCTCTCCCAGTCTCTAAATTTTATAGCAATCAATCACTGCTAATTTCAGTTTCTCATATTATACTTTTTTCATCATAATATCAAGTTTCTGAAATAAAATTGGATGTTTGTTTTTTCTTTAGTTTTCACTAAAGAATACATTTTCTATAAAGTTTGAAGGACTCCTATATATAAACTCACATAAGTCCTTCAGTTAGAGTTTTCCAAAGTATTTTATCTTCTCCATATTAAAATGCAAACTAGTGGGCCAGGTATATAGCTCAGTGGCACAAAAACCTGCCTGCTAAGCACAAGGTCCTGAGTTCAATTCTTGGCACTAAAAACAACAAAAAATAATGCAAACTTATTTTTTAAAAAAATAAAGTTTCACAATATATCATGAATAATATGTTATAGCAATATAACCACTATATATTTGCTGTACTTATAAGCAAATTCAACTTGAGTATGACATTTTGGGATCTATAATGATCAATTATTTTCCTTTGGGTGTCAAAAGAAACACGTTTTAGTAATTTTATTCCAAAATTTCATTCAGTACCTGGATTTTTAAAGGTGACTTAAGCATTAGAACACTCCATAATGAGTAAATATTTCTCCTCAGACATATGAGTAAAACTATACACAACACCACAAGCCAAACACCACTGTACAAACCTTTTCAAAACAAAAACTGTAAGATCTGAAGATGACTCATGGCTGATAGGAACTAAAAGGTCATTGCCTAAAGGATGCTTTGAACAACACTTACCCAGAGTCTCAACGATTGGTAGTTTTTTCACTATAGCCCTTTTCTTCACCATTCTCATAACACCAAGGGCTAATGTCACTGTGACCACAATGGGAAGACCTTCAGGAATTGCTGCTACAGCCAAACTATAATCAACACATGTATAGTATTAAAACATAAGTTAAAAAGTAACCACAGAAATAGTTTGAATTGTATGATACATAAAGACTAATAAAATGTAAAATACTCAACTTCCAAAAATTATTTCTCAAAGGTAAAGCTGATTTATTGAACACCTAATAGATACTAGGTTAAGAAAAATGGTTAAAGAACATAGGTTTTAACATCTGATTGCCTTGTTATAGATCATACCTAGCATCACCACCCTTTTTACTCCTGTGACCCTAGCTACTGGCTACTTACTAATCTACATGTATCGTTTCCTTTCCTCACCTATAATATCTGGCAAGAATAGATGTTAAAATAAAAACCTTAGATCTCAGTAGTGGAGCATTTGCATAGCATGTGTGAGGTCCTGAATTCAATCTCAACACTGCAGGAAAAAGGAGGGGGGGAGGGAGGCAGAAAACAGCAAGGGTAAAGGGAGAGTGGGGGAGGGGGAAAGAGGGAAGGGGGGGAATGAGGGGAGGAGAGGGGGAGGAAAGGGAGGGAAGAGGAGTAGGGAGAGAAAAGGACGGGAAGAAGGAAGAAAGGTGGCAGAGTGAATGTTTGAGACAGCAGTACTATTTACAATGGCCAAAAGATAGAAGTAGGCCAAATATCCATTAAGTGATGGAGAGCTGTAATATCTACACAACGAAATATTACTCATCCACAAAAAGAAATCAGGTACTAATATGTGCTACAACACAGGTGACCCTTGAAAATGTTATGCATGCTAAGTAAAGGAAAGCAGACACAGACACAAGTACTGTACATGATTCCATTCATATGAAATATTTAGAATAAGAAAATTCCAAGAAATAAAACACAGATGAGCGGTTATCAAGTACTGGGGAAAAGTGACTACCTCATGTGCACAAGATTTCCTTTTGGGACAATAAATGGTTGTAAAACATTGTAAATGTCTTAATTCCACTGAATGACAAACTTTAAAATTTTACAGAATGTATGTATTCTATCAAAAAATTTTAATTCACTATTTCCTTTTGCAATTTAACAATAAAAAAATTACATTTTTTTATGCTATTCCAAGTGGTACCTCTTGGTTCCACTACAGATAAAGACGTAAGCACCCCTACTCTTCACACAACCGCTTAGCAGGTGTACCCTCTGGTGCATCTACCCCCTAATTTCTGTTACCTAATTTTTCTTTAGACTGCTCTAACTTAACATCATTTAACACCTTAGCTTACAGCCAAAGTTAACCCCTTCATGCTTTGTTTACAAGTTGTTCTAAAAGCACAAAGCAATCAACATTTATAAAACCACAGAGGAAACAGTATACACTGAGAAGTTAAGACAAATGTGCTACCATTTAATACTTCCTTCCCTTCCTTGGACAACTCCAAGAGAATATTCTAGTTCAAATGGAAGTCTCTTCTCTAGTGCTTTTTCTAACCCTTATTGAACCTACAAAAGCAGACATGACATATAATCATGACATATATGCCATATCATGACATATAAACTACATCCAACAAAACTTTAAATCTCTTACAATGATTTTTATGATTTATAGAGGGATGAACAAATTGTGAAAAACTTTATTAGACATTTTAATTTTAATCCAAAATAATTCCTGGTTTTAAAGATGCTTATATCTGAAATGGACGTTTTCTGACTGTAACTAGCTGCTTATTAACAATCATTAGTGAACCTGAAACATACTGATCTTGTTAATACTGATTACACATTTCAAAATACATTCCTAACAAGTTCTAATTTATCTACTAATTCTACATTTTTCATTTGTTGTCAAAAAGAAACACTCTGGAAATAGGGATGACTCCTAACTGTTAAACTCTCTTTGTCTCTTAATTTTAAAAATTTACTATTTTACATGTAAAAACACCAATTACAATGGTGAATTTCATTGATTTTTCCATTTCTGCATGATCTATTATTTCCTTTTAATCATCTTTAGGTATTGGTCATCAGCATTTCTGCACTAATATATAAATAGTACAAGGTAAATTCTGGCTAAATAAGCATCATAAAAGATGAAAGAATCCCATTTATAACTTGTTACAAGGAGGGATAGTCCAAATTCCTGTTGGAAAACACTGTGCTATCGTGTATATCTAGATGTCCTCTCAAAGCTTTGCTGCTTCTTGCCTTCTGTCTACCCTGCTACAGACTACTTCTCTGCCATGCTCCCTGCCCTGAAAAGCAAGTGACTACGGGTGGAAGTCTCTCCAAACTGAGCTAACACAAACTTCTCCTCCTTGGACTTCAGTGTGTCAGTACTGTGTCTCAGTGACAAGAAAAGTCACTAAGACACACTGTGTGATAAAGTCTTGCTGTTGAATGCCTGTCTTTTCTTTTGCCCTTAAAAATATACTGTTTACTCATCAATTCAGGATTCTGAGAAAATTTATAGTATCATCACTCAAGGTTTCTCAGACTTGAGCTTTCAATTACATGATTAATTTTAGCCCTATCGTTAGCTTACTATGCTTCCACCTGAATTCTCTGCATTCAACTTCTGATTTGTCTAAAGACTGTAAAGTTTTCTCTGTCAGTTACTCTCTCTGCCATTTTGGTAGAAAATAAAAAATTCCAAATTTTCACCTTTGTTCAATGAACGCAACAACCACCACAAAAAAGTTCTACACAGATTATCTCCAGACATTTCACACTTTCTTAAATGAGGGGATATTCTGAGTAATAAAAAAACTAAAGGATAACAGGGTGGTGATGACTTAATTTTATTACTGCATCAATATTTCAGGCAATCACATCATCTGCTTTCTTATTTTTATAATCATTTTAATACACTAGGAAGTAATTGTTAAAATAATTCTTATGGTGATGAAGTACCAAAATGTTTCAAAACTCAGGAAAAATTATATCACTAAAGAACCATAATATATCTGAGATTTTTAACAGATAAACGGACCCAATTGGAAAATAGAATGCTTTTATTCTATTTTATTTAAAACTTCTTGTTCTTTGAAAGATCTTGAAGAAAGAGTAAGTCATGATATATCAATCTCTACAGATAGGTGGAACAGATATAGTAGATACAGAGTTCCCCAAGTTAAAATTGGGTACAATCACATAACAGTGGTTAATATTTAAAGCTCAAATCCGATTTTAAATTTATTTCATATCTAAACTCATGGCTATTTACACAGACAAACTGAGAATTTTACTTAAATTTTTGCTCCTTTGGAAAAAAAATACATTCCTTCATTATATAATAAGTATTATTTTTACTTCTTATTCAGTCTACCTATTCCTTAAAATCTATCCTGTTTTTCATTTTGAAATATACTTGCTTTTGTTCTAATGTGGACTTTTACTTCCTAGGCCTATTACCCAGATGCCATCAGGACTTCTTTTTCTTAAGATGCTTTCATACCAGCTGTATATCATCACTTTTACTTCTACCCTTATTTTGCTGGAATTCATATAAGCATAAGTCAGAAACAAATATTCTGAGTATTTGCTTCCCTATTTGTAATTAATCGGACTGATACTTTGCTGGGTATAATCTAGACATTTATAATCACTTTTCACTCATATCTTGGTATCTCTGTACCATTGTTATCTATTTAATCTTATGTTGCCAGAGATGAAGATTTTAAAAAATACTGTTTCCTTTCTGCATTTGGCTAATTCTCTAGTTCTATCCACCTAGTGACCAAGCAAAGTAGTATGTCAAGTATGTTGGCAGGCAACACCACTTATGATGCAGCCTATGAAAGCTGACGTGAGTCAGAAGGCCTGTTCTGGGAACTGCTGCTAGAGAGAAATCTGATGACAACCTAATTTTCCTTTCTTTGTAGATGACCTGAATTCTTTCAGACATACAATGATGTATGTAGGTTAGAGTTTCTTTCACCCTGCTTGGTGAATCTTTTCAAGCTACTGTATAAAGACTGACTTTTTGCTTTGGTTTGAAAAACTACTCATGTGTATTATTTCTTATATAATTTCTTCTTACCTGTTTGTGAAACATACTAATTAGAAATACTATTTCCAGAAATTATTCTTTTTTGTCAATTTTATTTCACTCTACTTTACATATTTACTGTTAAAAGACCTCTTCAATTTTATAATACAGTCCTATGATTAAATTTTTAATATTTTACTTTCAGCAATCATAGCATTAATCCCTAGAAACTCTGTTCTCTGATCACATTTTAAGAGTAATCTGTCCAACTATCTTAGATGTAAGAAGATTCTAAAAACAGATACTGTACTTCCTGGGTTTTTTTTTAATTCAACCTCTATTTCTTAAATTTATTTTTCTCAGAGACTGATCATTCAGTTTTGTCATTGTAGTCTTTCTCCTTCATGCTGCTACTTTCCCATTTGACAATCTTCATTTTTTTATATATGAAATGTAACATTTAGGTTACTAATTCTAGACATCTATAGGGGCTTTCTCCAATGCCATATGTACAGGGTTTCATTTTCTTAGAACTACTTCAATTTATGGATTTAAAACTACCTATGAAGAGATATTATACTCTGTAGGCTCCATATACTACTGACTTTTCATAATGATTTTACAGTATTTCTAACAAAAAGGTAAGAGGCACAGAAGGCTTCATTTAAAAACAAAATATCAGAACTTACCTTACACTAATAGTAAACATTTCCAGGATATCCTTTCCTAGTAACCAACCAACCAACATGATGATACCTAGGACAAAACGAAACATTTTTCTCTTTTCTATAAAATCATCTAGATATTAGATAGAGTAACAGCTAAGAGCATCCAAAAGGTCTCTTGACAGGAAAGGGAAAATACATGATTGCAAATTACAAAGCTTTACAAAAATCTATGAGGCAAGGGAAATTAAGGCAAACACTCTACAAGTCAGTGCTGTGCATGTGCATAACACAGTTTTACCTCTGCCTGCTGCTGCTCCTACCCACCCTCAAAGCAGTAACCGATGGCTCAAGGAAACACTACCAACACTTTCATGCAATCCAAAAAATAAGATGGAGCTATAAAACATATAGGTTTGCTATTTACTATCAACTTTGCAAAAATAAATATTACAATTTTATTTTCATCATTTGGTATCTAGACATCATCTGTTTTCACACCGCATATGAATACTTAGAACCTATCCCAAAAAGTGATGCATCTGACTTAGTATGCCTAAAAATGAGTTAACATTTACAAATTACTACTTCTATGATGCTTAAATTTTAAACCAGGTGAACTGGCATATGCCTGTCATTCTAACTACTCAGAAGCTGAGACATATGGATCAACATTTTGAACCAGGAGTGATGGCACATGCCTGTAATCCCAGGATTGCTGTGAGTTTGAAGCCAGCCTGAACTACCCAGCAAGACCCTGTCTTAAAAAAACAACCAAAAGTCAGGGATTTAGCTCAGTGGCATAAGTGCCTCCCTGGCAAGCACAAGGTCATGAATTTGATCCCCGGTACTAAAAATAAAAATAAAAATAAAAAACCAATCAAAAAAAAAAAAAGACAAGTTCAAGTCCAACCTGAACTTGTCAAGCGGGTAACCGCTTGAGACACTATCTTAAAAAATATAAAAAGGGCTAAAGTATAGCACCCGCCCAGCATGTGTCAGGCAGAGGGCTCAATTCCTATTACCTCCCAGTAGGCAGGCAGGCAGATAGCAATTAACACAGACTATACTCCCTGCTTTAACATTTTATCTTTAGAAAGGGAACAAAGAGTACACCTCCAGGTTTGTAAGGAAAAAGAAAACACAGATTTATCAGAGTTTTCACAAAGCAAACTCAAGACTGTATTCTAGATCAATATGAACATTTAAAACAAGCTTTTTTTCACCTTTGTATAACTATAATAATCCAGATAGTGAGCCTCTATCACCTACCCTAAATGCTATTCTGATAAAAAGAAATTCTGACTATAAATTATACTAGGGGTCAGTAAACTACAGTCTGTGGGCCTCCTGGCTATTTTTACAAATAAAGTCTACTGGAAGACAATCACATTCATTTGTCTCCTCCAGTATTTATTTTCATGCTGATGACAAACTCAGAATTTCCAACAAAGACTAAAATATTACTGTTTCTTCACAAAAAAAAATGTTTTCTAAGTCCTGATCTAGATCTTGACCCTCATTCTATTCTAAAGACACTTGGACAAGAAAAATTACACCCAATGTATTACATTAAAAATAAAAACAGATAACCATAAACTTCAGACAGTTATCATTAAATTTGAGATGATTTTATACCACTGTGTTAATATAAACTAGAAAGATTTACTTAGCTGGGATACGCTTTATCAAATTTACTATAAATCTTCTATAAATACCAACAAAGGAGCTATGAGAATATACACATCAGGTAAAAGCAACCTGCTATGTTACAATCATGACAATCGATTACCATAAATAAGGAATTGGTACTTCAGGAATAACTTTACTGAAATTACCTAGGCAATATTGCTTTAAAATTGTATTACTATCAAACACTAAGCTAGATTAATTAACAGTGAGAGAATTAAGAAAAGTTTATAAAATTATTAATTTGTGTCACAAATGATAAAGATGCCATTACAGTATGAATCATAAAATTATCCTGGTACTAGGATAATTAAATTTGAGTAAAACTATTAGAGCTCACAGAGGTATTGGGGTGCATATCCCAGCACTCAGGAGGCTGAGCCAGGAGGATTGCCATGAGTTAGAGGAGAACTGGGTTACACAAAAGAGGAGTTCTAGGCCAGCCTAAACTACATGGTAAGACCCTGGCTCAAAAAAAAAAAAACAAAAATTAAAAAAGAAAACCAGAAGTGAGAGCTCTTCCTCTAGCTGTATAGTTTTAAAAAACAGTAAAAGTAATTATCAAAATTAAAACTATATGATAGGTTAGAGGCATAGCACAGTGGCAAAGCATATGCACATCTGTAGTGTTAAGCTCCAGTACATGAAAGTGAAAGAAAAAGAGGAAAAAGAGAAGCTGAGGCAGGATTGCCATAAATTCAAGACCAGCCTAGACTGCATAGTGAATCCAAGGCCAACCTGGACTATAGAATGAGAACCTGTCTCAAAAAAAAAAGAATGAACCAATTCTGTAGAACAATATTTAATGCTCTTTAAATACAGAGTTGGGAGAGCCCTTATGATAAGAACCTTAATTGCAGACATATCAACAAAAATGTGCTAAAGGAACCTCAGAATTCAGGAAACAGGGAAATAGACTTCAGAGAGGGGAAGGGGCTATGGGATGAAAGGAGAAAGGACAATGGGAACATGCACAGGGAGGAAAAGTAGAAATGATTAAGATTCAGTATGTACGTGTACTGATTACAGTTATATGTCACAAACATATTAATTTTTTAAAAATCACAGGAAAAAGAATGCTTCAATTACATGTACCTCCCTCCTACCAAGTTTATTTTAATCTGTCCCTCAAAGACAATATTAAAATTGGGGGGAAAATAGTTATAACTTAAGCAGTTAAAGGATTAAATCCTATTTATATAAAGAACTGCTACAATCTGACTTAAGTGACAAAAAAAGAAGAGATAAAGTAAATTGTGGGCAATTCAAAACTAAAAACACACGCATACACGACAAAGTATTCAGGTCCTTCAATATTGAACTGTGAAACAATGAGAAGTCATTTTTCATGTGTTATGTTAATATTAACACTCAAAGTTGGCAAAAAATTTAAAAATTTCATAGATACCCTTTGGTTCAACACTACTACTTCTAAAAAATGTATCCTAAAGAAATAAGTAATGTTTAAAGTAGGATGTCTACACTTCCCAATAATTACTGTGTGCAAAAAATTTCCAAAAAATGTACAGAAATTCCTAAAAAGGTGTGTGACTACAGATTTACAAAATGAAATACACAACCTTTAAATCTGTTTCAGGTGAGAATCTAATGTTTATGATGAAATGTGTGAAATAAAAATAAAAAAACATTAAATAATATCACATTGTGTGTAAAATTAGGAAGACAATTACTCAAATGTTCACAGAAATGCTATCTGATTATAGGATTTACAGAGTCCTATTTTGTTTCTTTGTAGAAAAAACAATTGGCATTATAATTTTTAAAAACTATTAAGCTTAAAGAAAAACAAACAGAGCTAAAATAGTACCATCCTTCACACTCAAAAAATAAAACTCGTGTAAAAAAAAAATGTAATAGATACATACTCACTCTTCTCTTACCTATTATACCAAAAGAGTAAAAGGAAAGTTGTTTTCCTAAGAGGTCCATACTCTTCTGGAGAGGAGTTTTTGGTGCCTAGGCAAAAATTGTAGAGAAGAGTATCACCACAATTACCTAACTGAATATTCTTTACAGGTACTTGAGACTCTGCTATAGACCTTGACATGTGTATTCTCAAGTCAACCACACAACTCTCCTATAACGTAAATACACCAAACTTCACTGAAGAAGCCAAAGCTTAGACTTTAAATATTGTCAAAGTCAAATGGCAAGGAATAATAGAACCCTCAATTTTAAAAACCAGGAACACTTGGAAAAATCTAGTCTATGCATCCCACTGAGAAAAAAATCTGTTCTCTCTCTAGGGTTTCAATATCACCTGCTTCCTCAATTTTCCAACTTTTCTTCTGTCTGTGTCTGCGAAAAAGTACTTTAATGAAAGAACCCATCTTTAGCACTCTTAATCAAAAACATCTACATTTGCCAAACTCCCCACCCACTTACTTGAAATTTTGTAGTTAAAAATTTTGGTAGAAGATTTGTTCTGAGGTAAAAACACTAAATAGTAACCTTGGAGGGCTAAGGGTATAGCTCAGTGATGGAGCGCAGCTAAGCACACGGAAAGCCCCAACACTATTCACACACACACACTCTATAAAAGGTTGGCCATAACCCTCATCCTACTATACATAATGAGTAAAGATCAAAATCTTCTGGAACACTAACAATGTCAATTTAGGCCCTTCTCATTGTAGGTTTTCCAGCATGTATCTGAGCAGAGATAACTGAGAGATACTCAGACTAGAATACTGCTTTCAATGGTATATACAAGAATTCAGGGCCAGGGACATAGCCCAGTGGCACAGCATATGCCTCACAAGCACAAGGTCCTGAGTTCAATTCCAGGTACAAAAAAAAGAAAAAAAGGATTCAACAATAGTCTCTTGTCTTCTACTCATGATGAATTTCAAATGTGAAAAAACTACAATGTTAACACATTAAGTACTCACTTCTTCTGCTTGCATCATTTTAAAAACCTCCCCAAATTCAGAATTTTCTCCTGTTCCAATGACAATACCCTAAGGGAATAAATAAGAAAATTCATATACACTCGGAATCCCTTTCTTCAACCAGAAAAATAAAATAAATAAAACTCCATTATTCCCCATTATATCCCATTATTCATCTTACCTCCAGACCTGACATACATATCCAAGGTTCCCTTAGTAAGTTTACTTTTTATATTACTATAATTTTAAAAAGCGCTACCTATGAACTAGTACATGGCAGAACTGTGTATTTCACATATTTGTATTTCAAGGACACAGCTTCATCCCAATGTCACAGCAGCCCAGGGTTAAGTTCAATTGTCTTTTGTCATATACAGTACTTTGGGGTAAAAATGAAACACCTTAAGAGTCAAAAATTTGAGAACCAATTATACACAAATGAACTGTGTTTTCCAAAAAAAAAGTGCTACCTTTGCTTTGCCACATCTGACCAATGTTCCCATGAAAGCAATGTTACTTCTTGACGCAAGATCGCCATTAGTTGCAGCTGGTTGAGGAGCTGTCACCTTAGAACAAGGTGTTGTCTCGCCTGTCAAGCTGGACTCATCGATAGAAAGATCCACAGCCTTGGGAAACATAAAGCAGTTCATAAATTCAAGCTGGTGTTAGTTAACATACCTCTCACTTCTTCAAATATCTTCTCTCCCCTGATTAGTTACATCCTATACTACTCAAAGATAAAAGACCAGCACCAGTACAGTACTATTTTTAAAATGAGGTCAACAAAATTTGAGATACACAAAAAATGCTGTACCATATGACTAGGTTAGCCTAAAATTCAAAATACAATGATGAAATGACATTAGCTGACACTATCTAAAGAAAATCCAACTTTCATTATAAAACGTTTCCTAGTTTTGTCATGCCCAGAGAGTTCAGGAAATATGCTTGGTAGTTTAAAACAAACCATGACAGTAGAAATACATCAATAAATAATTTAAGAGGTAATGAGAGACATTCATCACCTGGGTTCAATTTTCATAAAATTTTTGCTACGTAACTCAATATTCATTCCAAATTAAAGTTTTCAAGAATAAAGAATGTTTCCTTGTAGATTATTAATATCATAGTCTCTCTTCTCACTATGACAAGGTACAATTCAGAAGACCTCACTCTTCTCATTTTTTTTTTCAGTTCTAGAGCCATATCCCTAGCCCACCCAATCATTCATTCATATATTCATTCATTCATTCGTTTCACAAAAAGTCTGGACTAAATTGTCCAAACTAGCCTCCAACTTGGGATCCTCCTGTCTCAGCCTCTCAGAGTGCTGAGATAACAAACATGTGCCACTACACCCAGTTAGACTCTCTTTCTACATTGAAGTATTCACTGACCCAAGTACACACACACATACATGAATCAGTATGTAGAAAATGCTACAGGTGATCTTGGCTCTGCTTCTGAAAAAATGGTCCAAAGAACATTTTTTAAAGATGTTCACAGACACTGTGTATAATGTGGTAGATAATTTATATATATATATATATGGGAAGGAACAAGCCAGTTAACTTTTGGAAATAAATCAAGGGTTGAACACTTAACTGTTTTTGCAATGCTTCTCAAAACCTACAAAAACAGTGTGAATCATCTTAAGAGGAACGTAGATAGAGCAGGGGGTTCTCAAAGTTAGGTTCCAACAAGAGCAGCAGTGGGAGTATCACCGCTACCACTTGAGAACTTGGTAATGCAATCAATCCTAGTCCAAGGGTGGGAAAAGTAATCCTAACAATTTACAAGCCCTCCAGGTGTTTGTGATGCATCAAATTATCAAATCAATGAAATATAGTGTTTATAAAAATCCTAAGTCTATTTTATTCTAGAACCTCTTATTCACGGGTAGTCTTAAGAACATTTTTGCAGAAAGTAGGTGGCAATTCATGATTTGAATCCCTTTGTGGGCTAATTCACTCATCCAATAAACTACCTCTACTATGTTCTAGGTGCTAGGCTAAATCCTAGAAAAGAGATAAGAAAAGGAACCTAAAGCAGTTAAATTGCTGGCTAATCTCACTCTTATAAGAGAAGCTTGTATTCTTACAGGGAATCTTAATACTCTAAATTCTACATTTTTTGCTTTCCTTTTTCATGGAGAAAGGGATATGGAGAACAGGAGAGAGGCAGCTGCTGACTCAGTCCTGACACTGCCAAGACAGAAAAACTAATAAATCACATCTTTTCATTTTTTTTGTTGTTGTTTTTTGAGGTATTAGGGATCAAATGCAGGGCCTCATGCATGCTAGGCAAGCACTTTACCACTGAAGTACATCTCCAGCCCAATCGTGTCTTAAAGAGTTCATTTTTTTATGAGCATAAATAGCTTAAGCCTTATATCAATTATAAGCATAAATAGCTTAAGCCTTATATCAATTATAAAAAAATTGGTTCACAGATCCTTCCTCCTCATCAGTAACAAAACAGTTTTAATTTAATCAATTCAATCAATCATTCACTTAAGTATTTATTAATGTGCAGAGCAGCCCTTGTGCTGTATCACACACAGTGTGAGAATCAGCAGTGAACAAACCTCCTATTCACAGCTATTAGCCTAATGGTAAATGATTCTAAAAATAGATAATATGTAATATATACTAGGTGGAGGGAAAACAAGCACAGTCAGACATAAGTGCTTCTTAGGAGAAAGACACAACATACTGAGACCCTGCCTCAAAAAACACAAAAAGAAAAATGAAAGAAAAAGTCACAATAAAAAACAAGGCTCAAGAAAACAAATGCCAGTCATAAAGGTTTCCTGAGAGGCAGAAAGTGACTACTTAAAAAATTTAAGGTTAATATGGAACAAGTGGCAATTACAAATAAATTCCTAGGAATTGCTCTATAAAATGCCACTAAAGCAATCACTTTCTGAATTAAAAGCAAGTCAGAACTGGATTTTTTTCCCTATATTTATTTGTAGCTGCCTGAACATAAAATCTCTTATTTTGTTTTCAAAAAGTAAGATTCTGGTGTTTATCCAGGTGAAGAAAGTATAATTAAAAATTCTTCCTGAGTTCTAATTTGCTAACACTCAAAGCCAAGTCAACCAAGTATTATAAAATTATTGACAAAGATACATGAAATTGATTTTATAACATGGTAAAGGCTTGCATGGATTGCTAACTTTCGCACTGAAGCACACAGATTCAACTTGATCAAGTTACCAAAAATTTAAAGGTTAGTATTTAGTTTCCACTTTTGCAACAGTCTTTCCTGTCAAGACATGAGAAGAAGCCTAAAAGGAAGAAGGATTACTTCAGTCTCACTGTTCCTCAGGACATACTGTCTTTGATTTCTACCAGTTCAATGAGGAAAAACAGTTATTTCTCCTCAACATGTTCAATATGATAGTATTCCTCAGGTCACATTTCTCTGAAGCAGTTGAACTATAAAGATCCAACAACAAAACATAATTAACTAAAGCCCTATGAGAACAAGCACTCCCAGTATGATCGGTTTCTCTAGAGCGCCTTCCTGTGCCACGTAATAACTGCTTCAGACACACATTCCCAAGTCAAATACACCAGACAATTTTTGTTGAGTAGAAATGTTTCTAAGCTATACAAATATATCATGGGATGCAGACCTTCTACATTGTACTCAATTTCTTGCAAGTAATTTGAAATCTCCACTTGCTAAGATGTCTGTATACTGGTCTTTTTTTTCAAATTCGTAAACTGAATAATTTAAAACCTTTTAAAAGTCAAATTTTTATAGTAAATCACAAAAAGACAGCAAAATACTACTAATCAATTTAGCAAACTTATGCACCAAAAGTATACTGAAGCCAGCATAAGACTTTGCAACTCAGCAGTGACTCAACAGTGACTAGAGGAGTAGGGCACTTAAAGAATTGGTTCTTACAACTAAAATAGTAAATGGCCAAAAGCTGACAGGATCAACTCTGGAAATGAAAACTTAAGAGCACAAGGAAACCACTTAATGGGTGAGGGGGTAGCCCCCTGAATCTCAGTAAGAAAGCAGAGTGGCACTTTTGTTTATCTATTTGCCATCCCCAGACAGAAGCAGCTATGACTGTGGCACAGCTTACTCGGGTCACAGGTTACCATAGACCTTGTTCTTAAAGCACTATGTGTGTTTTGACCTGTCAGGCAGTTCTGTGGTGTAAAAGCTGACCATCATTTTACATCCCCACAATGACCCAGATAGCATGGCTTTCTGGGCATTTGTCAAGAGATTAGAAATATACTAGGGAGCAAGATACAGAAGACAGGGCAACAGGGCACACTCAAAAGGCTGGGAAGGGAGGTGACAAGAGAGCTTGGGGGAATAAATGCTTAAGAGGACCACCATATCCACCATGGAATACAGGGTACAACATACCCTCCTGAGATCAGACATCCTCAGGAAAGACTTGAGAAGTCCCTAGGATTGCACCTCTGCCACACATGCACACTAAACAGAAATAAGAGGTAAAGGCAGAGTTGTAGACAGCCTAGCACAGTATGGAGGAAGTATCCCAGCTCAGAAATAAGCTGCAGAGAATAGGGGAGCGGTGAGTGAGTGAGGACTAAGTGTGGTGTGTGTGTGTGCGTGTGTGTGTGTGTGTGTGCGCGCATGTGTGTGTGTGTGTGTGCACGCACGAGTGTGTGAGTCTGTTCTGGGGGGAGTTCTGAAAGTTAAGGCTGGCTGCTGAGATCAAAAGAGAAACTTCAGTGCCCATTCATGATTAGCAATACAGTCTTTACAAAAAAATTTGGGTATTTCACTCAATAAAGTGGACTTCAGCCTTCAGTAAATAAAAAAATTACAAAACCAAGGGGAAAGGGAATCTCTGGTGTCCAGGGTTAAAATAATGTAATACCCAGTTTTCAATAAAAACACAAAAAGAATTGACAAAGCTGAACCATTCATAGAAATAAATAAATAAATAGACACCATCCCTGAGGAAGTTCAGATACTGAATTTAATAGAAAAAGACTAAGTTAATCATCTTAAATATGCTCAAAGAACTAAGGGGAACCAAGAAAATAATTTATGAACAAATAGAAAATATTGACAGAAAAATTGTGAAAAAAAATTAGAAATACTGGAGCCATAAAGAACAACAACTTAAATGAAAAGTTCAGGCAGGTGAGACTATCCTAAGTCTCTGCTTATTTACTAAATGGATACCTAAAAAGACTTTATGAAAGAAACAATTACATTTTAAGGGGGAAAAAAAAACATTTACCTCTGTCTATTTAAAACAGAGTAGCAAATGTTTTGATTCAATCCTGTTGGTCATTAAAATTGATAATGTTTTTTTTTCAGGTGCTTTAATGTTTTTAATTTTTATTTCAATTTTTATTAGTTCATGTTTGCTATGGTTTTCTTTAAATCAACACCCAAATATTTTTGCTCCTTACAAACAGATCCTCAAACTTACCTCAAACAAGCGCAAGTCTGCAGGAACTCTGTCCCCAACAGAGAGGCAAACAGTGTCTCCTGGAACCAAGTCTCGGGCCAGTGTGTGCTCCAGCTTTCCCTCACGCACACTGCAACAAACAGAAACCATACGGTGAGAAAACAGCCAAGGCACCACCTAAAACAATCCTTTCCTGTGGTTCTGACTGAGGAAAACCATCCCGTTTATTGCCGTTTTAAAAAAACATAAGTCAAATATAAGACCCAAGGAAAGGGGCTGGATAACCTCTGTAACAGGGTTTGCCTGGAATCCAAGAGGCCCTTGGTTCAATCTCCAGGACTGCTTTGGACAAGAGAAGGATTTCCTGTGGGTTCTTACTAATAAAGATATTCAGATGATATAAAATGATCTGAAAAACTAACGTTGCGCAAACATAATGTGTGAAAATCTGAGTCCAGCTGTTTCACTGCACTCTTCATCATTCTACTGAGACAGTGCTCAGTACACGCACACATATAAACATTTGCTGATTACAGCTGTATCTCAAGAATAGCAAAATCAGCCAGGCGTGGTGAAACATGAACCCTGGCATTCAGGAGACAGAGATAGGACAATTGCGAGCTCCAGGCCAGCCTGGACTACATAATGAGATCCTGCTCAAAAACCCAAGGTGGGGAATACACACATATACAAAACTAAATTGATCAGAGCAGGAATTTCTCACGTCAGATTTAGTGTCTTCCTTATGGTCAAAGCTAAGACAATGTATACTGTACTAGTCACATTCAGCTTCTATTTTTAAAGGGGTGGAAATTCCTCTCAGAAAAAATAAATCATACCAATGGCATTCTGGTGGCACAAGTTTACTCAGTTCCTCAAGAGATTTTTCTGAACGATATTCCTATTAAACAAGAAAGCGGAACTTAATGTTAACAAAAACATGCATAAAGAAATGCAAACACTTATGTTCCTATGAATATATTCCCACTTATATATAAAAATTAACCTCAATCAGTTTTAAAATTTCTCCCAATTCTTATCCTTTCCTTCATTTGTGCTTATATTCTTACCATAAAAACTCATTCATATTTAAAAGAGTTAAATTACAGTGATTAACCAATTCTGTTAACACTGGCAACTTTACATTTTAATATTTGGTGTGTGAACCTGGTATTAGAAGAAAATGAAAACTGATTAGTGCCCAAACAGCACATAATTTTGAGTCATTAAAAGTTAAGACCATTAGATCTTATAATTAAGATTAATTTAATGACTGGTGTTTAACAAAGAACTCAAATTACGTGTATGTAACATTTGCTTTGGGGATTTAAACCCATGCTAACTGCAATGGCTTATGGACAAAGTTTGCTTAAGAATACAGAATAAACATGAGTGGGATGCCCTTACAATGACAGCCTTCCCACTACCTGAATTATATGAAAGGGAAAAGTTTCAGGATCCCTAGCCCTAAGATATTCCAGACTTCTCCACCACAGCACCAACAGCTGAGTGTCAGAAACACCCTTCACCCCCCTACATTATTTAATCATGTTTCTATGAAGAGTTTGTCTTTGGACAATATCACTGCTGTTTTTGCTCCATGTCTACACTAAGTACATCAATCCTTTGTGGTCTAAAATTAAAAGAAAAACAGACAACAGCAAGATTGAAAGGTGAGGATTTTGAAATGACTGCAGTCCTAGGTACTAGTTAAGATTTCATACCCATCACAAACTACATCAAATGAAACTGCAACATTGTATAAGAACAACATAAATCTACATTAATCTCTAATTAGACAAGAGACAAGTATAAGAAAATTTAAGGGTATAAAAATTACATGAAAGTCCTGCAAATACACCAAAAATACTAACAAATTCAAAAGATTTATCCAAAAATTCCTTAGAAAGCCAGAAAATACCAATCCTCGTCACTGGTCCCCAGAAGCTGCCATCTTAACCTTTTCCAAGTCCTGTAAAGTGGTATCCTTATGACCATGCATTATTAGTTATCTGTATGGCTGGGAAGGGCTCAAGTGGTATGGGGATCAGAAAAAGATGTGGGGAAAGGCAGGCATAAACATGGAAAGAATATAAAAAGGATTCTTATCCTAAAGCAAAGGTGGAAGTACTAAATGATAAAAATATTAAAAATTTTGATATATTTGCCATAAGGGGTTTTCTTCAAAGTATTATGGCAGGTTTAACTGACAGTAAATAGGTCTTTTCAGAGACAATTTTAAAAAAGGGATCACATCTGGGTAAGAAAGCAAATTTAGCAATCAGAAATTGTTCTCTCATAATGTTGTGACCCTTTTTTGAGGATTCTATCAAATGAATCTATATATTTAGCAGTCAGTTCTGGTCAATGCATTTAAAGTATGTAACACACTACCTATGTGTAAAACTCCCTATCTACTTATGCTAAAATTGCAGTTTTGAGAGGTGTTTTGAGGGTAAGGACTCTTTATTGACCAAAGAGAACAAGTTTTTCACTAAAGTTCTCCATACATAATGGTATTATTTATAGTTCTTCAGAAGGAAGACACAAGAGGAGCCTAGTTACTGTTCCAAGGGTCATACCATTCCCTTGGCTGCATGAAGAGCTGTCCTGAATGATGCCCAGACTAGGTGACCATGCTAGACTACCCAGCTTTTCCTTCCCAACAGTAACAATCATGTGTTCTAAGCAAGGTGATTCCTCTTTAACAGGATGGTGTCAGGGAATAAACAGACTTGAAAACAAACTGACTCCAGCTGGCTTTCTACAAGCACTGTAAAGCTATGTTACAGATTAAGAGCAAAAAATACCTGGAAAATAAATAGTAGATATTAGGACAATCACAATCATTCAAAATATAGTCTTAAGAATCAAAATGGCATGAACTTGAGGATCATACAACAGCATCACATTTCTTCATAATCTGACTTTTATTAACTACGTTTTAGAAGTGCTTAAAATGTACTACTTATTTTGAAATGTTATTCTAAAAGCTACAGAAGTTTCAGAAATTTAAAGAAACATAAAACTAAGCATACATCATTTTTATTTATAACTATATGTTAACAGGAATTCTGCTACCATCTCTACATTATTCACCATATTTTATAAAAGAGGTTCCTTATTTGTTTCTTTTTGCTGCCTCAATGGCTACACTGAATAGGAAGTCTGATCTAGATGAGAACATCTCTTGATGAATAAAAACTTTAAAAGGTGGGAACACCAACACTGATTAGAAACACAGTAATTATTACACACAAAAAAAAAACCTCAAAGGAAGCAAGGTTAGAAAAAAATTCAACCAACAAGTATACCATTCTGCTAAGGCAATGACTCGTAGAAATCAATGGAATTGTCTCAGATGGTACTTGATAAATTGACCGTTTAATTCTAGACTCTGTTTAATCTAGACTTTGTTCTACAAATATTAAAACAGTGTTATAAAATCATAACCCCTGGCCCAATGTTTTAATTGGAAAAATGAAAAATGTATTGCTAAATTATCTTTTCTGTTATGTTGCTTTTCTGTTTCCATATGCCCCAGTTACCCCTAAAACCAAACAAAAAAGTAGGTTTTCATCTCACTACCTAAATCAAACCAATACTTTAGTTTCACAATCTTCTTCAAAGAGTTGTCTATACCTGAAATTATTTCATAAACAAAGAATTGTGGGAATGGACATTACCACCTCCCAATAATTAGACTTTCCATGAGCCATTTTAATGCTTTTAAATAATTAACATAAAATTTTTATGTTGAAAACAGATTTACTTACCTGAACAAAGGCAACTGTAACCACTATAAGTATTGCCTAAACAAAACAAAGACATAGACTTTTAAATCAGATATTAACAAGAAATAAGTTATTTATATATTATTTTTATATATGCAGTCCCAGGGTAGCAGACTTTAAACACTGAAATCAGCTGAAAAAAATTACACCTTTGTGCGTAGGCCTGTGGAGAGCAATCTGACAGATCGTAACTGATGGTCAGCTTCTTCATCGCAGTACGCTTTTATGCTATCACAAACTGAGGTCCAGCTCTTGCTTATGTGCTTATATATTATTTATGTCTGGTGATTTTAACTACTTTTACAATTACTTGGGTTTAATTTCTACTTATTAATTTGTCTTAAAATTTAAAAACACACTACATGTTAACACAAGTAACCTTTTCCTGAAAAATACATTAAAAAAAAAAAAAAAACCTGGGCTGGGAATGTAACGTTATCCTTTCAAGTAAAACATTACTTCACCCCACAATAATCACCTTCCCTTGAAAGTAGTATTTTACTTCAATATATAAAACTTGATGGTATAGGACTTCTCTAGCACCCCATCACACATTGTTCCCTTTTCATTACACAGATTATAAAAAAGATGTGCATTCAAGGATAAAGATTTTTTTTAATGAATTTTTACAGCTCTATCAAGAATATTCTAAATCAAAGAAATAATGACTATCAATACAGTTTGGAACCATTACTTTGATTTACAAGTTCATACACCATGACTTTTGTACCCTGGTGCAGAATCTGTAGTAAAAAGATAATGTTTTAGTATTGTTAAAACAGTTTTGGCCTCACATACCCCCAGGAGAAAGATACCCACAAGCAACAGTTCAAAAACACGAAAGTGCTACACTAATATCCACTACTATGTTCTTAAGCATAAAAATCTTGCTTTAGTAAATTTTTGTACTTGCTATAAATTTTTATACTACAATGAGATGGGATGTAAATAAAAATAATTTAATCAAAGCTAGAAGAACTTAGCTGGCAAGAAGAAAACTTTACATAGTATAAATACTGTGCAATGTTAAAGAGTATTTTTAACCTCACAGATCAGACTTTAGTTTATAATTAGTCGAAACAATGAGTTGAAAAAAGAAATTTTAAATCAACTGGAAAATTACTCTATTTCATATCTATGAAATTATCAGACTGTGGAATAATTTTCATGGGTGCAAATCACAGACCTTTGAAAATCACTCCTGACTGCTACCAGCACTGGGCACAGTGGCACAGGGATGTAGTCCCTGCCACTCAGGGGCTGAGGCAACAAGAACAGTTGAGCCCAAGTTCAAGGCCAGTCTCAACAACACAGCGAAGCCCTTTCTTGAAAACAACAAAGATTCCTACAACTAAAAGTAGATTTGGACACTAACCAAGAATAACCACTTCTTAATTTATTTTCCAAAATAAAAAGTAACCAACTTACACAGAGATTAAAACTATGTTTTTCTTACCACAGTGATACTGACAGCATCATCAAACTGATGCATTAAAACACTGATGACTGCAGAAGCCAGAAGCAGCATAATAAGAGGATTTTTAAACTGAAAGTAAAAACAAATAGCAATTTAACACTTTTGTATGAAAGGCAGTTCTGTTCTATCTTAGCAACAGCTTAAAAAAAAACCCATAAGGATATAATTAGAAAATTGTGAGTTTACATTTGGTTTATTATCTCAGTTAGTCAAACCCAAAAAGAGGAGATAGCTACATATATTTAAGTAGATTTAAAACTTCCTAAAGTTCCTCCATTTCACGAAGACAAAATTAAGTATTAATATTTCAAACAAAGAATTTCCCAATTCTTTATGGTAGGCATGTATTTTTAGTGGTACATTAACAAATATAGCTGTTCGTGGTGGAGCATGCCTATAAGCATTCGGGAGACTGAAGCAGTAAGGAACACTACAAGTTCAAGGCCAGTAAGGGCTACAAAGTGAGTTGACGGCCAGCCTGAACTGCATAGTGCGACTGTCTCAAAAAAGACAAAATAAATAAGTAAAATAAAATGCAGCTGCTCTGCATTTCTAATAAAGCTACAAATGATTTTTAAGTTAAAGATTTAGTTTAAATATGAATTAGAATACCTAAACTATGAGATTAAAACATTCCTCAAGTAAGTAAATTAGTACTGACTACAATTCTGTGGGGGTCCACACACCAAAAGGACATCCCTTACAGACAGCTAGGAACAAACAAGATGGTAAGGTCCTCTCAGAAAAAACTGAAGATCTTCCTCAGTGGTTTTCCTAGTACCTGTCTGACAGAGGAAATTGTATCTAAAGAAACAGGACCGTATCACCAACCCAATCAGACAGAGTTAAATCAATATTCAACAAAGTCACCCACAATTATTCCAGTTGGAAATCCTACACCTAAATCTCTGACATCAGAATCTCCTCCTATGCTGCAGTGGCCCATGACTTACAAAAGTTGCACAGTAAAAGGGCTATGAACATCTCTTGGAGCAGGCCCCACTGTGCGTCTACATGCCATCACTACTAGCCCCTTTACAGGTTATCCCTTGGCAGTGTTTCACTTCAGAATCACATGGGGAACTTCTAACAAGTACCAATGCCCAGGTTCACACCAGACCAATTAATTCATAGTTCTCGGGTACTGGGTCCAGTCTTCAGTAATTTTAAAACATGCCCAAGTGACTCCTATAACTAAAGTGGGAAAAAAGTCACTGCTCTACTAAAATAAAACTACAACTGCAATATTGTTCAGAGCTGACACACACCCTGATTCAGA
The DNA here is from genome assembly GCA_004027455.1 of Hydrochoerus hydrochaeris. Lineage (NCBI taxonomy): Eukaryota > Metazoa > Chordata > Mammalia > Rodentia > Hydrochaeridae > Hydrochoerus > Hydrochoerus hydrochaeris. The sequence continues at coordinate 89,522 of PVLA01003311.1, forward strand.
GGACCCAGGTTAGATTCCAGGTCTATCACCTATGTGGTAACCTAATCTTTTTAAGCTCCAGATTCTTCATGTGGTAAAATGAAACCTTAGATCAAGAAATTTGTGGTAAGGATTAACTAAGAATGAATATTAAAACCACTGCATGAACCATAAAACCCTCTTAAAATCTTAGTTATTAATCACTGCACTTTGAAGGCAAAGCTCATCCCCTCCCCCCAAAAAAGCTGTGCCACAATAATAATTAAGCACACCACTTGATAGGTGGCAGGCAACAAACAGGTGTTCACAGAACAAATTCAGTGTTTTCTGAAAGCAGTGAAATGTCACCCATTGCTCTGTGATTAACAACTGACATTCACTGTCTATTGTTGCTTATGCTTAACTGTATTACAGGCACTGTTTAATGCTCACAGAAATCCTAACAGGCAGGCACTCAAGATTTGATAACAGGATCAAGGGGGAAAAGAAACATCAAATCACATTGCCTTATGCTTTCTGAAGTCTTACGTAAAGATGGAAAGGTATATTTGAGGATACAATTCTGCACAGTAAACACTACTCCATAAAACAACACATACACCAGGGGTGCTTCTAATCTCTCAAATTTTGGTTTTGCTATTTTAAACAAATGCATCTGCAAAGGTAAGATTGTGCAATGCAGGCTTAGTAGCAGGTAAAGCCTTTCTGTAAAGTTAGACACAGGTCTTTCTAAAAGAATTTGCATGTTAGAAGTTACAAAAGTTTTCTTTACTGAAAAGAACCAACCCTACTAAAGTTGGCCATAGGTCTTACAACCTTTAAACTAACATAACTGTTATTAAAATAAAAAATTAATTTTGCAATAAGCCTTTCCTAAAAGATTAAAATAATGATAATCACACATAGCTTTCATCTGTTCTGAGCTATCTCCTTTATAATGGAAAGAATAAGATCATACACCTGATAGGAAATGAAGGTATAATTTACATCTGGGCAGAGTCAAAGAGTTTAAATTATCAAACTTACTAATTTTTTAAACTGGCCATCCCTACTTAAAAAAAAAATAGCATTCCTATAATTTAAAAAGTATAAATTCTGTATTTGCAAAGGAACTTAGTGGCAATAACATCACCATTATGTGATCTACTAACATGGAAAATACTGTCTTTTAAGTTATAAACTAAAAATGACAGGAATTCCAACCTAACAGCAAACCCTAACAAGTAGAAATTTTTAGGTAAAAGTTTTTGTAAAGTTATTCTTTTCTCCATAAATAACCTCACAAAAGTAAACAAATATATAACAGAAGTGCATTACGCCCAAGAGCAGAAGTACAAGCCTGTCACCTGGGAAATGTACTTCTTCCACAGCGGCTCGTCCTCACTGATGTCAAACTCGTTCCAGCCATGGAAGGCTCGCCTATGACTAACTTCACATTTATTTAGACCATTCTGAAGATCAGCCTATTAAGAGTTTAAATATAAAAGTTACTGAAAATGCTAGCACAAAACAAAACAAGAAAAACACAAAGTAGTACATAGTGTATAATCACATTTATGAAAAGTCAGTTTTATAAAACTGTTGAAAATTAAGTCTACAGCAAAAGAAAGCTTTTCAGTGGTGAAACAATGACAAAATGAACCACAGGAAAACATGGGAGCCCTTTGGAGCGATAAAAATATTCCTTGTCTGAACTGTGATGTTTGTTCCACTTGTCAAAATGAAACTTTATCTCTACACTTAAAATCAGTGTAATATAGTCTATGTAAATTGTATCTTAATAAAATTGATTTCTTATACACAACAAGATAGGGTCAAACAAACTTACATTTTTCTATAGGGGAAAAAGGAAAACCAGCTACAACAAAAAGTAAAATATCACTACATTATTTAATTAGCATTTTTGTCTTTATTGTTGCTGCTTCTAAAATTAGTTTCTCCAAAAGAATACTCAGTATGCCATAAACATCCTTCCTTGTCCTCCAAGCTTATCAAAACCCAGAGGTTAGTATTACTGTTTGTTCTGAGACTGCAGAAATTATTTCACACTGGGAATTTTGTGCTTCCTAAATTACTCTACCTATGAAGTTAAGATGAACTTGTTTGGGGGATAGCATAACATCATCTATGCTAACACCACCTAAATCTTTCAGTCATTGTTTCTCATGATTTTTTATTTTAACTATCATTAAAAATGCAACTACTTGCAGCTTTAAAATGACTAGCTTCCCTGACCAGAAGGTTTCTAATAAAGTTTAATAATCAACATTTTCAAAATTTAAGCATATGTAAGCAATTTTAAAACAGTATAAATTTTTTTAAAAACTCAAAAATGAGCCAGGCATGGTGGCACACACCCATAATCCCAGCACTTGGGAGGTTGAGACAAGATAGCCATGAGTTCAAGACCAACATGGGCTATACAGTGCATTCAAAGCCACCTTCAACTACATAATAAAACCGTGTCTCTAAAAAGGAAAAAAAAAAACAACTCAAAAATGGATATCAATGTTTTTAATATGAGAATTAAAATATATGAATGTCTGAAGGAAAAGTTAAAAATATTCTATTCTTCACGTTTCAAATATATTTTCCTCATGTTTATAAATTACATGAACAATTAAAATTCATTTGTATCTCTAAACTTAACATTTACTTTAGCTTAGAAAACTCTTGTTTAAAAAAAGATAAAACTCTTAATTGTACTTATGTTACTAATTAAACTGATTCATTTCCTAATTGACCTAATACTTCTATCACACTCATGGTTCCTGGCAATGTATATGATCTAGAGCTACACAGTCTAATCAAGTAGTCACTAGCCACATGCAGCAGTTTAAAGAAATTAAAATTAAATTCAGTTCTCCATTACAGTAGCCATATTTCAAGCCAGTCAGTCATGCTTACCTAAGGTTTAACTATGATTCAAATTTAATTGTCATGCTTACAATTAAAAGTTATAATTAAATACAGTAAGTTGTATTACACACAACAATATGAGAAAATTCTATTGGATTCTACTAATTTACAGTGCTAATTTTACAAGATCTATGCCTATCCTCCCCACTAGACACTTACTTGGAGAATGCCTGCAACTTCACTGACTGGTAATTCACTTGCTTTTTTGGATGTCAATACAGGAATCATTGTCTCATTTTCACCATTGGGAATTTTTTGAAAACGTGCAACCTAGGAAATAAACCAAAGCAAAAATGTTTGAATACACTACATAACTGTAATATAGCCTAGCATAATAAATGAAAATGCAAATATTCATGGTAACTTTCCACAGTTAGAAAAATATTTTCAGACTGATAACAAGTATGAAGCCCTGAAATACCTTAATCACATGCTCTATTTCTTGGAAAATATTTCAAAAATTAAACCACCAGTGGTAAGTAGAACAAAAAATCTTTACATTATATAAAGAGAAGATTCTAAGAACATAAGAGTAGAAAGTAAACAGATGTCCTATCTATCAAATCCTGATGATTACACATAATCATAATCCTCTAAACGCATTACATTTAACACAGGGAACAAGGGACAGCTAAGCTTTCTCCATTTTAACTACTACTCCCCTTGATCAGCTCATTTCTTTTCTACCCATAAAAGACAGCTGGCTATTCTGCCAAAGCACCATGACAGCAAAGCAGACCTAGAGAGCTACTCTCAAGCTAGAAGAAAAAAGAAAAGTAAGGGACCAGACACGCAGAGGATGCACAGGTTAGTAAAAGGGCAACATGCAGAGTAAGTTAAAAGAAAATGTGGTAACCAAGATATCTACCTACCTGGTGCAATTTCATAAGCAAATACCTACAGAAAAGTGTTTAGTTCTAGAAACACATCCCAAGTGCACTAAGTCTAACTGAGATAGGTATTACCTTAATTCTAGAAACAAACCCCAATTTAGACTTCTTTGGTCCTAAACTGAGACTCTTTGTAGACAAAAGGTTTTGAGCAAGTTAGGAGCAAAGGAGAAATAACCCCTCCCTCCACTACTGCAACTGTAGGGAAGACAAAATTTCACTCATCTGCCACAGAGCCATTTGATTACTACCAAAGGATTACCTGAAAATTTTATGATTAAGATTCTCATACTGCATACGGGGTATCCGGATTAGCAATTTCACTATCTTCTAGTTTTGTTTTTGTTTTAGGAGACTGGAGATTAAACTTGTGGCCTTATGCATGTTAGACATGCACTCTAGCACTTTCACCCAGCCAGTGTCCTAATGACAGAAAGTGTGTTTAAAATACTGAATCTATAATGATCATCCTTCTGCCAAGATCAAGGTCTTAAGCTGTCAGATGAAATGTGTTTAAACTGGGATAATCAACTTTTTTTTAGATAAAGCACATCCCTAAGACAACAACTGAGGATCAAAGAATAATAAATTCTATCACTACTAGAGTGCCAGTACAGAGGCCAATATACATAAAGAATCAATTTACTACAAAAAAAAAAAAGTAAATAGCTGAGATAAATAAAGTATTCCATTTGTATGATAGTTTCAGGAACAAAGTATTAGTTTTCTAATTTCATTTTTAAAAGAGCTTTGTTGAATGTCTAAACAGCAGAGAGTAGTAGTGGTATTTTTCTATTCTTAATAAGGAAATATTAGTGACTAAAAATTCTGAGGAAACTGTAGATTACCTTGCTTTCATGAAAAGCCTTGAAGTTATTTTGCAGAATATTTATACATAATTTAAAAATTTAAAGACTTAGAGAAAAAGCTGAGAATTTTATAGCCATACACATGTTTTTCAGCCTCTGAAGCGCCCTTATTTCAAATTTATGAAACAAAGTAGGATAAAGGCAAGAGTTCACTAATCATTTACAAGCTAAACATTTGAGGAAGTTTAATGACTTAAGACAAATGAGAACTAAACCAGCTGACATTTTACATTTTAAAATTGTAGAGCAAAATTAAGAAAGATGCTTATACTGGCTTATACTGCATGTGGTGACAATAAAATCCTCTTTCTTTCTTCATTCTTTCCTTTGTTTCTTCTTTCTTTCTTTCTTTTTTTTTTTTTTTTTTCGGTACCAAGAATTGAACTCCAGATTTCGTGCTTGCCAGGCAGGCACTGCACTGCTGAGCTATATCCCCAGCCCCAAAATCCTTTATTACTAAGGTGCCTGAAAAAGTTTGTATATAAAATGAGAATTGCCTAAGCAGAGTTAATTGCAGATGAAGACCACTAAAACCGCATTTGACTCATCAGTAATAAGAGCTCAGTGTACTCAGAACTAAATTACTATTCAAGGTAAGAAGAACTGGATTTACAATAATTTTTTATTAAAATACACTTTCTATCATTAGGACACTGGATGGATAAAGGTGCTACAGTGCACGTCTAACATGCACAGGGCCACAGATTTAATCTCCAGTCTCCTAAAACAAATACAAAACTAGATGTTAGTGAAAATTGTTCGTCCTGATACCCAATACGCAGTTTGAGAATCTTATAAAATTTCAAGTAATTCTTTGGTAGTTGACTCAGAGACAGTATATGGACATTTGAACTCAGTTTGCATCAAGTCCATCAATAGCATTCCATGGACTCAAAAAAGCTGAAAATGTTCAAGAGAAGGAAATTAGATTATTTCGTTTAGAAAGCCTAAGACAAGACACTATCAGAGAATGATGCTAACTAAATAGGTAAAGGGCTGTTTTGAGATGTTCTCCAACTGGAACCACATTTTCTCTCATTTACATCTGTTCATAAGTGGAGAAGTAGGAACCAAATGGAAAGCCCAATATGCAAGATGATGTTTAACTCTGTTATTCCAAGTCAATTACTGAGGAGTTCTAGAAATCAGCAGAAACATAAAAAATGCAAGAAAGTAACAAGAAACAAGGATTGCAGCAATTTCTGTAAAAAGATATTAAGCAGGTTGCACACTCTGACAGCTCTGCAGGGGAGCCACAGAGACAAAGTGGGAACATCAAAAAGATTCTAAGAAAGAACCAGTTTTTGCAGTTCACTGAGAAAACAGAACAGCACACTCCTTTAAGAACAATGAAAAAAAGGTTGACTTTTAGCTGCAGCTATTGCCTATGCCCTTATCTGCAGATAAAGAAGATGACCTGTGCACTACAGAGAAATTAAACTTGTTTCATGATGAATTGGAAGTTTTATAACTTGGATCTAAAGCCATTCTGCATAGCATGTGATGTGCCAAACCTCAGACAGTAGCTGTCCTCAAGGATGATGTGGCAATGCATGTTATTTCTAGCCAGGCCAACCAATTCCAACTGCAATCAGTAATTTTTACCTAGGGCCTGCCTTCTCAAACCCTCATCTTTCTCCAAGGACATTGTTATTTTCTCTGTTTAAAAGTTACCCAAAAAATTGCTGGGGGTAAATTTCCCATGGTAGAGCATTTGTTTATCTTGTGTGAGCCCTGTGATTTGATACCCAGCATAGCAAAAGAAAATCTTGTAAGAATGAATCATAAAGATACTCATAAGGTAAATTTAATTGTTAAGATACACTTGCTACAATATTTGTTTCAAACCAGACTATTTCTGAACTCAATTGTAGACTCATTTTGAGAAATATAAGTCAAAACACTGGCCCCACTGGAGGTTCTAGAATACAGGTGATGGATGGTGGGGAGCTGCTCTAGAAACTATAGCCTACCCTGAAGACTTAAAAGGTGGACCCTTGAGGAGTCTGGTAAAATCTGCACATTTGTGGTTTTATATCAGTTTTCTACCCTCTAGTCCCCATCATGTTCACTTGTTCACTTGTTTTGGTTTCTTGTTTCCATGCATATATATAATAATACCAGATAAACAAAACCAGGTACAAATGTGTTGAGATGTTCACTGTGTTTTACCTAACAGAAAAGCTGTCAGCGCAGTCCCAGAAAGAATATAAGCATTATGTACTACACTGATACACTACAATTAAGAAGAAAACATACAGAAACAGAAATAAGAGTTGGAAGTTATGACGCTGGGACTAGCAGACTAGGTAATGAGTATAATAAGCTACTTATAACTGCATAAATGTAACATTGACAGCCATAATGGAAAATTTTGGTGTAGCCATTTCAGCCTAGTAAAACAGGTAGGTCTTAGACAAAACTCTGTACTGGTAGTTAGCACTGCTGTATGATATACATACAGAAATAGAGGTTAAACTAGTTATTCCATAGCACGGATGGTGACCCTTGGCATGCCTTCAGCAGTAACAGTCTGCTATGGAACGCATGCCATAGGCTTGCCACCACTGCCATACACCAACATACTGGGTCCTGGATATATGATTGTATTGTTTTCACTTTTTATTGGTATATGTTTACAACAGATGATAATTACATTACTAAGGAATAAGTATATATATTTAACACTTTGTTCATTTTTTATTCTTTTCTCCCTTCCTCCTTTCCCGACCAAAAAGTTGTATTTAATGCCATATGATCTCTTAGCCTTTCTAGTCCAGGTACTGCAGTTTTTGAAAAACTTCTGTTCTCATTTGAAGAATTTTGTTGTCAAATGTTGTGTTCTTCTTTGTGGGTATTTGCCTCACTCCATTCCTGAAGTTTCCAGGCAGACACTTGCTATACAAAGCTATGTTATAAGGCAGTGGTGGCAACTGTGCCACTGTGGGCATGCAAAGCCCTCTCTGTCAGCACACACCAAGTCACCCAATCACTGCCCCAGCAGCCAAGCATTAGATAACCACACAGGAAAGCACATCAAATGTACTTTTACCATTCAATAAAAACCTGTTTGTATCACTGAAAGCTGTTACTGTGCTTTTCTTTTAAACAAAAGATGTTAACATAAGAGTTTTTTTTTTCTCAACTAAAAGCTCAGTATTCAGGTTTCATTGTGATGTTGGCATTTTAGGATAAATAAATAGGTTTTGGGGTGCATTTTGGACACTCATTCTCTGCAAGGTTCCCCATCACTGTTCTACGCTACTTACAGCAGTAAATGATTTGCAGTAACAGGTCACGCTTCTCTACTGAAGGAGAGAAGTGGTAATCCTCAAGTAGTTGTAAGAATTATTTAATAAGAAATTTTAAGTTCACATTTGTTTTCCTGAAAATAACTTTTTGACACTCCTGATGTGAACATCTACTTCTGCAACTCTTTAGATCCCATTCATTCTTTTGCTTTATGAAAAAACAAGCAATTGGAGAGATGTCTACTTCAGCTACCTTTTTGTAAGGGATTTTTGTACAGAATACTTTTCCAAAATAGAAAAGTGTTTTAAATTTTTTTATTTTTAAAAAAGAAAAATTATATCTTTATAAGTTCATTACAATAGAGAAAAAATTAATAATGCACATGAGGGATAGAACAATGCAAATCACAAAACAAAATACTACTCTCATACCCACTAGGATAACTAAAGTCAAAAAGACAACCAAAAACAAGTGATAGAGAGAAGCTAGAACCTTCCTACACCATTGGTGGGATTATTAAAACACAGCTGGTATGTGAAACAGTTTGGTAGTTATTTCATATTATTCTTATGTTATTAAGCATTTAATCTTCTACAGTTAAATGAGAAGAGTTGTTTCATCACCTGTGGTCCTCCTGGTTTTCACATAAGCTTTTCTCCTGCTTGGCCTTAAAAATACCCTGAGGACAGGGATGTAGCTGAGTAGTAGTACTTGCCTTTCATGCAGAAGGCCTTGCATTCTATTCCCAGCACCACCACTACAGCCACAAAAATTAAACTGTGCTTCACATTTATTAAATCTATACTTTGAACTACCTAATTCATGGAACTAAAAAACAGATAAAAACATCCATAGAGTCCACAATCACTATACACTACAGTTAAATAATTCAACTGGAGAGCTAGATCAGACCTAAAGAGACATATGCACACATTAAAAACTGCAAAAGCTTCCAGATCTTTAAGCTAAATAAATAATTCACTTAAAATGGCCCCATATGGGTCAGACCCCATTAGGGATCTACTGAACTCAAATCTGCATTTTAACAAGATTCTCGAATGATTCATTCCTATTTTAGGTTGTAATCACTGCTATCATCAGTTCTGATCTCAGCACAGATTAGAATTTCACAGGAGTTGCTTTGGAGAGAACTGTGCCCCCTAAAACTTATATTGAAATCTAATCCCTACAGTGAGAGTATTTAGAGATGAAGCCACTGAGAAGTTAGATTATAGGGGTGGTACCTTCATGGCAAGATTAATACACTTTGCTATTTTTGTTTGTTTTTGAGGTCTCACTCTGTAGTTCAGGCTGGCCTTGAACAATGTAGCTAAGGTTGCCCTCAAACTCACAGTGATCCTCTTGTCTTAGTCTCCCAAGTGCTAGGGTTAAGGCATGCACCAACACACCTGGCTTTAATGCCCTTATTAAAAAAAGACACCAGCGTGCTTACTTCCCCTCTCCTCACCTTATCTGAAGACACAACCTGCAGAAAAACCCTCACTTACAACCAAATTGGTAGCATTTTGATCTTGGACTCCTCAGCTTCCAACTTTGAAAAATAAATGTCTGCTGTTTAAGCCTCCTACTATCTATGGTATACCATTTCAGCAACAAAGTAAACTAAGAATTTTTCTTTTTTGTTTATTTTTGTTTTGATCCAAGCATCCAGGCACAGTCCCCCAAGTAAATGAAATCATAAGGCCTGAGGTGGAGCCAAAATGCCTATTTTTAAAAACCCCAAAGGTGAGTATCACTGGCCTAAACAGGGCTAAAAGCCATGATTATATATTAAACTTAAGCAGATTTTGCTTTCAAAAGGTTAGTATCTTCTCAAATGGGCAACTAACATACCTTTATGTAATATTTCTGGGGAAAATTTCACTTTTTAAGAAATAAATTTATTCATTCATCATATAAATAGAAATTTCATTTTAAAATGCAAGTTTGCAAAGTTAATCCAAATTACTCACAGAAGTCCAGCCATGTAGAAAATCTTAACAAAATTTCATTTCCACAAAGTTCAGAAGTATTAAGTAAGGGTAATTCAAAGTTTTTTCAGGTCAGCCTTCAACATCGTAATTTTTTCCAAGTTTCATTTGTAAATAATCAGAAAGACATTTAATGCCTATCATGTGTACTAGGAAACCACCAGGCATTTCTCCATAATTGCTTACTTAGTAGTTATTACATGGGAAGAGGATACTCTGGGGACTCCAGGGTTTAAACCATAAAATTCCATCTCATGAAAACATTATGGACAGGAGGGAGGAACAAAGTAACATGGTAGTTATAACAAGATAATACTGCTAACAGTAATTCCAAAGCAAGAACTGCAGTTCACACCAATTTACAGAAATCACGCAACTACTAAATTGAAAAAGCAACTGCTTGTTGTATTAAAGCCAAAAGTGAATGACGTTATATAATTCCACTGAGATGTTGCTGTAATTATTGAAAGAGAAGCCTACATAAACACAATCTTGGTACAGTTTGCATTTCTGGTACCTCTATGCAAGCCATATTTGTAGTACGGTCCATCACACCACCATTAAAGGTAGGGAATTTTGGTCCCCAAAAAGTCCAAATGACAAGTTTCTAACTAATCATCTGGCTGAAAACAATGCAGCCAGTATGTTGCCATAACACTAAGTAAGTTAACTTATGCCCAAACTATACCATGTTCAGTTGAGTTAGGTATAAGCACAATGTAGCAGATATCACATCAAACATCTCCTTCAAAGCTGGAAAGACGAGACAAGAGCCCAAGCTCCACCCTAACCTCTGCTTTTATATATCTGTTTAGGCTTCAACAAAAAACTAGTACAGCAGTAAAGAGTTTTATAGCATTAAAAGAAGAATATTGAAACCCACAATAGAGTGGTTCTCAAAATTTACTAGTGAGCATCAGAAACACCTGGAGGACTTTTTGGACCCAGTTAATAGGGCCCATCATCCAGGTTCTGAATCAGCAGGCCTGGAATAGATCCCACAGTAAGCACTGTGTTAGGAAATGTTGATGCTGCTGGTCCATGGATGACACCTTGAAAAAAATACTACAGCTAAGGCCAGCCTTGATGCCAACTCATAATCCAATTCTAGGTTTTGTCAAGCATGTGACCCTGAACAAACTGCTTACCCTCTTTGAGTCTTTTTCCTCAATGTTAAATTAGGATAATGCCTATTTTCATTTTAATAAGAACTCAAAGAAATGCTATTTTTAAAAGTTAAGTATCATAATCTCTATTGTATGACAGAGATGCAAATACTGTACTTGTTTCCCTTCTCCTCCAGTAACATTTGTCATCTGCTGCACGCCCATACTAGATCTTCACAACTGTGTGAAACGGCTTTGTCATTCGATATTCTCTATGAAATTCCTACTACATAGAATCAACACTTCTGTCAGAGAGAAAACAAAAGCACTAGGATTTTCTATCTTAATAGACAATTACTACCAAAAGCAGATTAGCTTTCACATACCTTTTAACTCAACTTCTGCTGAAAGTACAAAAAGATAACAAACTAATCAGAAAAATGAAGTTGGTTCATGACTTGTGCATTAAGTGTATTTTCTACAAAGACCAGGCAAGTCCATTTTTTCACTTTGAAAGTGCTGAGATTAAAGTTTCCAATCACCAAATACTATTTTATTGGAAAATGCAGCAGCTGTGCAAAGAGGAAAAGACAATGTATTTCTCATGCAGCTCTTCAAGGACCAGGCTGCCAGCAAGGGACACAATGGGCTTATCTCAGATACAGACCACTGAAGAAATAAATGGTAGCCAGGGAATTTAAACGGGCTGTAAACATGTTCTTATGAAATACCACATTACCCGTGGGGTTTAACTTCACTTTAAACACAAGCATCTAAAGTAACACAGATTTAAAAAACATTCAGAAACATCCACAAATGCCTCAATCCAGTCCTATCATCTAAACGACAACATAAAATATGGTGATTCTCAAATTCTAAAAGGCACCAGAATCAGCTGGGAATGAGATGCTTTTCAAGAATCCAGATACTATGAGCTATTCTTTCCAAAAAACTGAAAGCTGAATCAACCAATCTTCCGGACTTGTGATAACTTGGTCTAGACTCAACAATGGCTCATAACTCTCGCTGCCATTTAAAAATCACTGGGAGATTTTTTAAATTAAATGGTCAGAAATTCAGACCAGTTACATCAGCACTCAGAAAGATGGAGCACTAGAAAGTGTGGGCCTCAGGGTTAGGTACTTTTTCAAATCTGCCTGAGTGATAATGTTCACAGCCAGTGCTCTATACCTATCTACCCATCAATTTATAAGAAATACATGAGATACAGCACATTAAACTACAGAAAAACAATGTGTCCAGCAAAGTCAAGGCTTTGGAAATTTCTACAGAACCTGACTGCATCAACAAATAAAACCACCAGAAAAAAAAAGAAAGGAAAAGTATTTTTAAATTAAGAGATGTTTGGGCCAGGAATTTAGCTCAGGAGCAAAAGCACCTGCCTGGCAAGCACAAGGTCGTGAGTTCAATCCCTAGTACAAAAAAAAAAAAAAAATTAAGAGGTGTTTAAAAGATAGTTCAACCAATTAGTGCAGGGGGATCTTATTTATAACTTTGGTTCTGTTCAGTTCAACTGAGCTTGGTTTAACAGTACCACAGATGAACCCAGGGCCTTCACACGGAGCAAAGCCCCCATGCGCCTTTGCTTTTTAATTTAGAGACACGATCTTATTAAATTCCTAAGCCTAGCCTCAAACTTGCAATGCTCTTGCCTCAGTCTACCAAGTGAGCTGGGAGCATGTGTGTGCCACTGTACCAAGCTAAAAGTTTTTTTAAATCAACTCAGGATCCCAAGCTACATTTAACTGTTCTACGTCTTAACTCCATAAATCTGAAATAGTTTTTTTCCTCAGTCTTTTTCATGATCTTATTATTTGTGAAGAGGGCAAGCAGGTGATTCTGTAAAATTTCCTCATTCCACAAATTACGTTTTTGGTTTTTTGCTTTAGATTCAGATGACACATTTTGAAGGGGGAAACCCACAGAAATAGTGCAAAATCTTTCTCAGTACATATCAAAAGCTGTAAGTTTGTTATGAACCAAATTGTGATCCCCTCCCTCCTCTAATCTGCAATGTGTCTGTATTTCCAATGTCACTATATTCGGAGACAGAGTTTTGAAGGAATTAATTAAAGCTAAATAAGCTCATATGGGAAGGTTGCTAATCACCCAGGGCTGATAGGCCATCCTGTCCCTACAAGAAAAAATACAAGCATTAGGACACAGAGCAATGGCCACATAAACACACAGAAATGACTGTCTTCAGCCTGGAAAGGCCTTCCTAGAAGCCAGCCTGCCAGCACTTTAAATCTGACATTCCAGCCTCCAAACCTGTGAGAAAATACACTCTGCTTAAGTCACTCAGTCTGTAGTAGCCTGGCAGCCAGGCACACTAACACAATGGTGTCTCATCAACAGTGGTGTTCGCTCTGATCACTTAAAGTAGCACCTGTGAGATGTTTCTACTATCCAGTTACTATTTTTGGCCCTGTAAATAAATGTCTCTTGCAAAGCCTTACTTTGAGACTATGTAAATATCCTATACCTTATACTTTTGGTCATTAAATAACTCTTGCCTTGAACAATTATTACAATAATCATTACTTTACAGTGATGGTTACCAAATGGTTTTTCTGATCTCATCATTTTGTCTGTGTTTATTAAATGAAATCATACTACGAGCTTTCTCCCCTATTTATGTCTGTGTATGAGTCTATATAACTAGGATTTCTTACTTTATTTTATGAATACAATGCATTACTATCATTCTTTTGTGACCTTTACTTAGACTGCCTCCTAAATCTTTTTGAAATGTGCACGCTACTTGCTGACACAAAAGATGTTCTAGCCTTAATCTTTGTATTTTCCCAGCCCTGGCATTGAAATTACCCACTTCTCCAGAAAACACTGGTTCCTTTTATTGAAAATAGTAAGTCTTATAGCCTCTAGGCCTTCAGAGCAGAGTGAAGGAATAGGTGTCTATTTTTTTATGCCTGTCTGTATATATGATAGAACACTTGCCAACCCCAATCTAACTCCTCAGGGATTTATTCCAGCCTCTCCTCCTTATTGGTAACTTCTTAATATTAAAAAACCTGACTTTCATTAGCACAATTACATTTTTACCTGCTCTATTTTTAATAAAAGTGGTTTTGGAATGCTAACCACACTACTGTTCAAAAACCTAAGTTGAGTATTTGAACATGTTTCTTTGCTTAGTCTTAGATTTTTTTATAGTTAAAAACCTGTTATTCTTTTTAGGATTTTTACTCCTCTCTCATCCTTGTTACTTGACTATATAAAATGTAACTTAGCTCTAATACTCAAAAGTATTCAAAACAGATAAAATCTGAGACGTATCATACCTCCTCCTCCATTGCTTTTGATTCTTTGTGTCTCTATATACTAATTTCAGTTTCTAATATATTTGGCCCATTTCCTTTTGCATAAACAGATGATGAGTCTGGTTTCTTATTTCCTCTTCTTTAGCTTAGGGTAACATAATCTATAGACACTTTCTTTTTACTTAATATACACTGGGGAATTTCTGGAAATGGTTCTTCAGAAACCTTCCTCCTTTTTATAGCAGCATAGGATTCTACAATGCAACTGCACCACAGTTAGTTCAACCACTCTCCCCTGTGTATAAAATGCCAACAATGATCATGAATCATTTTTAAAGACTGATGGAAAAATCTCTAAACTAAAATGATTAAAAATGCAAACATACTTGTAAGTTTTTGTTCAATATTGCCAACTTCCCCTCTAAAAGTGCTGTAGTAGTACTAAACATAGTGGCACATGACAGGAATAACCCAAGTTAGAGTCTAACCAGTACTACATAGCGAGTTCAAGGCTACCCTTAGGAATCTGCTAAGACCCTGACTGAAAAAAATTCAGAAGTTGATATATATAGGTATGATATAATCTATCTATATATATATGATATTATTATATATCAAAAACATATTAATTTTAAAAAGACTAAAAAAACAAACTTTCATCATATGATACCAAAACTGATGAGATGCAGCAAAAGTAGTACTAACAGGGTTGCTCACAGTAATAAATCTCAATTAAACAACCTAACTTTATACTTTTAGAAACCAGTCCAAACTTGGGGGTAAAAAACAAAGATTAGAGCAGAAATAAACAGAAAAATAAATTTTTTCAATGAAACTTAAGAGTTGGATTTCTGAAAAGATAAGCAAAATTGACAAGCTCTTTATTAGACTAAGAAAAGAAACACAAAGTCAGAAATGGAAAAGGAAATACTACAATTGCTGCCACAAAAATAAAACAGATCTTACAGAGACTGTCAATGAACTGGATAACCCAAAAGAAATGGATAAATTCCTAGAAACACATAACTTACCAACACTGAAGCATGAAAAAATAAAGAATCTGAACAGACCTACAACAAGTAGAACTAAATCAGTCATTGGAAAGCCTCCTGGAAAGCACACCTATAGTCCCAGCACTTGAGAGTCTGAGGCAGGAAGAACATCTCAAGGCCAGCCTAGGCTACACAGTAAGGCCCTGTCTCAAAAAAACAGAACAAGTCTCAAGAGAGGAAATATAGATTTGTAATAATTACCTTGAAAAAGTTCAGCCAGCCCCGGGTGTGTCGCTCAGTGCCAGGGCACTGGGAATGGAGATGCCTCTCTATGAAAGAAAACACAAGACCACATGGCTTCACTATAAGATTCTACCAAACGTTCAAAAAATTAACAGTGATTCTTCTTAAACTCTCAAAACACTGAAAAGGAGGGAACAGCTCTAAATTCATTTTATGAGGCCACCATTACCCTACTACCAAAGTCATACAGAAACACTACAAGAAAACTACGGACCACTACCCATGATAAAAACAGAAGCAAAAATCCTGAACAAAATACTAACACACCAAACCAAACTGTATTAAAAGGATCCTACCCCATGACCAACTGGGATTCATCCCTGTGACATACAGATGGTTCAACATATAAAAAAAGGCATCAATTAAACCAAGTGTGGTAGCATATGTCTGTAATCTCAGCACTCCAGGAGGCATAAGCAAAGGGATTCTAAATTAAGCCAGCCTGAGCAATTCAGCAAGTTAGTGAGACTTTGTCTCAATAAATAAAAAGGACTAGGGCTACAGCTCACTAAGCATACCCTGGACTTGATCCCCAATACACCAGGAAAAAAAGAGATCCCATTAATATACCACACTAATAAAGAATAAAGCCGTATGATCTTCTCAACAGATGCAGAAAAAGCATTTAACAAAATTCAACAGCATTTCATTATATAAATTCCCAGCAAACAAAGAACAGAAGAAAAGCACCTCAACATAATAAAGTTCATACATGAAAAGCCCGCAGCTAACAATATGTTCAATGGTGAAAACAAAGAAAGGTTTTCTTTTAAGACCAGGAACCAGGCAAGCATTCACCTTTCTATTCGATACTGTACTGGAAGTCCTAGTCACCAAACAAGGAAAAGTAAAAGCAGTCAGATCAGAAAGGAAATAGTAAAACTGTTTACAGAAGCATGACTTTGTATGTACAGAAAATCCTGAACACTACCTAAAAAAAAACCCCAAAAGTTAGAACCAGTAACTCAGTAAAATAACAGAATACAAATAGCAACACACAAGAATCAGTAATGTTTCTGCATGCTAACGAACTACTCAAAAAGGCAATTAGGTAAACAATGTCATTTACAAGGGCACCAAAAACTAGCTAAGAATAAACTTAACTAAGGGAGGTAAAAGGCTTGTACACACAAATTACAAAACACTAATAAAAGAATTTAAAAACACAAACATATGGAAAGATACGCCATGTAGATTAGAAGACTCGATATTGTTAAAACATTCATGTTACCCAAAATTATCTACAATCTGATTCTAAGACTGACTGGACATTAGAAAAGACCCCTGCCATTGACCTCGTGGCCACTTCAAGCCTTTTCACCAGCCCACTCCCTGCTGAGTTTACTTCCTTCCCACCCTTAATAAATGTAAGTCCTCCGCATCTTTACTGCATGTCTTGTCCAGTTCTTTGTTCAGGACACCAAGAACCTGGAAGGAGTTTCTTTGGGACCCCAACAAACTGGTAACAAACCAGTTTCAAAAGACAAACACTTGATTCTACTTGTATGAAATATCTAAAATGGTCAAATTCCTAAGAATCAAAGAGTGAAATAGTCTTTACAAGAGGCAGCAGAGAGGGAGAAACGGGGCGTTCCTAACCAAAGAACATAAAGTGTCAGTCAAGCAAGATGAATAAACTCTACATATCTGCTGTATAACATTGTACTTGTAATCAACAATAATGTGCACTTAAAAATTCACTAATGGAGTAGATTTCATTACATGTTCTTACCATAGTACAACAAAACACTTTTGAATTTTCACCTGATTCCACGTTTTTGCTGCTTTTTTTTAATATCCAAGTACAATAAAAGGAGCATTACATCTGAATTTCCAGTACCCAATAAGCAAAATTCAGAAACAGATTCTAACGTTCATTCCCAACCGTTGTCTGTTGAATATAATTGTAAACCATCTGTAGCTCAACTAAAACTAAAGTCTTCCTTACATAAAAGGAACAAATCAAAGAGTCACATCATAAATCTGTTTGGAAAAAACACCCTTTACTCAGTAGTAAAGCTTATTCTTTGTGGAATCCACTTTACAGTTTCTGCTAACCAATGGTCTGTAGCTACTTCAAGGACACAATCAGGAAAATGAATTCAGTTAACACATACCAACAAAAGCCATGGTGAAAAAAGTCAATCCCCCATACAATTAAAAAAAGGCAAGCAAGAAATACCACTTTGGAGCTTTTATAGACAATAAAAACATGAGAACTGAGGAGTCAGGTTACAAACATCAGAAACTCAGCAGACAGACAGTCCTCCATTAATCAAGCAACCTGAATAAGGTCCACAGCAGGACTAGCTGTTCCCTCTCAAGGCAAAAGAAGCTGTTACTGTATCTTCGATACACAGTGCTTTTCAAAGGCAAATTAAAAAAAGAAAACAGTAAGAAACTTAAGCTCTGATTTAACTCCAATATAAATAATCCTATTCTAAACCTATTTTCCAAATAGATCATTGTTCCCACCTTATTTTTAATATTCACATTTCCTAAGTATCACTGAAAGAAATATTACCTAATAGGAGACCTGAAGAATTGTGTTAGCTAAACTTCAGCATTTTGCTATTTGTCACCAATAAGATTACTTTATACACCCCAATGTAACTGGCAGGGCAAAACAGAATCTTAAAAGAACTTTTCCTTTAGAAACAAGTGGATTCGCCAAACTTTCTCATTCCTCAGGCACAGCTACCACCTACTCCTCTCAGTCCAGATAATATATAGACACTGGCCCCAGAAAATCAGGGTCCAGATGGAACAAGCTTAGACACGTCCATTTTGTCTTCCCCACACTGGTCCTCAGTATAGAAAATCCTAACACATCTGTACATGGGGACACGATGATTTAGGTGTTAAGGCCTTTTACCTCCTTGGAGCTAGCTTGGAACAAAGTCTTTTTCCTTTTCAACAAAATAAATGGCCTCCTCTGATTTGGTGAGCAGTGATCCAATGAAACTAAGTGGCCTGTAACACCAACACTGCACTTCATATAAGAGAATAGCTAATCCTCTATCATTAGTAACTTATTTAATCACCGCTGGATTTGAACTAACACAGAGTGCCTTAGAGATGGCTGGCTAAATACTACCTCTGAAGTCGCCCCTCTGTAAGTGGCTTTGTGGGGGATATCTACCACCTAGCTCTTCTGCCCGAATGCCCAGCTGCCCACCCTGTACCTAACAGAGACCACCAAAGGGTCAGTGGACAAACTAGATCCCAGGCCCTCAACCTGTTATGCACGAAAGGATGATTTGTTTTCTTCTGAAGCAGACACGGATTTAAAAGCAGTGTTTGCTAAAAACCATGATTTTTCCCTTAGATGCCCTATTAATAGGTAACTTCAAAGTGAAACAAAGCCTCATCTTCATTTCATAAAATTTTAGGCCAAATCCTTCTCAGCTCTGCATATAGGCATGTCAGTCATCTAGAGATTATCTATCTAAAAGTTGGCAAAACAAAGTTTAGTAGCCTTAAAATTTCCTATCCAATCTCATCATCATACAGCAAGACTGGGCACATTGGGATAAAATATTTAGAGGGACATTCAGTTCTATCACAAGTCTCCACTGTCCTAAAACCTACGGTCACTTTGCATTCACTGCCTGCTTTTCTGCCTATGCACAAGTTTTTGGGAATGAACCAGCAACACGTTAGGGGAGATACTATGAAATGGTTACCTTCTACACTGAACCTTAAATTCTAGACTATGGGCCCAAATTCAGAAATAATGGGGTTTGCATATAGATCAATACTTAAATATTCCACATTTGATAAATTAAACCTAGAACAGTAAGGATTAGGTACGCAGCTCAGGGACAGAGAACTGGCCTGGCATACACAGGTCCTGGGTTTGATCCTCAGCATGATAATAAATAAATACTAACTCCAAACACCATATTAGCACAGTCCCCACTATTAAAAGATAAATTATATTTTTCTCCCATGCTTACAATACTTAGGAATGAAACACAACATTCTTAATGTTATTAAACATTTGTATTCAAATGTGAATTCCAATTCATTTGAATAAAGCAATACAAACCTCACAAAAAATGCACTGACCTATGGATGGATAACAAGAAGAACTATACACAAAAATCTCAAACTGACAATAGAAACAAATCTCTTATTCCAAAATAGCATAATTTTCATTATACTAAGTTGTTTTTAATGATTTATAAAATTTTTTAAAAATCTGTTTATTGTTGAACGAAAAGAAAATAAAGCTCAGTGGTATAAGCATCTGCCTGGCAAGCACAAGGTCTTGAGTTCAGTTCCCAGTACAAAAAAAAAAAAAAGAAAGAAAGAAAAAGTCAAATCAAAAGAGTTTAACTCCCCAAGTCTACCAGCCAGAAGTAAACATGGTTAACTATTTCTACGAATACTACCAACCACTTTCTATGCAGGTATGCATATGGTAAATACAATGTGCCTTATTCATTCAACACACTCTCACTGCTTTAATGTCATCACACAAAGAATGATCTGCCTCATTCTTTTTAATGCCTCGTAGGACACTTCATTATAGATAGTATCTTAACTTTAATTAGTTCTCTCAAAGAGAAGACATTTATGTTATTTTCTTCTATAGTCTAGATCTAAAATGCCCCCCTGTGGCACTACTGAGAGGCGATACAACTTTTAGGAGGTAGAGCCTCACAGAAGGAAGTCAGGACACTGGGTAGGGGTACCCCTGAAGAGGATATTGGGATCCCACACACTAGCTTCCCCAAAGCCATGCAGCAGACATCTTCATTCCACCAGGTGCTTCCAACAATACTGTCTTGCCACAGGCCCAAAAGCAAAGTTCTATCTTGCCACGGGACCATGTACTAAACCCTCTGAAACTGTTATGATTTACAACTACACATCTCCCTAAAGCAGTGATGCTGTACCTTTTAGAGACAAGTGCCCAAACTGCAACCCCAAATCCACTTATTTATTGCAAAGTGCCAACCCTGCAATCAAGCCTGAATACTGAGGTTTTAGTTTAGAAAAAACATATCATACCTTAAAATCTTTTGTCTTAAAAGAAAAACATGTGTGGTATAGGTTCCCCACCATCACCCTAAGGCCTCATAGGCTCATGAGGGGCTTTTGGGAAGTGGTAGGATCATGAAGGTGTGATACTCATCAATGGATGCATCCACTGATGAGCCTATAGCTAAACGTGATATTGGAAGGTGAAGTCTGAACCAAGCCATGAGCGGTTCCTCCTGTGTGACGCCCTTCTACCATACCACCCTGCCTTGGAGCCAGTCAACTATGGACTGAAACCTCTCAAACTGTGAGTCAAAATAAACCTTTTACAAACTGAGTCAAAATAAACCTTTCCTCCTTTAACTTATGGGTGTTAGGTATTTTGTTCCAGCAATATAAAGAAACCAAAATATAAATTATAAATCAAAATAAATCTTTCTTTCTTTTAAATTCTTTATCTCAGGTACTTTGTCACTGTGATACAAAGCTGACAAAATTCCCATCTTTTGCTATTAGAAATTTTGCTACATTTATAGTACCAAATACCTTCCTATATATTTGTGCAACTACAGCTTACATCCCTGGAAGTGAAACTGTTAGATATGTGCATTTTTTTACCCTGACAGCTACTGTTAAATTGATCTCCAAAGAGACAGTGTTAAATGAACTTTCAACAGTCAGGCGTTTCTACTTTCCCTGTAATCTAACCAAGGCTAGGCAACACCACACTTGCTAACCTTCACCACTGTAATGAATGAAAAATTTTATTCTGCTTTAATATGAATTTCTTTATTACTGGGGCTGAACATTGTTTTGTGTATCTTTTGGCTTTCTACAATCTTTTTTTGTTAAATGTTTCATGTGCTCTTCTTTTCCCTACTAAGTACTGGCTAGTTCTTATAGACTTAGAAAACCTTATCTAGGATATTAGTCCTTTGTCAATTGTTTCAAGTATTTTTATAACTGGTTTGCAGGTGACTGCTTTTGCTATCTTTGCTACTATGATTTTTTTGTTTTATGATGGGGTCCTGATTTGTAGCTTTGTCTGGGCTTGAACCTACAAACTTCCTGGGATCAGCAGCGTGTGTCAACTCGTTCAGCTACTACAATGGTTTTGAGATTTTTTTCTCATGCCTATATTTTTAAAGTCTTCATTACTGCCAACTTCACATTTTGTCCTCTAAACAGTTACTATCTTTATATTATTTATTAAATAATCCATTTTTTTCTCCCACAAGTTATTCTTTGTGGAGACAAGCAAAGAAGAGAGGAACATAGAAAGTCTAACTTAAACTTTTATAGCCATTTTATACAGTTACCTGGAGTAAGGTGATACATATTCAAAAATTCCATATAATATACCCTTGTAAGAATAGTGTAACCTCAAAGTAAAGGACAATCCAGTGTGTTGTACAAAGTGATTTTAAAATTCACATGAAAATGCACAGGACCCAGAACAGATAAAACAATAATGAAAAAAGGGGAGAGGGGATAAACTACACATCTCACTGATTTCAAAGCTTACACCAGAACTAATCAAAGCATGTGCTACTGGTATCAGCATAAATATGTATTCCAATTAAACAGACTGAGGGTCTGGAAATAAAACTGTAATTTAGGGCAAATCTAAGGGTACCAGATAATTCAGTAGAGAGAGAATAGCCTTCTCAACAACTGGTACTGGAATAACTTGGATAGTTCTTGCAAAAGAATGAAGCTGGATCCTTATTTCTTATTATATACAACAATTAATTAGAAATATATCATGTGAGAACAAAACTACAAAACTGTCTGAGTAAAGTATATCCTTATCATCTTTATTCAGCAATGGTTTCCTATATACAACATGAAAAGTACAAAAAACAAATGAAAGATAAAATTAATTTTATCATAATTTTTAAGGTTTGTCAAGTAAAATTAAAAAGACAACCACTGGATGGGGGAATATTTAGAAATCCTTTGTCTGGTAAGCACCTATGAACAATAATGCAAAAAAATACTCTTATACAAGCTCCTTTGTATTGCAGTGCAAGGATAACTATAACATATATTTCTATCCCGTATCTGGGATAGAATATATACAAAGAATTCTTTTTTAACTCAAAAATAAAAAAGCAAAATAAAGCAGCAAATACCCCAAATTAAACAACAGTTAAAGATCTAAAGAGACATTTCTCCAAAGATGATATACAAATGGCCAAAAGCACAAGAAAAAAATGTTTGCTAGCATTAGTCATTAGTGAAATGTGAATCAAACTAGAACATAAAACCACTTCATACCCCATACAGTTTATTTAAACAAAATAAACTAGAGTGTTGGAGAGGATAGAGAAAAAATTAG
This sequence comes from Hydrochoerus hydrochaeris, assembly GCA_004027455.1. Taxonomy (NCBI): domain Eukaryota; kingdom Metazoa; phylum Chordata; class Mammalia; order Rodentia; family Hydrochaeridae; genus Hydrochoerus; species Hydrochoerus hydrochaeris. Next base: position 112,458 of record PVLA01003311.1, read on the forward strand.
TTTAATATCTACATTGCCAGTGAGAATGAAAAATGATGCAACTGCTATGACTGTTCCTCAACAAGTAAAACACAGAATTATCATGAGTCAGCACCTTCCACACGTAAGTATATATGCATGAAAATATGTCGACACGACAACATATACGTGAATGTGCACTTTAGTTCTGTTTATAACTGCCCCAAAGTAGAAACCGCCCAGTATAGCATCAACTGATGAACAGATCAACAAAATATGGTATATCCATACAACAGATTATTCAAGCATAAAAAAAAGTACAGTACTAATACAAGCTTCAATAGATAAATATTATACTAAAGGAAAAGAAGCAACGCACAAAAGGTTACATATTGTATGATTCTGTTTATATGAAATTTCCAGTATAGTAAACTTCAGAGACAGAAAACAGATTAGTGGTTGCCAGGGCCTGAGTAGAGAAGAGAATGGGAAGTGAATGCTAATGGGTTTCTTTTTAGTGAAAGGACATAAAAACGCTGTGGAATTAAGATTAATACACAATTTTGTGAATATACTAAAACCCACTGAACTGCACACTTTAAAATGGTGAATTTTATGGTATGTAAATTATAGATCAAAGAAAAGAAAGAAAAAGGACACATTGCAAAATAAATGACTTAGACAGCAACACAAGAATAAACATTCAGCCCATAGCTGATGCTTGGTCTAAAACAAGCATCCAAAATGAAGGTTCGGTTGGTGCACTGACATCAAGCACTGACAGTTATGGGACTGTAATTGTTACAAATTCCCATGTGTGTAAGATGCAGAACTGAGTGCTGTAACTAGGGAACGAGAAAAGCAAGCCCAAGAGAATGGCTGCCAAAGCATAGGTCTTTTCACCCTAACTGGTATTAGGCAAGGTAATTACAGCCCTACAGAATTTTAAGTAAATCCACTGTTTTTAAGAAAACCTCTTCACTATAGACAGTTGGAAGGTATAGTCACCATGTACTTAAGAGATTTAAGAAGTAATTAAAATCAAACAAGATATAGGGGAGGAATCTAAGATACAATACAAATGGTAACAAATCTAATTTTTATTACAAATGAGTAATACACAGAAGTGGGTAGGAAAAAACTTAGGTAACTTTGGAAAACACAATGTGCCTCTGTACTAAAAAGAAAGACAAATCAACTGTACTCTAGTTTCAAAATGTGTTTCTCATAGGGGAATGGGTTAGCAATTCTGAAACTATTTTTATGCATGTATACTGGGATTATTAAACAAGTAAGTCAATATCAATATGAATGAGAACCAGATTTCTTACCTTTGGAGAAGGAAGTAACAAGGACAGAGAAAAGCTTAATAGGGAAAAGTCTAGAATGAATTCTGTGCCAGGAGACTGAAGCTGGCAACAGCAGTATATGCTCACAGCGTAGACACATAAACAGATACACCGACACAGACAGACAGACAGAAACATCATCTACACACTGGCCTCAGCCAGTCCTCAATAAATTCATTCTCCCAACTGCTATCATCAGTCGCAACTCCACTCACACACATATGCTGGCCTGACATCTTATATCTGGTCACCACTCAAGTCCTATTGGTTTTTCCTAAAGGTAAAATGGCTCTCTCAACTACCCCTACTCTCCATTCCCATCACTCTAATATAGATACGTACCCATTTCCCCTCATCTTTCTTCCAACAGATGAAATCAGAAGGAACTCATTTCTCTTGGTCTCTCATCTGAATTAAGGATATACATCAAGATATCATAATTGAACTATTAACTTCCAGGGTGGAGAGCTGGCAGAGCTAAAGAGTAGTCAACAACACACCTTTTTCAGGGGATAGAAAAGTAACTGGAATTTCCCATTTCGTAAGAGACACTCTTTTCACAAGCCAGATGTCAACTTTCAATAAACAGCAGGCCTCACAAGCAGGACCTAGCAGAGATTAGATTGCATTCCATTGTAAAGCAATGTGCATGCTATTTCTTGCACATGTGCCATGGACAGCTTTTGCCTGCTATAAGGAAATGTGGAAATGACACTCAACAAAGCAAGTAAAGAACAACTCCAAGGAAATCAGGAACCAAAGAGTAACTTTGCTGTTGCCCACGCAAAACCCAGATGACAGCAGGTAAAGCCAACATTCTGCCAAGGAAACACTAAAGAGATAACCAAACAAAATCTAAAATAACAGCACAAAAGAAGATTAATACATCTCATATATCACAAAATGCATCAATTAAATCACAGCATCAAAAGGCCAATTTATTTGTACTACAAATCACAGGCTCTGATTTAAGATGAGAGGAAATCCAGAATCCATTTCAAAGTTGATCCTACCCTTAGGCAGAGAATGGTATTTTATTCTACTAATGTTCCTCAGAAAACACTTTATCCTTTTTAACGTTTAGAAACCACAAAATAAAGACAATGTGAGAAATCTAATTTATAAAATTCACAACCGAATCAAAACTTATACATCACATATTTAAAATACCACATTCAAAAAGTGTTCAACAAAGGCAATGTCCTAAACACTCCTACAACAATGTCTGAGCTTTCCTATAACAGGCTAAACAAAAAAAAACAACACTGCAGAGTAGCAAATATTTTCAGTATCTACGCTATTGCTATTCTAATTTTATCAGCTTTCTTTAAATAAGTAGGTAAGTAAAAATAACTTCTAGAAAGCTGCTTCAGTTATCTAAGAGATTCTCAAGACAGTCACATCAAACTGCTACACTTCCTTTTGAATGGTGGGGGGAGGCACACAAATTTAGGTTAACACTTACGAAATGACCAAATGGCCTTACTTAAGCAAGCAATTATGACTAACAAATATATTAAGCAATTCCAATTCATGCATTCTCTAATACCTGCAGCTGAAAAAAAGCAGAAGCTAAAATTAAATTAGGTACCAGCTAGCCGTCTGCAGATAATGCTTCTAACCTGTCCTACTTTCTACAGCCTGCATCACAAGTTTTGCCTAAGCTAACCTAACGACACAATCAAGTAATTTCCTTGTAAATTCTAAAATTTATACCTTTTTCAATATTGACTTAAAGTCTCAAAAAATATATTAACAAATACATATAAACAATAGCCATAAAAATTCAAGAGAAAATGTATCAATTTAGCCCTTTTTGAGCACTCCCTTCCCATATGAAATCATGGCATCAACCTAAGAGTTCATGCAACCATTTTTCACCTTATACTAGTCCACAAGAAAATCACAAAGCTAACTTGTGACATCTGATGCCTGAAACCATTACAAAAAGAATGTGTCCTTTAATAATGTATATGTAGCTGTACTTTTTCAACTGATCCTTACAATACCTTTAAAATAACACATGCAAATTGGGCATAGACCTATAATGCTAGCACTCTGGGAGGCTGAGGCAGAACAATCTCAAATGTGAGTTCCTCCTAGGCAAAAGGGCTGAGGAAGAAGCTCAATATGACGTCCTAGGTTTAATCCCGACTACCAGAAGGAGGAAGAGGAGGAGGAAAAAGTAGAGGAGGAGAAGGAGAAATAATTTAGTGCATGTAACAAGAATGTAATTTAAAAATTGTCCCAGCTAACTTCACCATCTAGTATTACTTTCATTTTTACATGCCAGATGTTTTAAATTGCTTACAAATGAAAGTATTACTTTCATTTTTAAAACAAAATTTAACCTTGTAAAACACATCATGGTTAACCAAGAACTCAAGAGAATCAACCTCAGACACCAGGGGTGTGTTCCCTAGGAAACTATTTTATTCATAATACTTTAGTTAACAGAGCTGCATTTTGCTCACATTAAATGAATGATAAAAATATTAAGACAATATTTAGGATTCAAATGTCAGAAGGTTACTGCTTACAAATAACCTCTGCAACATACTTCCTCTGGTTAAAATCACTTGTTTATAAAACATTGCCAAATACACAACCTCTTTTACTTTCAAACACTCTTCCAGAGTACTGATTAACAGCATTTTATTGACAAAACTAAAAATAAACTACATTTTCCAAACTTAAAGACAAAATATTTTTACAATCTAGTTTTTTCTTTTTCCAGTTTAAAAAATACAAGTATTTTTTTTCCTTTTTGTTTCTCTATCCTTGTATTTCCTCCAACTACTCTAACACAATTTTGAGACATACTTACACAATTAACAATTTGAAATAGTAAGAAACTATTTAAAGAATTATAAACAAACATACTATCATTTTCAAATGGCAATCAAGAGATGCAGTAGAAATTATTTTCGGTTCCTATCAGCTCAGTCTATTCTTTCTGTGTACGAGCTGCTGAATCTAGCACTGCGAGTACTCTTAAAATTAAGCATATCCTGAAATTCTTAACATTATTATATTTCTACTAGTCAAAGACACATTAATGCAATGTTAAATTATTTCATGTGTATAAAACTTACATTATGCTTTCTATGAGAAAGGCCACATGTATTCCAAAGAACAAATCCATTATGAGAACACAAAAATTAATCGCAAAATTCTCTAGTAAATATTTTTTAGAAAACCATCCCTTAAAATATGCTAATGATCTATAAAAATCAGAAAAAGAGGTATTTACATGTGCACCTTACATTTTAAGTTTATTCAAACTTAAAATCCCACTAGGAGGAGGAGCATGAGTTCAGCCTGGACTATATACTGTTTTAGAAAGGGGAAGAAGGGTTGTCAAAAGATCTTGATAAAATCCAAACTCATAAATGAATGACTGGGCCTAATCCATTAACTCAACACTTCAAAAGTTACCAGTGACTGGCAGGAAGTATTCATGAAGCATCTTGGAGTCTACAGCTTAAAAAGCCTAAATAGGTCCTAGGAGAAAAGTCCACAATCTAAACCAGTGTCAAAGACAAGATCATTGTTGAAGGGAAATATAGGGATGAAGCCATCTCTTCTTATAATGTGACCACTGCAACTATGACACACCTGGGAAGCTTCATGAGGGTGCTCTAGCGTACCACTATCACCTCCACACTGTTCATCCCTGCTGTGGTTAACTTACGAGCATACCTACTGAAGGACTAAATTTCTGGAAACCAGCATCACTTAGCCACTTGTGAAAACTATGTGTCAACCACTACTCTGGCAACTTAGCACATAAGGCTTCATTTATTACTCATGCCAACCCTTTACGAGGGCATTATCCCACTTACAGATGACTAAAGTCAGAAGCTAACAAAGCTTAGAAGCATAATTTGTCAGACTTTTAGGAGACAGGAAAATTACCTATCTCTTTCTACCCTGGCTCCTGGCTCCTGGCTCCTTGGTAGAACCCTTCCCTTTCCTATATGACTAACACACTACACTATAGAAAATTCCTCACCTAACTCCACCTATCACTTAACTAAACAATGACCACTTCCTCCAGAATATTTTGGCCACTGCTGTCCTCTGTTCCTATGTCCAACAGACACAACACTTATGCCAGGTGACATATTAGAATGGATTCACAGTAAGGTAGGCTATTTATAGTTAATATTTATTGAGCACTTACTGCATGCCAGATGCTTTAAATGCTTACACCTATTTCATAACACAGGTTCTATCATTACCCTTATTTTTATAAATTAAAAAATTGAAGCACACCAAGCTTTAAAAATTTGTACAAGGTCAAATAATGTTAAGCGGAGATCCATCATTCAAATCAGACTTCCTGGCCCCATAACCCATGCTCTTAAACTGTATCCTGTCTCCTCAAGATAATTTATACAGGGTTTCTCATTTAATCCTCTCAACTTTATGAGCTAAACACTATAAATCCCAATTTACAGATGAGGAAATGGAAGCTCAAAAAAGTGAAATAATTTGCTCAAAGTAGTTAAGCATTTAAGTAGTAAGAACAAGATTTGAGTACATATTTGTTTCAAACTTCCAAGATGTTAACACTGTATCACATCAAAGGAGGGTACAAAAAAGGCAAGAAATATCAATCTATGTATATAAGATGATCAATCACTTTTTAAAATTTCTAGGTTACACATGAGTTCTTTTCAGAAGACATTTTTATGTCTAAACATGAAGGAAAACATGTCATGATAGTGAGAAAGTGAAAATAAAATGTTCTAATGACTGTTAAAAATAGTGGGGTAGAAAGCTCCACAAATTTTTAAAACTTGTATAATCTTTTATTGTGAAGCCACATAACTCATTTTTGGCCATAAAATATTGACATAGGCATGCACTACACTATCTCCTATTTCAACACCTACCTACCTCCCATTTCAACAGAGTCAGCTTTATAACCCATGCTCTTCTTCCAAAAACATCAAGAAAGAAAACCAAGCTGGGTCTAGTGGAATTACAGTACTCCCAGTACTGTAACTCCAGTACTTGGGAAGCTGAGGCCGGTGGATTCTGAATTCGAGGCCAGCTTGGAGCACACAGAAAATTCAAGCGAGCCATACTATAGCAAGACTCTATCTGGGGGGAAAATTTTTTTTTTTAAATTTAAAAGGTCAAAGAAAAAATAAACAGCTAAGAACCCACCTACTTTAGGCTATTCTCTTTAAAATCATTTTGGAAATGAAGCTCAATAATGTAACTGTTTCAGATGTTACTAATTTTTTCTACCAAGAAACAGGTACTTGAATACATTTAATATTGTCTTATGCAAAATAGATTTCTCTTGTTTAAATCTATAAACTCAAAGAGGAAAAGGCTCAGAAAAGCAATTTTTCACACCACTAGACAAAAACATAACTGCTTTGAAATGCTGTTTCTCAAGACCCAATTAGTCAGTGTAACTCCTCTGCAGTTATACACAATGGTATTTCCGAAAATGTCTCCCACCAATTATCTATCCATTGTAAAATCGGGCAATATCATCAGGCTTCTCATCAGATTTCCTACATATCCAGAGATTTCAGGTAGCAAAACACATTACTGCATCTGTAAGAAATACCTACTTCGAATTTACCAGTCCAGTCAAGCTTACAGCCTCAACAACCAAAAAACAAATTATAAGCACCCAGCAGTTCAGTTGCAGCTCCTTTGTACCAGATACAGATTTTAAAAATCAAAAATTCAAGAGAAAAAAAATGTAATACGTTAGGCATCTTTTATAGCATCTTTCACACAGTTAAAAAAGGAGAGGAGGGGAAAGGGGTGGTCACACACAATCGAGAACTCAACTCAAAGAATAAGTCTGGTTGTTCACGAGAGAAAAAATAATTTATTCAGCGTTGTACATCAATTATTAAAAATTATCAGTGCTATGTATAAAAAGCATTAACTATATTAGGAAGGCCAACAAAAATAACATGTGAATGATAATGTAATGTATCCAAAGTGTGCCGTGGACAAACAGGTTCCACCGTCAACCTCTTCCTATATAATGTTTTGAAATAGGGCGGAACTTGAAGGAAGATCACCTCGCAAGATCTCATTAAACTCAGCTGATTTTGTGGACTGAAAATGTTTTTTTCTCCAACGGTAGAGATTTAAAAAAAAATTCTTACTAAATGAATTCAGTCACACATCAAAGCAAGGCTGGATATGCAAATATACAGAGATTAGATCCTTTCCCTTTCAATTCCCTCTCTTCACAGGTGATTCTTTTCCAACAGCTACTTAAACATGCAGATGCTATCTAAAATGAAAACTTCCCTTACATTCTCTAAGCTAAAGAATGCTATCTAAAATGAAAACTTCCCTTACATTTCCTAACCTAAAGAAAATTTCCTAGGAAAGCAGAATCCAGCTTTCACCCATACAATCCTAATTCCCGAAATACCCACCTCCCCAAAACAAAATGAAAAGGTGGGAAAAACACAACTTAAAAGCAAACCACCACACCCTTAACTCTGCGTTGCAACCCATCTGCCAAGGGGCCTTTACCTTCATTTTCCATCGAAACTGCACCCGGGTTGATGGCTACAAAGTCTTTAGTGTCAGCCTCGGCCACACTGGGAACAGAGAGGTTGGGAGGAGGACAAGGAAGAGAAGCCCCCGGAATCCCAGGCTGTCAACCCCGCTCCCGGCCACGAGTCCCACGGCTGCTCCCACCACCCCTAGCAGCAGCATCTGCAACAGAAACCAGGAGAAGCGGCGCTGACGAGAGCCGGCCAGGGCGACCCGCGGGCCCAGCCACCGCCTCCCGGCCGATCCCGCACCGCCCGCAACGCCCCCTCTCACACCGGCGGGGCGGCGCCCTCAGACGCCCTACCGCCGGGGCATCCCCGGACGCCTCATTCCCTCGAGACCTGGAAGTTTCTGGAAACAGGGGCAGGAGCTAACACCAGGGCCCTCCCCAAACCCCGGACCCCCTCCGCCGGGCTGCGAGGACTCACTCGCGGGGCTCGCGGGGACGCCCCGCACGCCTCGGGCGGAAAGGAGCTCCTCGCAGCGCGGCGGCGCAAAGGCTGGAGCCAGCTCGCGCTGTGAGAGGCAGCGAGCAGGAGGGAGGGCGGGCGGGAGGGTAAGGGAGAGAAGATGAGGGGCCGTCACGGTCGGCCCCGCCGGCTCCCAGCCACCGCGCTGGTCTGCTCCCGCCTCCGCCTCCTGCGCTCTGCCCCTCCCGCCACTGGCCTCCCCGGCGCGTCCAGGGCTCGCCGCGGCCCAAGCTTTGTCGCTACTACTTCCGCTGCGAGAGGCGCGCGCGCAGGCGCACTCCCGCTCACGAGTGGCCGGGCGGAAGTGAAGGGAAAGCTGAACCTGCGGCCGGGGAGTTTCGCTGTTTTTTTGGTGGGAGTCCTTTCGCTAAAGGGTTTGCTGGGTTGGTGGCCCGACTCTTCCCTGCCTGCCGTGTGGCGGCTCTTCGCTGATCTCGAAAACAGTGCCTGAGTAGTTTTTACACAGCGACTATGCGCGAGGTTGGGGGGCCCGCGCTCCCCCGCGCAGTCAACTCATTCCCACCAGGCGGACAAGCAGAATTAAGGCCACTGTCCCAGCGGCGTTGAGTGCGCTCAACTAAATTTACAGGGAAGCCCCTCGGGTCGGAGGGCCGTCATAATCTCGCTGCGACGCGCAGGTTCAAAGGGGTGAGAGCTGAGGGTGCGGTGTCCCTAGCCAGGATCTGAGCCACCGCGAACAGCCAGCCGCGCCCCACCCTCCTGCGCGGTCACCTGCTCCGGCGGGAGCAGTGGCCGCAGGCGACTTCCCCAGATTCTCTCGGGATGAAGGATGTGCTTCTGCGCCTGAACGTGATGAAAGGGCAAAGTTAAGAATCAGCGATAAAGGAAACCTGAGGTTTTTCGTTCAGGTGTAGGGAACTAGAGCGAGACTAGAACTGCAACTAGAAACAAATCCTCCAGCGGTCAAGGCTGAAGAACTGGCGGTACCATTGGCCACTAAGCTCTATCTTTTGCCACATGAATCTTTCACTTGGACAGAACCTCATAGATGCTTTTTGATGGATGACTTTAAGCTTTGGTGGGCCAGACACACTAGCCATTGAACCGAAGTCTTCTCGCATCTATGCCCGCTAGGGGGCAAAGCTACACTTGGCGAGATCCTGCACATCCCCTCAAGGAGCCTGGGCGGCTCCAAATGAAACCTCTCTTCTGTGTACTAGAGGTATTTTCCCCATAAACACTTAGACCCATTATAGATTTGTCTCCTATCTGGTCTGTGACATATTCCAATACGCTATCTACACATTTAACATACCGTAAATGGACTCTGCTGCCTGTTTTCCTGTTTGGTCCCCAGGAAACTGAACTAATCTGGCGTCACAATCTAGACTGCATCTACATTTATTTACTTATTTTTAAGAAATGGTGAGCTTTCATTCATTGAGGTCACTTTTCAAAGCTGCACTGCCAAGTAGATTGCTAGTCTTAAAAATTACCCACTTCGATTGGCATGCTGTGACTTGTCCACACAGTGTCATTATAACCCAAGGCCTTGTACAGTAAATGTGCCATCTCATGCACAGTGTCACCAGTTTGTAAGGTTGTTCGTTACTGTACTTATTGACCATTGGTACATTTTATCTAGAGCAATTTTTCATTATTCCTATGTTAAGCCAAAAAAGAAACTGGATAATACTTTCCAGGAAAATTTTTACTTTTTTTTTAAACTTCCTTGTCACCCGTCTCCCAGACACCTAATCTTGGATGCAGCGAAGAGCCTGAAATGATAGCTCATCATCCAGCCTTTTAGCTGAGCCTTTTAGTCGGTAGCATGCTCTACCAACATGATCTCTGCCAACATGTTCAGTGCCACAATATCTTTACCAACCTAGGCATTGTCAGTGAAGCAACTGTGATTTGTATGTACATAAAAGACAGCATTTATGCATATTTATAAATTTTATACATGAAAAATAGCATAAATTAACACCATTCAAGCCAGAGCAATAGGAAATGTTTAAGGCACATGCTAAAGAAACTCTCTTTCTCTCACATCTCAGACTGAGCTAACCTGCTATGAAACTGTTGTAGCCATCTCTCCCTCCTCATCTTGGGGAAACAGAACTAAAATGTATGTGCACTATCCCCAAGCATGGTGGCACATCCCTATAATTCTAGCACTTCGAAGGCTGATGCAGGCCAGCTTGGGCTATAGTGTGTTCAAGACCAGCCTGCAGTATGTAGTAAGACTCTATCTCAAAATAACAAATAAAAACAAAAAAAGTAAAATATATGTGCATTACAAATGTAAATTTTATATGTGCACACGTGCACACACACACATACACACTTACCTTCCTTCCTTTATAAGATTGTTGTAAGTATCTGAAAAAAAGTTATAAATTAAAACCACAATAAAAGTACATGATTATCAAAGAAGCAAGCAAAAGACTGAAATATTAACTAGCTTGAGTGAGATTGATAGCTGTGAAGTATATTAAGTCTGACCTTCTTAAAACTTGTTTTACATAAAAATTATCTAAATTTTTGATTTTAAATATTCTGTTCTAAATAAACTACAAAAGCAAATACATTTATTAAAAAAAGTGGTCAAAGGGGCTGGAGATGTACTCAGCAGTACAGCACTTGCCTACTATGTGCAAGGCCCCACAGCCATCAAAAAAAAGTTGTTATATGAGCAATGAGGGGAAGTTCACCCTACTTTTCTTCTTGGGAGAAATATTACAAATGGGAAGATTGAGGAAAATGGTCATGAAAAGAAAGGTCAAAATGTTATACTTTTATTTAAACTGTGTCATTCCACAAAGGATAAGAGGCATCTTGGTTTCTATATTAAGTTCGATAACTGGCATTTTTATAAACTTGAATGGATAAAGGAATATGTGCTCCCTTAGGATTTGAAAACTAAAACTTGGAAAAGTTTATTAAAGATTTTTCTTGATTTAGTCATTATAAATACTTGTTGTTGAATGAATAAACATAATCCCACCTTTGACTTTGCTACTTGCTTCTATGACCAAACTAAAACCCAAATATCTATTTTCCTTCAAAGAAGAGTTAAGGGATTTTAAATAGTATGATAATGAGCATACATCCCCAAAACCACTTGATCTGAACAGGATAAGTCCTAATCAATATTGTGTATAATCTAAACCATTTGAAATTGTAAAGTCAGATTTCAAGCCCAGGTGACCATTTGAAACTAAAAGATAATATTGAGGTGGTTACTTCCATGCAAGTAGAACATTTCAGCTGAGCCTCTGCTGTGAATTTTGATGGCATGCATATTAATGCCTGACAAAACTGAAAGTATGAACATTTCCAGCATGGTCTTTAGTCATTACTTTAGGGACCAAGGATTTTACTCTTAATTCCTGGACAAAACAGCTAGTAGGCTGTTCAAAAGCAAGTCTTAGGACAGCCACGTAAGTTCATTTGTCTTTGGCCAGCGTCTTCCAACTTTGAAAGCTTTACTGATGGTTTTGTTGTCATAAATAGCCGATACGATGAGACAGGTTCCGTACATGTTTGCAGGCCCTGGCTGTGTTTGCAGTTATTACCATCCCACCTCCCTCCATTGAAATGCCTTCTCAGTTTCACATCAGTGACAGTTTTAATCTCTCTTCATCCTGCTGCATACCGGTGTCTAAGAGAGCCTCGGGAAAGCTCACATTTTCCTCTTACCTTCAAAGTGGCACATTTTGCACTTACAACTTTCTATCCCAACTAGAGGTCAAATACTTTTTTCAGGTCAAAACTTGCATCTTTGCCTGAACTTGTCCCGTGTCTTTCCATTTATCCCTGCAGAAACTATCTGTCTCCACTGTGGCTTCTTATTGTGAAAGTAAATGAGAAAAAAAAGGCACAAAACTGTGCTCATGATAGATAATAAATTAGAGAGAGAGATAGCACAGAAATAGTTCATGCTGTTATAAGGATCCTGAAATTTAGTCCTGAGAATCATGCTAACAGACCATCACTCTCACTGCTCTTAATATGCAAACTGTGGAAGCTATATAAGAGATATGGTGTGCAAGGTAATGGAACTAGAAGAGGCAGTTACAATTTGGCCATATGGTTTAGGAAATAGGGAAGGGAAATTGCAAATTGGCAGCAAAGAGATTTTGTGATGTAAGCAAATTGTTAAAATTTAAAGGCTAGAACATGCTTCAGGTGGAAAACTAGAAGCATTTATTTATAGTATTCTTGCTTCCTGGTTATAAAAGGCAGTACTTGGGTAGCCTACATCAGGAGATATTAACAATAATTTAATATTGCCAGATGTTTTATATTAGCAAGAAGTAGGAAAATGAAGGTGACAGGGTAGGAGAGGCTTTTCTATTGGCTAGAAACAAATAAACCAAAGTGCAAATGAATTTAGGGTTTTATTTGGCCCTGTCACCACCAACTCAAATGACCATAGGCAAAACTTGTCTAAGAAACCACTGCATCAACTAGCAGGAATATCAGCATTCTAAATGAACACTGCCCCTGTCTAGAACAGTTAATAACTGACAAACTATGAATGGCCCCAAGCCCTCTGAAGAGAATAAAGAGCAGTCAGTGCCATACGCCAAATGATAAGGTTCATCTTGTAATGAACGTTATGAGTGATCCTCAACCATCCATTCCCTTCTGGGATCAAGTCTTTATCCAAGTGTGGCCTCACCACCAGCAGCACAGTAGGAAAACTTTGCAGAAAAGACTCATTTTCAGACCACACCAAGACCTAGTACCTCAGAGCTCTGGGGTTACAGTCCTCAACCTGTGATTTAACAAGTTTTCCCTGTGATCCTGAGTGCTTAAAAGTGCTATAACCACATCCTTATCCCTCCTTTGGCCCTTCCCCAAGGAAAAGCCAAGACCAGGGCTGAAGAAGAGGGAAAGAAACCAGTTCCCTTAACATACAATTAAGCTAACAAATCAACCAACCTTGGAGCCTGTCATACCACTGAACTTTTAATATGAGCTAATAAATTACTTTTTCTATTACTGGCAACTAGAAACACTCAGATTGATATATTAAATGAGAGAAAAAATGATTTAGGTAAACATTAAGATCTAGTTGATTGATGGTTTGACTTTTCTATAAAAGTTAAAGGAGTTCAATATGACCTAGCTAAATGATAAACTGTTATATCAATTACTGAAAGTGCTAAAGGCAATGTTAACAAGTGAGAAGTTATAGAATAAGATGTAAATCAAAGAAAAAACACTGAACAAGGTGGTGCACATCTAGAATCCCAGCACTCTGTGAGGCTGAGGCAGAAGGACTACAGATTTAAGCCCATCCTCAGTAATTTAGAGACTTAGCAAAGCCCTGTCTCAAAATTGAAAAAACAAAAAATTAAAGTTAGGAATGTGGATCAGTACAGAAGTCTTGGATTCATTCCCCTGTGCTGAGGAGAAAAAATGACTCAACAATGGAGTGGGGTTTTTTTTTTTATTAAGAACTACTTTAACAGATGAAGTACAAATGTGGCCATTGGCTTCAACTTTCTATTTTTTCCTTTTACTAATTAGGAATATTTTTAAATTATACAACTATAGTCCTTTCTTAAAAATTAGTGGGATTTTAGAATTTTTACTTCTTATGTACTTATGTGCCCTGGCACCAAGAATTTTGGAAATTTTGGGGGGTATCAGATCAAATCTAGGGCTTCACGTGTGCATAGCAAGGGTTCTACTATTAAGCTACACACCCAGCCTTTTCTCCTTTAATTCTTCAATGAATGATTATTTAGTGACAGAGTCTCCTAAGAAATTATGTTTACACCTTCCTAAAAGAACATATGTTGTAGTATCTTAAATAAATATTTCCCCCTCAAAAAACTTGATTAGTATTTTAGGGTTTGCATGCCAACTTGTTTCTATTATCTGATTTAGGGCAGTTAAAAAGGTGTAATATTTGGATTTTTTTTAGAAAGATACACACATATATTCATCCCTAGTTTAAATTATCAAACTGCTTGTGTGTGTGTGTTGGGGATTGAACCCAGAGTCTGACACATGCAAAGATCATACTGTACTGTTGAGCTACACTCCCAGAATTGCTCATTTTAACCCTGAAAAAGTGTAAAAATTCTTGGAAAAGTAAAAAGGCTAACAGTGCACATTTGATTAATGACTTTTTGGTCATTCTTGGTTATTGTCCTCATCTATTCACTTGCTCATATTTATCTTCAAGCTCCATTACTTGGAAATTCATGCTCCAAGTAGAATCTGTTCAAGAGTCCCTCGGGTTTATCTTCTCAAAGTTGAAAAGTGCTGCTAAAATGGCAGTGTAATCTTATGAATAAGTAATGACAGACAAGCATTTTAGAGAGATTATTCATAAGGTAATTGAGACACGTTCATTAACATGCTCTGTTGAAAAATCAACAAAATACGTATTAGATATATGTTGTAGGATCTAAAAGAGACTAAATAGTGTTAGGAATATTGATTTCATCTTTCCAGCTAAAGGGTTGATATTCTGAGTCTTTTATATTCATATTTGCATATTAGCCAGAGTAACAGGGAATTTTTTAAAATCTTAAGATTTTATAATGGCTTGAGATCATACAGAGGACATCACTGTTACATCCTTTTCATGTCCATAATATAAATCAATAACTACAATTTTCAGTTACCACATTGGTTGAATCACTAAAAGACCATAAAAGAAAGAAGTAGATAGATAAGAGTACGTCTTTGATTATATTCTAAGAGCAAAGACTTTGCTTAATTAACTCCTGCATTAGGAAGCAGCACATAATGCTGGGCTTGGTACCTCAACAGAGGAAAATGGTCAGATAGGAACCCATGAGCTGTGAGTCACCCTAACTATTCTGCTGGCCTTGACAGTGATCTTCCATCTTCTAAATGGCATACATACTATTCTTGAGAATGTAAATGACAACCACTATCAGCTCTGATTTTGAAAACGTGCATCATCAAATGACCTGCATCAGTAATTCTCGACACAGGTCCCTGCCATGTAGGAACTTATGGGAAATGCAGATTCATGGGCCCCACTCCACCAGTTCTGAATCAGCCACTCTGGAGGTCTAGTTCAGCAGTCTGTTCTGTACCAAGGCCTCAGATGATTCCAGGCTATGCTCAGGTCTGAGTACTAACTTACAAGAAGCATAAAATTTTCATCTAAAAATATTTTTATCATGCTAATAGTCTTTCATTTGAAAAACAGAGTGAGTATATATCACTATCTTAAACCTCCTCCAAATTCCTTAAATCATATAAGGCTATGAACTTCTTTGAGTAGACACCTATTAGCCTAAAGCCAATTATTATAAAATATGAAGGGAAAAAGCATTAAGATTATAAAGAGATCATATTTCTTCTTCTTCTCTTAAGTAACTCAGTATCACGTTTGCATAGCCTTGGTTTTAGAGAATGAGCACAAAATCTAGGCAGCAATTCAGGGGAAATGGAGCTAATCCCAACTGTGAAGTCAGTCTTTATTTTCTTATTCCAGGTCAGGACCTTGGGAACAATGCTTCTTTGACCAGAGGTATCAGGCTTTAGCAATACCAGCAAGATGGAAGAAGAGAGAAAAAGGCTTCATAAGATAAATAGAAGATGCCATTCTATTGAAACAGGGCTGTTCTCTGAGAAATTTTCATAAAAAAAGTTTTTTTAAAGCTGTGTTACATTTCAGAAGCTATAAAAAATTTTAAGTCCACTAAATGCAATTTTTACTTTAGCACAGGGCAAAAAGTAGTTTTTTGATGCTAGTGACAGGGATTTACATTATTTATACTGTTAAATCATTTTAAACAACTCAATTGTAAATGTATGCATTTATTATATAAGGCTAAACTATCTCTAAATTTGTTTTATTTATTCTGAGGTATATTTATAAACCATGACCTAACTGAATGGTAAGAAAAGACAGATAGTGGGACAGGACTCAATTATAAACATTGCTTACCTTTAAAGACAGTTATCCATAGAAACAATAAAGGAGGATTCAAGAGTTTCTAAGAGGAGGCTATATGCAAAGCTGGGCATTTGAATACACTAAGGAGCAAAACTCAGCAAGAAAAGCAAATATAGAGGTGACATTTTTCAGAGAATCAGACAACTTACAGTAACTATATTATAATTGCAAATAATAGATGAGTTTGCAAAAACTTGATTACAAGCTTAATGAATTTTTAAAGGCTTTCTTTAGTGCTGTTACAATTTTTCTGCTGTGTAGTCTTTAACAGCAGTAACGAGCTCTCTCTCCCGATGTATTAACTGGCCCACTTGGAAGGACAGTAAATGGTGTGTTTAATATTAATTAGACTAATATGGTAGTATTGGGGTCTGTTTGTATTTCCAAATAATCCCTTTGCAAATAATCATGCTTTCAAAGATAAATGGGGACAGAGGAAATAGGGACCCTTGAGGTTTAACAGTATCATAATATGTCCATCTCCATCATTTTGTTTACAGAATACACTGAAGGAACAGCTTCATTTAGTAAGATTGAGAACTAAAGCTGCTCAGAACAGGACCTCATCTATCAGTTTTTTCCCACTCCTGAGATGGAACCAAGGGGTGTTTTATCCTTGTCCCTTTTATTTTTTATTTTGAGACAGTCTTATTAAGTTGCCCCCAGTGGCCTTGAACTAGGGATCTTTCTGCCTCCGCCTTCAGAGCAACTGGGATCACAGGTGTCTACCATCATGCCCAGTATATATCATCTTTTTGAAGCCCTCTATGGCATGGACACTTGTGTACTATTATGTAATGCCATGTTGTAGTTGTCATATTCTTCCTACAGAGCTAGGTTTTCTTGAAAGCTAGCAGAGGTTAAGCTTCAAGGTTCCTCACTTCAGAGACTCCTCTCAAGACCCTAAGAAGACTAGTCATGCTCCTGTGGCCTTATGTTTTGCCAAAACGTGCAAAAACTATTTTAGTACAATTGATTTTACCACACTCTTTTTGTTGACTTTCCTTCCACCACAATTCTCTTCCCAGGTAGCATGGAAGTGAGTGTGGGTTTAATTATAGGTCTGGCTCAAATGAACTCAAGGTGGGGATGTGTTTAGATTTTGTTTGAAGTATAGTATATAAATATGGTTGTAGTCATGTCTGTGTGTAGTTAAGTTATGTCTAGCTGCTTTGAAGCAGAAATAACATCCAGAAATAGTCCTATTGCCTGTACCGCAGGCCTACAATCTCAATATCAATGTGCCCCATAATGCCAAGCATCTGCAGAATCAGGGTAGTAAAAGGAGAAACAGTAGAAGCCAGTCTGAGGTTTTCTAGATTCTAATGAAAAACTGAGTGTTAGGGGAGTGTTTACATTTGTATTATCTCCTGAGAGAATATTTACCATCTTTGGGCTAGGGATCTAGCTCAGTGGCACAGCACCTAAAAAAAAATTAGCAAATCTTTGTTCATTTGAAGAGGCGATTAAAAACTATAGCTTAAGATGTAAAGACAGTACTTTTAAGTTTTAAGTGAACCAGTTAATTGATAAAAACTTATTTTTTAATTTTATGATATCTGTGGTATTTTTGTCACTCAAATTTGTGGTTTGTTGTGATTTTCTTATTCCATTCTAAATAAATACTCGCTCTGCAACAAATAAAATAATTACACTTTTATAATGTTTAATTGTGTGTGTTTATGTGTCTTTATTTAATTTTATGTGTCAATTTTATGTGGTTTGCTAGCTAGTAAAACATTATTTCTGGCTGTACCTCTGAGGGTGACTGGGGAAGAGATTAGCATACGAATTCATGGACTGAATGCCATCACAGGTGTGAGTGCTCATTATGGGGTACAGAGCAGAACAAAAAGGCAGAGGGAGGGTGACACCCATCTCCTGCTCTTGGGCATCAGCGCTTCAGATCCTCTGACTTGGACTGAATTACACTACTGGTTTTCCCACTTGTAGAAGGAAGATCTTGAGACTTCTCATCCTCCGTATCTGTGTGTATCAATTCTCATGGTGAAAAGTCACCTCTCTTGGTTGAAAGACAAAGAAGCAAAAGAAGAGAGGGACGGAGGGAGAAAGGTCTCTTATTGTTTCTGTTCCTCTAGAGAATGCTGATTGATATAGATTCCATATTCTTTTTTTTTTTAACAAAGTTCCCCCAAATTGAGTCAACTTTAAACATCTCTAAAATCTGGATCTCCACCTATATTCCTTTTTCCGAAAAAGACTCAAGGTGTCTTTTCAACACAATAATTACATTAGTTTCATTTTAATCCCCTTATCCTCAATACATGAAAGAAAATCTAATATCAAGGAAGAAGGAGAGGAAAGAATGAAGAGAGAGAAAAGGAACCCCATCAGTGGGCAGTATCTCCATATGAGTGTTTGCCAAACAGACAAATCTGGAAGCAAAATCTTACTGCCATCGTTTATGATTATGTGCCAGGCACTTTCATCTCTATAAGTCTCAGTTCTCTTACCTATAAAATAAAAATAAAACCACCTACTTTTCAGTGTTAATATGAGAATTAAATGACAACATAAAGTACCCTGTCGAGTTCCTTGTATATGTAAGACATTTAATAAAATATTAAAATTCCTGTGCATCCTGGAATGAATAATCTAGTTGTATTTCCTGCAATAGCCTTCTAATAAGCTGCTTTTAGGATGAACAAGAGTGAAATAATTCCTACGTTTCCCCAACTCTCTTTACAGCAGATTTTGAGCAGCACAACATATGTAGGAAGTTCATTTCTTTTCCTGTCAAGAAATGGAATTGTCTGTACAAGGTGTGAAAGTATGTCATTTCCTGTTTGGAACAAAAGCTGACTAAATCTTGTAGATAAACTGTGTAAGGAGTATGATGGAATAGCAAATGGCTCTACTCTGCATCCTGAACTTCCCCCAAAGGCCCATTGTTAAGGGCTTGGTCTCCAGCCCCTTGCTGAGAATTGCTGGGACCTTTCAGAGGTGGGGCTGAGTGGAAGTGAGATTATGAGGGAAGTGACTTTAAAGAGCATGGAGACCCCCAGACCTTCTCTTCCTCTCTCTTTGCTTCTTCCCACCTCATGCTCTTCTCGTGATGCACTGCCTCATCACAGACCCAAAAAGCCAACCACCCATGGACTGCAATCTCCAAAACTGGATACCAAATAGACTTGCCTTCTTTTTAACTTTTCTCAGGTATTTTGCCCCAGTCATACATAATTGACTAACAAGTTTAGGGATCTTCATCATAAAAAGTTATATAGCTTATTTCAGACAAATTAACACTTCTAACATTCACTCATTTACTGACTCCTGTGACACAAAGATTTCTGAGCACAGTAGATTAGGAAAATTTAAAAGCAAATGATAAGGTTGGACATAGCTCAGTAGTCAACCAAGGGTCCAGGCATCTCCCAGGAATGTCTGATACCTCGCAGTTGTGATGCAATGAACAATAAGAACAGAAATTTTCAGAAGATTCTATACTAAACACAAAGTTAATAGAATTAACTGAAGAAAAATAATTGAGAACACAAGAGCTTCTATATTTAAAAAAAAATCACTGTGGTCAAATGACACAAAATAACCTGAAATTCTTAGTGTCTATATCAATCAATGACTCAGCTATTTATTCTTAGAGGGGATTATACATAAAGCTGTGAATAAGGGTGGTTTAGAGGTTGATTAATCTCAGAAAAGCTAATCACTGGTATGTAAGTTCCTCACCTGACATCTTTCCTGGCTATAGCTATGTTTCCTTTCCTTGCCGGAGGATTACATGCTACCTGAATCTCCAAAGACATTTGATTCTATCTTCTTTGGTCTTAAGATTCCAGAAAAATGTGCTTATATTGTGGTGGATATATCACTAACCAGATAAAACAGATGAATTCTAACTGATCCATCTGTACCTGCTCTTTGTTCTTAAGAAATCTGAAATGTCCATCTCTCTACTGCCTATCAGACTAGAATCCAGGGGCTAAGCCAGGCATGGGGGCTCAAGCCTGTAATCCCAGCACTTGCGAGGCTGAGGTAGGAGGATCGTTGCAAATTCGAGACCAGCCTGAGCCTCAAAGTGCGCTCAAGGCCTGCCTGAACTGCATAGAGAGACCCTGTCTCAAAAAGACAAAAAAAAAAAAAATCCAGAGGCTAGAATGGGTCTAATAAGTAATTCATTTTCTCTTTGACAAGACAGAAAGCATTGCTATAATGGGCCCTAAGGACCGGTTGCATAATCCTGAACTCTGCAAAGGTAGTTCATTCCATTACCTCCCATTTGCAGAAAGTCCATCTAAGTATCCTGTGGAACCCCTCTCTGCAGTTCTAGTCATTAATCACAGTAATTCTCCCTAGAACTTCCCAAGCCCATCCCTACCTTTCTCAATAAGCTAGTCCTGTGATTCTTATGAAATATGTACACAAAGACACAGAAAAAAATTATTCCTTAAGTCTCTTACTCATAGCATTTAACATCTAGATTTAAAGCACTTCTGTCTCAAGACAGAATTTATTACACCTCTCTTCCTTCCATTCACTCAGTCCCCATACCTAGATTCAATGCCTTTCATCTGATAGTACTTTGTTAATCATTTGGGACCTGTTGGAGATTAAATATCCAGCAAAGCATGCAGAATTGCTACAGGGATAAGTAAACCCAAGGAGAATAACAAGGTTTCTTCAAAGTATATAGTAAGAAATGGAGCCGAAGTGTGAAAGTCAGAAAAGGTTACTCTGCGGAAGGTAATACTGAATGAGATCTGAAGGGGGCTGTTGACAAGGGAGGATGAGGAAACAAGTAGAAAGAAGGCCCTGGCCAAGAAGTAGCGGGGAAATGAGGAAGTACAAGAAGGTTATCACAGGGGCAGAGAAAGGCAAAGTCAACATGCAGTGAGACGGAACTGAGCCAAACCAAAGTCCTTTATGTTGGAGGTTTCACCATCTGTTGAGGTCTGTACCTAGACCCCCAGCCCCTCAAATGGGTGCACGGCGAAGGCTCAAAGGAATGACACATGTGGCATGGTCTTTGAGGCTGCAGGAGGAGGAATAAAGCCCTCGGCTAGGTTTGTGATTCTGGTAGTCAGCTGGCCGCCTCTAGGCAGCCCGTATTTAATCAGAACAACCAAGGAGCTGAGTGGACAATAGAGGAAACCTGAACAGGATCGTGGGAGGGGTTCAAGGACCCCTCAGAGCAACAGACGGTGCTAATTAAGGAAAACTATCCAGAAAGTCTCCAGGTGGCCTCGGCTGTGGCTGTCTTGCCCTCTGAGGTGTCTCCTCCTTATCAGTTCAATCATGCCCGGACCACGCCATAGCCCTGCATGTGTGTTCAACTTCAGCGCCCTCCAACATTCATCCAAAAAGTAAGTGGAAGCCCATGAAAGACCTAAGCCTGAGGCTGAGCAGTTCTATGGTCATTTGTCTGTGAAGGAGCCTCTGTCTATACAGTGGATATAGAGAGAACAATGAAGAAACGATCATAGCAGCTCAGGCAAGAATTACCAATGGTCATTTGGGTAGTGTAGTGAAAGAGAAGTAGACGGACAGAATGGATACTATTTAAGGCTAGAACTGACAGACTTGGAGATAGGTTAAATATTGATTGAGAGAACAGAAAGTGCCAAGGATTATTCCTAAGCCTCTGCCTGAATAATAAACAGGATGGGAGAGGGAAGACCATGAGAACCTGGGTGAGAGTGACTAAAAATCCACTAATCTTCATGTAAGCTCTCAATTATAGCACTCAGATACCTTACAGGCTATGAGGGAAATCATTGGTTTTGTGTGTGTGTGTGTGTGTGTGTGTGTGTGTGTAGATACATACCTTTCCCTCCCTTCAGATGGGAGTCTTATAATTATGATAAAATAGTTCAACTTTTAATGTCACTTTAATAGAAATATTAAGGTTGAGCTTTATAATATCACAGCAATTTAACTGTCAGTGTTACCTATATATAAATTCCTCCACAGGAGTGGTATGAAAATCCCTGCCCTCTACCTTAAATTCTATAAGGGTAAAGATTTACCCCAACTTCTGAAAAACTAGAGGTTTTTCTACCCAAGCACAAGGACACGGGATACTTTTGGTTTCTCTCACAGGTCATTTGAACAAAATGTTCCAGCATCTAATGACTTTTTTTTCCCTTGTATGCTGGAGATAGAGCCCAGGGTCTCATGCATGCTACTCAGATGTTCTACTACAGAGCTACTACAGCCTCCAACCATGATGACATCTTTAAAATGCTTTTTAAAATGGATAATGTTGGTATACTCTTGAGTTACAACTAACTCAACTAGAGGAGCTAAAACTCTTTAACATTTATTACAGGAAGCTCTTATGAAGAATGCATCATTTTACTTAGAGAATCAGAGCCTATATCAGCAGCTCATTTCAAACCTCAGCATAGTTTTTCTTTTTTTGGGGGGGTGATACTGTACTTATATTTTACAGTGTTAGTGAGATCAAGGATAAGACCTAAATGAAGAATGGAGTTTCTAAAGTTCAAATTAACTTCAGATATTTAACACCCTAAGGTCAGTATTCTCTAACAAAGCAGGAACTAAAAATCCAGTAATCCTATGTGAATTAGAAAACATTTTAAGTCATTGAAGACAAACCTTAGAACAGCCTTCAAAACAAAATATGATTCTAATTCACAATTAAAATGTAGCTGCAGTGCAGGTCTCCTGGTTCCCAAGACCACTCTTCATTTGAAGCAAATTCACTGTTAAAGGGGCGAAACTTGTCAGGTCAGCTCTTAAATGAGATTTCTTATTTAGAACAAAATCTTAGTATTCAAGAAAGTCAGGCAGTATTAGCACTGGCCATCTCAAATTCTGTCTGTTAATGTAGCCAGCTTCATCTGCTCCTTCATCTGCTCTCCCCTTTCAGGGTCCTTCATCTGCTCTCCTCTTGCAGGGCCATGTGGAGAAGAGATGCAGACTGGGGAGACTGCTGAAGGGACAAGAGAAAATGCAAGGTAAAAGCCTGCCTGTCTGTCACCTGAGGAGTTCGCTTGTTGACAAATTGACCCTCAGGCATCACCTCCCATCTGGATCACCCTTGTGGAGGTTTTTTCTCTTTCCTGGCTAGTCACGTGGCCCCTTCCTGCAACTCTGCTTGGAGACTCACAAGACTACTGGAAGGAGCATGGAACTAGAAGTCAAATCCTAATCCCTGTGCGAGGACAAGAGAGCTGTGTGACATGGGGCACATCTCTTACCTCTGACTCAGGAGGTTCCACAGGTCTAAAATAAATTTCTCTTGATTCCAGCAACCTCTGCTTTTAAGGATAATAACCTGGTTTAACATCTCTTGCCTGCATTACAGCACCTCACCACCATAAAACTCCTGACTGCAAGGCTTCTCTAATAATTATAAAGTCTCTTTCATTCATTCAATTACCTAAGTGAGTCACCTATGTGCCAGATTTACGCTTGGCGCTGGGGCTAAAATAACAAATGAAAACACTCATGTTGCCTATAATGAGATGAAATAAGATTATCATTTTCAGAAGAAAATTCTAAATGCTACAAGGAACGTGGATTGTAAGGTAACAAGAGTGAAAGTGGGATAGAGATTAAAATGCTGCTGCCATAGAAAATTCAATGATTATTTTAGAAGTAGAATTGACCAGTATTACTAAAGGATTGGAAGATGAGAGAAGGGAAGAGTTTCTGGCTGAGCACTCATATTGATTAATAAAAGAAACTGGGGGACAAACAAATTTGGATATAGGGCTTGTAAATTCTCTTCAAGCATTCAGCCTGCAACATTCCCAGGATACTCAGATGGAGGTGTCAAATAGGCAATTGGATATACAAAGCTGCGAGATAAAGGCATAAACACCCGAGAGTTGTCAGTGAGTTACATAGTGTGGTTAAAATCTTGGGAATAGAAGAGCTCATCAAGAGAAAAAGAACGGACTGTCCCATATGAGCTTGCAAATGTTTTGAACAGTTTGTTTCTGACACCCAAAAATAATATTTACACCGAGCATGCTGACCCCTCAGAGCAGTACTTCCTAGGGTCTTACAAGGTCTTCATAGGGTCCATACGTTCTCCACAGGCCTCGCTAGGCTGAAGCCAAGGCAAGATTTGTCCAGAAGTGGAGCAAATTCTCCCTTCCCTACTCAGTGTTGCACTCAGTCATTTGAGCCACAAAGCAGGCTGCTGGGTCTCTAGTACTCAGGAGACTACAAGTTTCATTCCCTACAAGTTGGACACCAGCATCTTAGCCAGGGTCTAGCTATTGCCCTAAACCAAAATAAAATACTGCAAGCAATACCACTATGAATGTGTTGAATGGGCCCGCCCAAACTCATCTGAGACCCCATGTGGGCTCAGGCTATACCACCACTGCCATCACCTCAACGCTGTTTGAATAATTCTTATAGAAAATTTCTCCAAATTTCAGCATCTTTAGCTAATTAATGGCCTTAATCGTCTATCTTTTTAGTGGCTTGGCTTTGTGAAATGCTTGCTCCAAGAGGCTCTAGGAATGCAAAGAATGAGGCACTTGTTCTCAGTTTGACAAATCACCTTCAAGCCTGTTGACTGTTGCATGCCAAAAGAAATACTACCACTCACAGCTGTAAAAGCTAACACACAAGCCAAACCTCCTGTCAAGCTTTCTTGTGTGTGTAACACTAAATGCAAAGGGATGGGCCTGACAAAGGGCAAGAAAGCATCTGTGGACACGGTGAGTACTGTACAACCATAGCTATCACTAGACCATGATTTGCAGACCTTCCAGGCCTCGTCAGGAGATGGGTGAAAGCAAGAAAAGAATGTCCCAGGGGTAATCCAGTATGTACCCACTGCCTGTGCTATGGCTTCCTCTTACGCCAGCCTTGCCAGCCTCCAAGATGAGCCTGAGGGAAAAGAACAAAATAGCAGCCAGTCATGCATGCTTGCACACTTGCTTGTCTGTTGAATATATGCATATGTTGTACCTCATAGAATGGAGTCAGGGGCCTTATTAAAAGCAAAAAGTCTTAGAAAAGGAAGGGCTGTGCTTCAGTACTCCAAATAGAACTAGAGAAGATTTTTAAATTGAGCCCATGGACCTTGAGTCATGAAGGATGTGAAAGCCTTCTTCAAGTGAACAAGACTCAAGTAGAGGAGAGGATTCTGGGCTAGTGGGAGGAGTGGATTTGAATGAATAGAGGTGGAGAAGCAGAACTCATGTCTGAAATTTTATTCTCCAAGAATGTGGAACAGACACTGTTGGTACCTAATAATGCAGAATGTGGTAGGAGAAGATTTCGGATGGCAATTAGACACTATATTCAATAACATGTTGCTTAGTAAAAAGAAAGTTGCCTTTAATTTTCTTCCATCCTCACTCAGGAGAGTTGTCTATTAATGAACCTCTAAACACTTCTGGAGGGCAATGGGGGTCCTGTGATCAACCCTAGCTCCTCATGTACAGCACTAAACAGTACTCTAGTGTTGACCCATACCCCCAGCTCTAAACGCATCTTCCTTGAAAGCCAATCTCATTTAAAAGATAATCTTCCTGTTTCACAAATGATCAGACTTGAGGCTTTAAATTTTACAAGTAATAGTGTCTAGCTAGAATTTAATATTATTTTGTTTTTATTTATTCTATTAATGTCAATTAACAATGGTTCGCCATTTACAGTAGTAATATGAAATTTTCTGTTCTAAACAGATTAACAGTGAATTATTTAAGTGTAAATATAGAAGACTATTCAGAAGGTAATCACATAGATGGTAAATCTTTATGGTCAGAATTATGACAAACAACAGTAGCTAGATATGGTGGCCTACATGTATAATCCCAGTACTCTGGGAGGCTGAGGCAGAAGGATTGCAATTTTGAGCCCAGCCTGAGCAACTTAGCAAGACCCTATCTCAATAAATAAATAATAAAATGGGCTAGGGATGTAGCTGTTAATGAGGGCTCTGAGTTTAATCCCCAGTAAAACACACACACACACACACACACACTCACATATGAAAGGTCAGCAGTTTGTTGTATTACTAAGACATCACTAGATTGTTAGGGATTAAGCATGATAAAATGCATAAAGTTTAAAACCACAAATAAGAGTACCTGTCTTCCTTTAGTACTTTTAGCTAGGTAGCCTTGGGCAAGGTGCTAAAGATCATTACGCCTCAATGCCTTAACATTCACATATTTATTTATCGTTCTGGAGTTGAACCTTTGGCCTCACATTTACCGGGCAAGTGCTCTACCCCTGGGATATACCCCCAGCCCTCCCCACATCTATATAATGAGGATCCCTTTTACAGGAATGTAAGGACTACAGGGACAAATATGGAGGTAAAAAAAAAATTATAGACATTATTAATTGTCTTTATAATTTTCCAACAAGCTCCCCAAGGTCAGCCAGATGGATTCTGACCTGATTTCTCTAATTCTATGAGACATTAGGTCTGCAGAGCTGTAAGTAGATTTAGGCAGAAATAAAATACATTATTTCTCTTTATTTCTTCATTAATTTAATAAGAAGTTAAGGACTCAGTTTAATACTTGCTCCCAGCTCTTCCAAAAGAACTTTGCGTAAACTGTGTGGATCACCTACCCAGTCCAAGCTAGGGTGTCCACATGCTAATGTTCTGAGTGAATTTTCTAACACTATTTAAATAAGCTTTTAAAATAATATGGAGAGGATATAGTCACTAAACACATATGGTACTGAGAAAAGTGGGGGGAAAAATCACCTAATCCACACTTCACATTTTCCGCCATCCTTCTTCCCCTTGAAACAGCACATTGCTAGTGTGCCAGAAAACAAGGGCACCACATGGGTTCCCCGCTTCCCCCTTCCAACCCAGTGCATGCTGAGACATGGAAACCAAAACATTTTCTTGTACCTGTGACACCCTGGCTAAGTCAGAGATAAACTGGAGCAGGATAGCTCCTTTAATGAAGAGAGTCTGTTTGATTTTCTAGCTCTTGCGAAATCATTAGAGTGGGGACACAAAAGCACTTTTCTCTCAAACAGTAGCAATGATTTTCATTTTTCCCAAGTTAGGCATTGACTTTTTGGGAAACCCGTCATTGAGGGATTTTCCTCCTGCTGTCCTTTGCCTTCATTTCCTGGAAGTGTTTTATTAAAGCGGGTCATCTCATATCACACAAGAGGACAAACACAGGATGCTGGTAATGTCCCCACACAGCTCCGCAGTTCTAGTTAAGAGCATTGTGTATGCGCGATTCATGACTCTCAGCCTTCAGGGTGGCGACAACTCTGTCTTTCACATTTATATTTCACTACCACACTTCTTTCTAGTGATCCCCGGATTCGAATGGGTCATATATTGTCAAAACTGGCTTTTAGAAATACTCTTTTATTTTTCTCATAAATTTTAAGGGATGGAATGATATCAATTCCAAGCAGTATAGTGAATGCATAATTTTTAATGAGAAGTTATAGGATATTTTCAAGTTTTTTTAAGATTATATACCCACACGCTAGAGTCTCCTATTAGAAATTATATATTTTGATTGGCATAAAAAAATGAAAACTGTGCTCTGTCCCCTACCCTTCACACAGTTACATTTGAATGATCTTTATGGCTCATTAATAATTTGCTAAGGTGATTAAAGTGACTTTTGTTTGGTAGATCCTAGCAATATTAACAGAACCACAAATACATATAGGGAGACAAGTGTACTTCTAGGACCTGGCACTGTAAAAGCTTTAAAATTTATATTTGAGGCACTGGAAAATTATCAAGGAATCAAAAATTTAACTCTGACAGTAGTTTAGTTACTGAGGAGAAAGCAAAGCACATGGTTTACAGAACCTGAGCTTAATTTGGGGACCCAAATAGTCCAACTTCAAATAAATCCTCACAAGCCCTCCTGATCTTCTGAGTGCCAAGTCTGAACAGCCATTAGGCAGGATCTGACCTGTGTCTACAAAAACATGGAGACCTACAGAAACTAAGTCACTAATCTACATAAAAAGCACACCCAGAAAGAACCCGTTAATTTTAAAGTTAATATAAACAAAATGATACCTGATCTTCGGCTCTTTGGTTTCTCCACGTTGATGATAAGTATTTCCTAATTGCATGAAGAGGATATTTTTTGAAATATGAGAATCTGGATGAAGGCAACAGATTATCCATCCCGAGAAAAGCAAGAGGGCCCTGATCTAGATGCCCCTTCCTGTCAGCAACCATACAAACACTAGAAACTTTGCAGTTCTTCAGATCCCGAAAGATTTGTTTGTAGCTGGTTCACTTCCTCGCAAACAAAGCAGATGTTTTCCTCCTTGTGTCGGACTCTTTTGGGTAAAATTCCTGGAAAAACAGCTGAGTACGAACACTGTCTAGAACTGTCCAGAAATGCAAGGCTCAAAAGCAGTCAGTAGGAGCCAAGAGGAATTCAGGGGCCGGCCCAGAGAATGCAAATCGCCTGGTGGCAGAGCTACGACTGTCCTATTTCTAGCAACAGTGTTCTGTTGCACGCTATGATAATATTAGCTAGCTGGTGACTTTCCATACCCATGGCCTCTCATGAGGTTTTATTGCCATTCTAACAGCTTTTCTAGTTTTTTTTTTTTAAGGAGGGCTTGGCATGTGGTTTTTCCTGTTTCCGTCTAGATTTATCACTGCGGGTGCACACGGGCGACACTCAGCTGCATCTCAGCTGTAGAGTGTTGATTCATTCTGCCTTGGAAGCATTGTTTTCAGGGACTTCTAAAACAAAATTAGCAAATGAGCTCCTACTTCACGGTTATCCAGCGGTTCAGCTGCGGCAATGAGAACTTTAGGTTTGCAGTGTAATACATTATGCAAGGTGCTCAGGAACCAGATACTTTACATTAATTGAACAATAGCTGCAAACAGATTCTATTCTGAGTTAAAAGGCTTCTCTCCTTGAATCCTTATCATAAATCCACAGGCAGAATTCAGAAACACTGAATTTCCTCAGGCCTTATTCTGAGTATAAGGGAGGAAAAAAAGGTTATGCATTTACTTTCTAACAATTCTAAAAGGACTCATGTTTTTAAAAGAAAGACAAAACATGACAAGAAGCTTGTGGTCTTAAGGGACATGATTCCATATTTCTGAAAGTTTGTTAGTATTCTGTGGAGGTCGCACGGTTTCTCAACTGAGTTCTCAGCTCAAATAGACTTTATTGTTTTATTATCTCTTCAAACTTTGCAGTAGGTAATTCATTTGATGGGAATATTTGGCTGCTTCTGTGAGGGCCTGGCCTGCACAGATGAGGCTGCTCATGCAAAGAGAGAGCCGCTCTTTGCTCCTTCAGAGAGAGTAGTGGTTCCGATGGAAGGGGGGGCAGGGAAAGCCTGGGAAACTGTGCTGCAGCCTGAGCTGTCCCCCAGGACAGCCACCCTAGCTCTCCTGGGGGGCACCCCAGCATGCAGGGAACATACCTGATGGGCTCCTGTGGGCTGTGCAGCAAGCAGTACAGCCATCTGTCAGGCTGGCACCAGGCCCACGGGCAAGGTGATCTTTCAGATTCACCAGGACCAGCCTGGCAATTCCAAGAATCATTTACATACTGCTGCAGGGCCTGGCTCCAAGGAAGAGGCTACCTGGTCACAGAGGCTCTGCGTGTCCTCTGACGCTGAGGAAAGCAAGGGAGAAGCAGTGTGTTTGCGACTGCCAGAATATTGCAGGCACCTTCCCTTCCCTGGGAGTTCATAGTCCCAGAAAAACAAGTAGCTTGGGAGCCCAGACATCCGGGGCCCTGGCGAGGCCCTGGGAAGAGGGGTGCTCCAGGGGCGGTGGAGGTAGGAAAACCTATCATGATGTTCCCTTAAGACATACAGCTGTCTTTTGCTTCTCTTTTTAGAACATCTAAACCTCTGGGGATGCCTGTGGGCAGGAACCAGCAGCCTGCCAAACACCCACAGCATGGCTGCTGATCAAAACCTTTTCCTAACCACAACACAAAGCAGACTTCATTGGGGTAAGTTGTTTCCCGATCACCTTTTCCTGGGTGACGGAGAGTAATGAAAAGAGACAAGGAGAGAGAATTTTAAAAAATCAAAAATTCTGTTCTAGTAACAGAGCACACTAAAAAACAGGTGAAACAAATGTAACTAAAATTCCCTCCAGTATTCAACTGATAAGAAAGAGAAACCATATCTAATATTTATTTGGCCTTTTGGCCAAGGCCGTGGTGTTACTCTTTTTTTTTTTTTTTTTTTTCTGTTGTCTCATGTAACCCTCCAGTATCCTATGGGGAAACTAGGTCTTGGAGAAGATAAATAAATTTGAAGAGTTTCTGACCAGAGGAGGCGACTCCAGACTCTCCACTGCCAACCAGCACCCTGCACAGCTTCTCACCTGCACCCAGAAATAAGTTTCGGAAGAAGGAGGAAACACATGGAGTTGCCTTGTTGAAGAGAAATACAAATGTAAACTGCGAGGAATTTATGGACTGAGATTACTAGATTAGAGATCATGAAAAAAATCATACAACTTCTATTTCCTGTGCAGTCCACATTGATTATATAAATCTTAAAGATTGCTTTGTGCAATGACTAAAGGGATGTTAAAGATTGTATTTATAGATAGAAATATTCACCACCCAGAATTTGTCAACTGTAGCAATCAGCAGTTTCTGCTTGACATAGTTTGCAATGGACCATTCTACCCTACATTCATATAACATGAACATAAATGTAGGATTTCAGATGTCCTGCTTCTTACAGTCATGGTCTGCTTTGTTTACAGTGTGGACACGATGGCCATCATGACCTTGCCAGGTGTTTAATTGCTACTGTGACTCAGTTGCCTTGTGACTATACTGCACATCTGCAAGGACCAAGATGGCCCTGTGTAACTGCTCCAGGTGACAAGCACTATTTACTCTACTCCGACAAAAAAATCACAACAGAGGAGAAGCAGTTACGTAGTACTCTGTGCAACTCATCCCCAGCCTCGTTCTTCTATAGAAAAATAACCCACAAAAGCTATGAGCCTAGGAAAGTTATGGATCAAGGCTGCAATCGCACTGTGAAGAAGCAACCACGATTTCTCTTTAGTTTCTCAGAATTAATCTGCTTTTTTAGAAATGGCTTAGAATGTGTGGAATTCCCATTTCTTCACTTGAAAAGCAACATAAAGAGACAAAACCAGGGCCAGGAAACACAGCTGCAAGGGAAGGACAAAGATATTGTATAGGTTTCTTCTTTTCAAATGTTGAAGATGAAAATACATGTTTGTAGTGCCAGGGATTTAGCTCATCAGTACGGCACCTGCCTGGCTAGCACAAGGTCCTGAGTTGATTCCCAGCACAAAGAAAAAGAAGAAGAAAGAGGAGGAGGAGGAGGAGTAAGAGGAGGAGGAGGAGGAAGAGGAGGAGGAGGAAGTGGAGGAGGAGGAGGAGAAGAGGAAGCAAAGGCATGTTTGTGATGCTATCTAGCACTGAGTACTCACACAGTAGGTGCTAAATTAATGCATACCAATACATATTCATTGAAGAAGAAAGGCAAAGAGAAAAGAGTGGGACCCAAGTGTTAAATTCGGGTTGAGAAACAGTACAGAAAACAGAAAATGTGTTTCCAAAATAGCTTTGAGTTCCCAAAGTATGTCAGGACAAAAACTAAAGCCCCACTAATCTATTTCCAATCGGTGCTGGGAGTTTCTATCAGGACAGTGGACTCCATTCTTTAGAAATTAATCCAGCCCAGATATGGAATGAAGAGCAGGCAGGCTGGCAGGCAGGCAGGATGGTGGAGAAGCTGATGGTCTGGGAAACAGAAACTATTTTTTTGTTAAAAATTCCACTGAGAACACTATCTCACCCACAAGATCTGCACATATTGGCTGGGTCTCTTGCTCTCCCAAGCACAATGTTAAATGAAATGAGGACAGAAAGGAATGGGAAGCATTTGACATTGCTCATCAGGACCTTTATGCACCACCAGATGCTACCTTATTGCATGATTAGAGCTCTTCTGCTACTGCACAGGACAACATTTTCTTGGGGCCCCCACCACTTAGGAGATAGTTATCCTGCATCTGCATATGGTAGATTTTTACAAAATCCATATTCAAAAATCTGTGTATGTTCCATTTCAACCACAACTCTGCAACTCTGGTGTTTCTAATCGCTCTCTAAGCCATACAACTTTTTATTCCTTTTGCTTCCATCTCAAGTGCTAATTTCCCAAATTTAATAATAATCTTGAACCCACAAAATCTTTGTCTTCTACTTAAGAAAAAAAGACATTTTTCTGCATAGCTTTAAACTAAACCCAAACTTGTATCAGAACTGCCTGATGGCTTATTAAAGTACAGATTGCTGGACCCCATCCTCGGGGTTTCTAATTTAATCATCTAGGGAAAGGAGTGAGATTTTGCATTTGCAGCAACTTTTTTTGGTGGTCTGCAAATTTGACTCTGAGAACCATTGGCTTGGGAGCTGTCAGGTTGGGACATGCTTGTAAAGAAAATTCTCAGGTGGAGTTTGAAGGCTGGATACCTGGTTTGCTGGACCTTTTGAGAGCTCCCATTACATGCATATTTTAAAATCCATTTTCCCTGGTGAAGATGGTTTCCCCCAAAACAAAGCCCATGTTTTTTTTTTTTCTTGCAGCTACTATTCTATGAGGAAGTCTCCTGCAGTTATCAATTTCCACGTGGGCCTCCCAGCAAGTTCAGTCTTCTCAGTGATAAGTACACTTGATCTCACATGGCTCTCTTGCTCTCTCTCAGTTCTTCTTATCAAGTTGCAGTGACACTATCAGTTCTGACACTCAGCTTGGCAAGATCAACCCTTTAAGCACAGGGCCAGAAACCACAGCCAGCTTTTTTCAACACTTTCCCTCTCCTCTTCTACTACAGCATGCTTGTCTCTTTCAAGTTGGAGAAGGAAGACTTCTAAATCTGGAACAGGAGGCCTCCTTAGTACAAGAATCCTGACGATCACAGCCCTTTGCAAACCCACTCCCAAGCGTGACCTGTCTGCTCATCTCCGACTTTGCTGTGCCTGGTTTTGGATGATAATCTAAATTCATGATTCTCCTGCAAAGGATTCTTTTTTAGAAAAATTAAAAGTTCCCAACAAGCTTACTGGTTCTGATTTGGGAGTGGGCTTTGGAGTCGTGTTGCTTCCTTCTCAGTACCTTCCCCTCTGAAGTCACGCTTTGCACTTTCTGAGGCCTAGAGCCAACCTTGCATGAGAGGAAGAGCCCTTTCCTCTTAAGGAAAATAGCTGGACCCCAGGACTATTTTTGAAGTGGTGGGTGTACCAACCAGCAAAGTGTATAACTGTACCATAATGAAAGACATGCTTTTAGAAGTAAAGAAAGTACAGTTTTCCTCGAGCAGAAAAGCTTTGCTATCTAGGATAGAGTAGGAGGTGGGGTGGGGGGGCAAGAGGTGTGTTCATTTATTGCCAGAAGGTTTGAAAATAAGTGTACAACTAAAAGCAGATGTGTGACTGAGCGAGGCCTGTCTCAGTAGGTGAGGACCCTTGAGATTTGAAAAGTAATTCCCTTCCTCCTTCCCTATTTCTCTAGCTTCATTGTTTGGGGGAGACTAGTGGCTGGAGAATGTGGTGCCTCAAATGATCTTTAATCACTTGCTCTGAGTTCTGGTGGAAAAGGCCAGGCCGTAAGTGTTCATCTGGTAACTCATCCCATTCTCCTTCTTACCGCCTATAACCCTCCGCAGGTGGGGATGGGCCAGTCTAAAACAAGTGGCCAAAAAAACTAAACAACAACAGCAACAACAAAAAGATAATGTGCATGCAATTTGGGGTAAATTCACTCATATAGAAGTTTATTAAAAAAGTTTATGAAGTTATGTTTCTTACCAAAGCAAGAAAGAAAAATTA
The DNA here is from genome assembly GCA_004027455.1 of Hydrochoerus hydrochaeris. NCBI lineage: Eukaryota > Metazoa > Chordata > Mammalia > Rodentia > Hydrochaeridae > Hydrochoerus > Hydrochoerus hydrochaeris. The sequence goes on from PVLA01003311.1 coordinate 146,512, forward strand.
AAAAGTAAAAAAAAAAAAAAATCAAAACTAAATGTTATATTCCTCTACGGTATTATCTGTGATTTTTTTTTAAAATACAAAAAGGAGTTGTTCTGTACTTATGATATTTGTCTTCCTTCAGCTGGGTCCCTGAGGAGCATAATTAATGCTGCATCCCAGACTGTGCCTAGGTACAGAATATGAATTGCTTCATTGCTAAAATCTTGAATATTAAAATTAGAAATACATGATATTAAAAGAAAGAAATATATGGTAGTCTTTATTTTTGCCTAACAAGGGGAGAATTAATTCCTTCAAAAGATTTGTGCTTAAAGTTTTCCCCAAAACCATCCTATTCCTCTGGTTCAGGTTCACAGATACATCAGTATCCACTGGTCTTAGGAACTTGTTAGAAATGTAGAATCTCAGGCCTCACCCAAGATCTACTGAATCAGAATCTGCATTTCAATAAGATCTTCAGGTGATTCATAGGTACAGGAGATGTGAGACCCACTCCCTGGCAATGAATTCAGGACTCCTATTGCTCCTACTGTGTAACTTTCCCCTACCACTTACCAACCTTACAGGGGGCCTGTTTTACTTGTCTGAAGTCCTTGGCTGAAACATCTTCACTCACCTGCCTTCAAAGCAGTGTCTGTGTTTTTTCTCTTGTTACATCAGTGCCTCCTAGGTGCTCAAGAGACTTGTTGAGTGAACAAACAATTAACTATATATATATTGTATAGAATTAGGTGTGAGATGCCTTGAGTTTCCTAAGGTCTTGTTAGTCTCTGAATCCAGACTGCTAATAGTAGGGCAAATTGGCTGACTTTTGTCTTCATCTGTCCATGTAATAATTCCACTGGAGTAAACTGCCACCCAGATATTTCTGGGAGCTTGGCGATATGTCTCTTAAATAGTTGCAAGCAAATTCTGGGCAGTTCCCAGTTGGTGTCCACTATTCCTTTCCCTGTACCTTCTCCAGTGCCCAACCCTGTCCACTTGCTACTGCCATTGTCCTCAGGCATGGCTCTCTTTCCTATAGTGAGGCCCTGAGATTCTTCTAGGCTCATGTCTGGTATGAGTCATATCCACCATTCCAAGTGGTTCCATAAAAGCTGAAGCAGAAGCATGCATCCTGCACCATTCCCCCTTGATGGGGTGGTTTTGTTTTTTTTAAAAAACCTCCACTGGAAGGCTTTCGACGTATGAATTTGGGGAAGACAGAATTCAACCTATAATAACTTGGATCTATTTGCAGATGCTCTGAGTTATGGCTTATGTTTAGATGCCACCACCACCACCAAGCCTCATGCAGTCATAAAAGGGACTTTTTCAAAGGTGGCTGAATCTAGAGTGTGTGATTGATTCATGCCACAATGCTAGGATTAATGGTAGGTGACTACGAAATCAGTGTACTGACTGGATTGTTACCAGCCTGATCCCAGTAGCCTGGATACTAAGAACAGAAAGGATTTGTCTTGTCTCTTGCTTGCTTTGCTACCTTCTGCCAACCATGAACTATTTCTCCTATGTCATGCTTGTCTGCCATGCCACCCTGCCTTGACGCCAGCACCCTATGGCTTAAAACCTCTACAAACTGTGAGTCAAATAAACCTTTCCTCCCTTGCCTTTGGATGTCAAGTATTTTGTCTCAGCAATGAGAAAAGTAACCAAGACAGTCCATTTATCCATTCCTGTGTTATCACCAGTTACAAACGCAACGAGTACTTAGGAGACAATCTATTATTTAACTACCCTTAGTGTCTTAGGTGTTACACCCTATGTTAGTCATCTTTCTGTTCCTGTGACAAAAACACCTGAGAACAATGATTTAAAAAGGAAAGATTTATTTTGACACAATTTCAGAGGTTTTGGTCCATGGTTAGCTGTCTTCCCTGGGTTTAGACCCAATGAGCAGCACCATCTTGGAAGAAGGGTGTGAAGGAGAAAATCTGCTCATCTCATGGCTGTCAAGAAGCAGAGAGTGTGAGAGTTAAGTTCTCGTGGCTCTCCTCCTTCCTTCGCTCTCGTTTCCTCCGGGAGCCCTGCCTATTGGATAGTGCCCCCTACATTCAGAGCAGGGCTCCCTGCTACTTTTAATATCTCACATGCCTATTGTCTCTGGAAGCACCGTCCCAGATGCATGCTTTATTAATTTCCTAGGCATTTCTCAGTCCCATTAACTTGACAATCAAGATTAACCATCACACATCCTTTGTAAAAATCATTCCAATTTTTTCTCTCTCCTAAGAGAAATAAATACCTCCCAGTATATTTTATTTGAAACCCTATCATCACAATGTTCATTTTATAAAAGGATGTGTCAATTTTAACTTTAGACTGGATGGTAAGCTCCTAGGACACAAATAAAATCCAGGACTGGGTTCATTGTATAAAATCAGATATACATTTTACCTTTTTCTGGAATAATGAGGCCTGGTTACACAATTGATCTTTATCAGTTGTTCAGTGGCTTTGCTTTGCCAATAAGTGTAAGGACTGAGAGAGAACGCTTCCATCACAGGCCAGAGCTCCTTCTAATAACCTTCTCCTCCCTACAAGATCAAGGGCCTAGAGGTACATAGGATGGGCAGACCTCTTACCCCAAACTTTCCCCTGCCACCCTGTACTCCTGTCACTCAAGGGGTCCCATTCCACCCCTTTCCCACTGCAAAAGACTGTAGGTAATGATTTCTTCTCATCCACTGAAGGACAAAATTACTGAATTATCTTATATTCGAAAGAAATGTAAGCAATCTGAGAGAGTAAGAATGGCTCTGATTACTGAAGTGTTTTTTTTCACATAAAAAAATTGAACATGGCTTTGGAACATCTTGCAACTAGCCTGTAACATAGGACTAAAGCTCAGAGAAGTTAAGTTATTTGCCTGAGACTATGTAGCTAGTGAGTGATTTACTTGAGACTCCAACCCAGTCCTTTTGACTCAAAATCCAAAATTTTAACCCTAACTGAGCACTGCCTCCATAGCCACACTGTGTTGTCTTTTATCTCCAAGCTCTGTGCCTGGTGTGCAGTAGGTAGCAAACATATGTGCTTATGAAATGAGCTCGGTTAAAAAGCACACCAGTCAATGTTTATGACATCATCCTTTCTATTTGAATATCCCTGTCACTAGAGCACTATTTTAGATCCGGATTACTGTGGCCGGAATAACAGATGTATGATCAAAGTCTTCCTCATCCCCATGATGCATAGAGTCAATGCTTCCAAATAAGAATAGTCACTTCTTCCTGCGCATTCCTGATTTCGTAACACAGTCTCAAGCCAAACTCCATTAGTGTTGTTTACTTAATGCTGCTGTTTCGCAATATGTCAATACCATAAAAAGTTTTTATTTTCAGAAAGTTGGCTATTATCAAGAAAACATTCAACAACAAATGCTGGGGGGCTGTGGGGAAGAAAGAACCCTGCTCCATTGTTGATGGGAATGTAGACTGGTGCAACCACTGTGGAAATCAGTGTGACAAGTTCTCAAAAAACTTAAACTAGAGGTTCTGTTTGACCAAGCCATTCCCCATCTTGGTATCTTCTTGAAAGAATTAAAAGCATCATACCGCAGCAATATATGCACACCCATGTTTATAGCAACACAGTTTGTAATAGCTAAACCTTGGAAATAGCCCAGATTTCCACTAATCAATGAATGGACACAGAAATAGCGAGGGTTTTTTAAATATAAGGAAGTACTACTCTGCCATAAAGAAGGATAAGCCTGTGACACTTCTAGATAAATGAATGCACCTTGAGACCATACTCTTTAAGTGAAATAAATTGGACACACAATTTTAAATACTACATTGTTTCTCTGATATGAGAAACCAAAAGTGTAAATAAGGACCAAAGTGCATAACAGAATTGGAAAATGTTCAAATGGAGAGGGGAGCAAAGGGGTGGAGACAAGGAAAAAAAGAGAATGGAAGGAAAAAATGGAAACAAAGCTTTTATAAATAAGGAGGGGAAGAGGGTTTGAAGGGAGAACAGGGGGATGGGAAAAAAGAAGAAGCCAGATCTATCATGCATGGGTACAAATTCCTATGATGCACATTAGAATTATGTATATCTAAAATACACCAATAAATTTTTAAAAATGAAAAAAGTTTTTACTTAAAAATGTACATGAAAACTTGTGAAAGGTCAAACAATTAGCATATAGGCAGTCAATAAATGTCAGCTCTCCGTAGTCTCTACTGAATGAACTTATGGCTTATAGTGTTCCTATGGACACTCTAATGTATGCAATGGATATGATTTGGTGGATCAAGCTGACTTTGAATGAAAACATAGGAGGTAATTAGGCTGTTTTGCCAGTGGTGGTAGCCTACTGTCAGGTTCAGGCAGTATGACTCGAATAACACCTGTCTGTACCTAAATTGTTCTATTTTTCCTACATGTGAGGAAACCACATATGTATGAAATCTTGAGTTATGATATTACCTGCTCAGGATTTATGATATACTAACTTTCTTAGATGAAAGATTCCTGTATTATTTAATGGTATAACATATTTCACTAAAATGAATAAAATCTTCATTACTATCTTCAGCACTAATATAAATCTCATCCTAATTTAGTTTTTTTAAAGTTTTTTTGAGTTATTTCCTTGTGCAATTTCAATATCTCTCATCCTTAATATTGGGTTTTAGACACTCATATATAGCTCTATCTCCCCAGAAGCCTCTGTGTATAACATAAAATTTTATTGTTATAGGATTCCTTTTAGCTCTTTATTATTTCTCTTGCTCTGAGGCTTTGTCTAGATCTGACATCCTGTGATTCTGAGAGGCTCCACGATGAAAGCAATGTTTTAAACTCTGAGCTTGTCAAGCTCAAAAAGAATATAAGGTTGAAGAGGCGAATAAAGCAACAAAAGTGCTGTTATTGTCACTGTCGTACAGCATTGGAAAGTAGCTCAAAATGACAGTCTGGGTTGAATTCCTTTCACTATGTAGCTTACATTCACAAACGAGTCTTTTTCAACAGCATGTCAAGGTTTTCTCTTTCTTAGGGATTTTCCCGGATGACTGCTTATGACTTTCTTCCCGGGTATCTTATGTAAAAGCTGACCACCTCACCACCACCAGCACCAGCACCAGCATATGCCCACCTTTCAGCTTCCACCTGCATTGTTTCTTACACTTTTGTCCTTAATAGGAGCCTGTTTTCTTTGTTTTGCAAAGAGGCAGCTTTGTAACAGGTGCTCACACTTGGCAGCTCTCACTGCCAGAGCTGCTGAATTTCCTCAGTCTGTGCCTGGGTTTCTTGCTATTGGTGGAGGCAGATGTAATGCAGAGACTAGCATTTGAAATTTAGCATGTGTCAGATTGTCTAGAACATCTGAAGAATGAAGAATTCCGTTTTGCTAATTTTAAACATGCAAGAATGAAAGAACACATTTGTCTTAGTTCACTTTCTGTTGCTATAACAGTACCTGAGAGTGAATGATTTTTAAATTCATGGTTCTGGAGTCAGGGAAGTCCATGTAACTGGTGCCAGCATCTGCCGGGCTTCTTCTGAGGACCTATGCTGCTTCAGTTCAAGGGAGAAAGTTAAAGGGCAGGAAGACACATGGGTGAGGGAAGCAAAACATGAGCAGTGAACTTAGAACAACCTGGTGTTGCAGTGACCACTCCAGTCTTGACAGCAAGGGTGGCACTGATCACCTCTCAACACTGCCACAACAGCAGTTTAATTTCAACAGGAATGTCAGAGAGGCCAAAACATATTCAAACCATAGCAACATTTTAAAAGAACTTTACAAGAATCCGGTTTTCCATCAATGTCCAAGCTCAGGGTCCCTCCCCTGCTGTTTCCTCAAATGCACAGTTTATCTTATTTCCAGAAGAGAAGCATTACTTATGGCAGAAGTTATGCTTTACCTTTCCTCTGGAAAGTGTAACCAGCTCCATATGACTACAAAGCAAGACTTAAAATAACCATTGCTTGGAACCTGATCAAAGCAAGAGAGCAATCAGGTATCTACCCATGCTCCTCCCCAGTGAGGTATGTCAGTGATTAAGTTGCTGTCTCTCAGGCTCCTTGTTCTATACTCAGTGATGCTGGCACCTGAAGACTGCTTTTCTCTTTCATCAACTGTTTCCTATTAGGCTTGCCAATAGAAAGTAACTGCAAATTTGAAGAAATAAAGGAAAGACTTGGGGTTTTTTTGTTTGTTTGTTTGTTTGTTTGTTTGTTTTACTTCTCTTCTTTTTTTTAAATTTTATTTTAAAGAGAATAAAACCAAACAAAATAAAACAGAATAAAGCCAATCAAAACAAAATAGTGAAAGTGATATAGAACTTCAAAGCAGGCTAACAGGAAATCAACAATGGCTACCATAATGCCTCTTGTTATTTTCAAAATTGCTGCCCATATCATCAGATAATAATAAAATCAAACAAAACACAGCAGAATAAAACCAATCGAAACAAGATTGAATAAAACAAAACAATAAAACAGAACAAAACAAAACAGAACAATATTGGACTTCAAAGACAAGACAGAAGGAACTCCCCTATATTTGCTATACTGTGTATTGTTATACTCTCAACTGATGCTCAGACTACTGGATCTAGGCCTGTAAAGTCAATCAAACAATACGAACATTAAGTTGTCTTAATATCTTTGTTGCTAACAATTCAGCCTACATTCCTCCCAATCAGCTGGTTGCTAATGGAGTGTGGAAGGGGTGTTCTTGTCTCACAGGAAGGGCGAATTGGCTTCTTGTTTCTCCTCCCAGGACTTGCATGGCTTCTGTTGGCCTTGCTTCCCATTCTCGAAGGTCACTGCAGGAACACTTCTTCACTCTAGCACCTATGCTTCAGCCACGATGCTTTATTTGTAGAGTAGAGTTTGAATCTGCTGAGTAGACAACACCTCAAAAATGAATGTCTTACCATCTATCACAGATGCTAACATGACATCTCTCAGAAGTTTGGGTCCCATCCTCTAGGGCCCTCCTCTGAATCTAGAGAAAAGGGTGCCAGCTGGCTGGTATTTCTCTCTTCAGAGGTTGGGCCCTATCTTCTTTTCCCATACTGGGTTTGGATCTGTTTCTAGGACCCAGACTTCTTACATTTACATGTATGCAACCAAAACTCAGGTGGTTTTGTTTTGCTTGATAGTAAAGGTAATTGATATCATAAGAAGGCTAGAGGAGTTGAGAACATTCTGCTTATATAATGATCCCCAAATCTGTGTCTGTATGTGAAATATCTTTCCCAAGATTAAATGGAGTACCTTGTCTTAGTCACTTTCTCATCACTGAGACAAAATACCCAACATCCACAACTTAAAGGAGAGGCTTATTTGGTTCCCAGTTTTCAGTGGGCTCAGTCCAAAGGTTTGGTTTGCTCCAAAGCAGAAACAGGATGGTAGAAGAATATAACCAAATAAAGCTGTTTGATCAGTGGTATCTAGGAAACAGAGAGAAGGGAGGAGTTAGGAACAAAAATACACATTTCCAGGTCATCTACCCAGTGATATAACCCCAACAAGGCCTCATGTCCTAACAGTATAATCAGCTACCAAATTCATCAATGGATGAATCTTCTGATGAGTACAGTGTCCCCATGATCCAATCACCCTCCAAACACATTAGGCTTTAGGGAAACTTTTTATATCTAAACCATGACATACCACCAGACTCAGTGTCTTGGTTACTTTTTTCTCATTGCTGAGACAAAGTACTCAATGCTCAAAGTTAAGGAAGAAAAGATTTATTTAGCTCACCATTTATGGAAGTTTCAGTCCATAATCCGCCCACTCCAAGGCAGAGTGGCACATGCAGCAGGCAACAGTTCATTGTGGCAGAAAACAGCACAAGAAACAAGAACAAAAGGAGAGGAGCATGGAGAGAAGACTCTGTCCTTTAAATTGTGTGTAGGCCACACCCACTTAGGTGTAACACTCATACCCATGATCCCAGTATTGGACCATGAGTCTTTCACAAACTCCAGAAGCCTGCCTCCATGACCACATGAGGTTTTGGGGGGACATCCAGACTCAAACCTTAACATCCATCCCTGGCCCCACCAAAGATCAGTAAATTTTGATATATATATATAGCAGCCCTCAGTGCTATTTTTACTTTCACATCAATCTCCAACTACTGTCAACTTGATTTTTAAGCATCTACTACAATCCATAGCTACTTTACAACTCACCAGACTCACACAAGCACAGTAAAACCCTCTTGTTTCTTTACTTCCTATTTCTTTGCCTTCTAATCTAATCTTTCAAGATTGCATAATTTTTTTAAAGATCTAAAAAGATGATAACTGATTTCCAGGACAGAGATCTGCCTAGATACTCTGAAAGACTCTCCTACCACTCTAAATCATGTAAGATATTTTCTCTTCATCACTGGTTTTGAACGATGGGATTATGATAAAAACAAATGTGGTTGTGTCTTTTACTTTATGTTGCTTCTTTCTTCTTTGAACTTGGCCACTTTATATTTTCTAATCTTTTGGTGTTAAAGACCAAACCCAGAGGTTCACGGTTGTTAGGCAAATGCTCTACTACTGAGATAAATCCCCAACTTCTCTTTATCAAACTTGAATCTGTGGATTTGTAGTTTCACAAAGTATGAAAACGTTAGGCCACTACTTCCCCAAAAGTTTTTTTGTCCCAATCCTTTGGAATCCCCAGTAACATGTATGCTACATCACTTGAAGTTGTTTTACAGCCCAGTGACTTTTGTATCCCTTTTCCCCATGTTCCATTTTGTACACCATCCATTCTTCATCTCACTAATCTTTTATCACAGTCTGCCATAGTCTCATCCAGTGTAATTTTATCTCAGTCATTTTATTTTTATCTCCAGAAGTTCTATTTGGATCTTTTATTATGCTTTTAATGTCTCTACTTAATGTTTTGAATTTATGGGATACAATATGAAAACTGTTTTTGATGGATGCTATCTTAAAACACCTGTGTTAATTCTGGATTAAACTAATGGACTGACTGCTCTCCTTCTTGTAAATCATATTTTGCTGCTTCTCTGCATGCTTAGTATTTTTTGTTTGGATGGAAGACATTATAAATTTTACCTTGGTATGTAAAGAATATTTTTGCATTCATATATATTCAAATGTATACAATTTTGTGCTGGGATGCAAGGTCTCACACATGCTAGGCACAAAACTACCACTGAGCTATAACCTCTAAAAATATTCTGAAGTCTCACTGTAGGATACTAAATTACTTAAATATAGTTTGATTTTTGGAGCCTTTCTTTTATGATTTATTAGGTAGGTATGTAGCTGTGTTCAATCAAAGCTAATTATTTCCTGCTATGAAAACAAGATCCCTTGAATTTTCAATCCAGTACTCTGTGAATTATGAATTTTCCCTATCTAGCTGTGAACAAGTGCTATTTCTGAATCTGTGTGAGCATTGGCACTGCTGTTCTCTCATCCTTTTAGATGTTTTTTCCACAAATTTTCTAATCATGCATACATAGATTAGTACCCAGCTAATACTTAAGAGGAAGCTAGAGGAGATTTTTAGGGTCTTTCTGGGGTCTATACTGTTTTATAAAGTAGTTGTGAGGATCAAGTACCTTTATGTATGCAAAGGTCTCTGACTTGGTGCCAGATGCATAGTTGGGTTTCAATGCACATTTTGTGAATCTATCTTAGATCTTCAGATGCAAAATGTCTTAAGTGGATAATCCCCCACCTTCTTCTTTTTCTTTTTTGGTATAGGAGATAGAACCTATGGCCTCACATATGCTAGGCAAACACTACATTAAACCACATCCTAGCCCTATTTTATTTTAAATTTTTACACAGGGACTCAGTAACTTGCCCTCACTGGCCTTGAACTTGTGATTTTTCTGCCTCAGTCTCCTGATAGTTGAGATTATACGCATGAACCACTACCCCTGGCTAATTCATGTTTTTTTTTTAATTGCCTAGCATCTGTAAATTGCTCCTAATAAGGCAGAATGTTTAGAAACTGCCAAGATCAGACTCTTACTTTTTTTCTTACCCTTTTTATCAGAGTGAAAATCCATGACCTAGCCCTAGCTCATTGCCATCAGCGATCCCCATGCTTGTCTAGACTTCAAGGAAGAATGAAGTCAGGGAAGAAGCAGATACCATACTGAATTCACTCTAGGGACAAGATGCTGCAACATCAGTGAGAGCAGCTACATCCATTCTTTAGAGGCAGCATTCCCGCAAGGATGGCAAAACAGATGGCCATCTGACACCCTGCAGAGCAGCAGTGGAGTTTTTATTACAACTGTTCTAGAGTAAGATTTGGGGCTCCTTAGGCTATGTAGCATATTAGGCGGGTGGTCCAGGTTTTCTAGAGATGCTGAATGTCAGCCAATAATCTATAACATTGGCATATTGAAGTATAACATATATACAGGGAAACATATGTGTAAGTGATGACATTTTACACAATGAATTTTCACAGTATGAACAAGTTTATAACCAGTGCTCATTTTAAGAAACAGAATATTAAAAAATCCCAGAACCTTTCCTATGCTTCTCCAGTACTACTATCCACCCTTCAACATCCAAACATTATATTTTAGTGACAGCTATCACTCTTTTTTGGTTACTGTCTTTCTTTTTTATATGCAAATAAAATCATATTTCTTGATGTGTCTCAGATATTTTGCTTATGTTATTCATCCATATTGGTTTGTATATTTGTAGCTCATGCACTCATTATTATAATAAAACATTCCATTGATTACAACATATTTATCAATCTGTGTTGGCAGTCTTCAAGATCACCCCCAGATTCAAAGATCTTCTGGAAAGACTCAGACATCAGGAAAGTTGCTATTACACTCACAGCTATGGTTGCTTTCAGTAGAAGGATACAAATTTAATTCAAAGAAGAAGGTACATACAGATGAGTATAGGGAAAACTAGGTACAACCATGTGGGGGACCCTTCCCAATGGAGTCACATAGTTAGTCTTTAATTCTTCCAGCAATGATGCGTGACAGTGTAGACAAAGTGTTGCCAATTGGGGATGCCTGTCTGAACTCTGGTGCACAGGTATTTTTTGGAGGTCATTCACATAGGCATGCAGACCCCTATGGTCGATCTTAAGTACTCAATCTCCAGCCCTCATCAGTCAAACTGACACATCACGGCCCAAAGAGCAAGCATTTGCCATAAATCATATTGTTAATGTAAACTTGCTGCCATAAACTTAAAACAGGCATGCAAAGACACTTTTCCAACAGCACAATCTAAGGGTCAGAGATCTTCTCCCAGGAACTAGGAAGGTCAGTGCTGAAGACCGCGGGAATGTACAAACTTTGAGTAATCCAGGCCTACAGAGTTGACCCTTTTTGCACACCATTATACAGTTGATGAATACATAGGCAGTTTAAGTTTTAATTGGCATGAACAGCATTCCTAGGAACATTGTTGTAGAGGTTTTTGGTGAGGACATGTTTGGGTTTCCATCGGGTGGTTATTTAGAAAGAAATACTAAGTTAAAGAACATGGCATTTATTTAGCTTTCTTATATACCACTGGAGTTTCCCTAAGTGACTGTACTAATTTATACTATTAGCATCAGTGTAATATGTTTTCAATGTCTTAAAAATTTTATTGAGATATAGTAGACATGCAATATATTTCATATTAAAGCGTATGATTTGATAAATTTGGGTGTACATATATCTATACCTATAAAGCTGCCACCCTGATCAAGATAATGAACCCTTTATTCACTTCCAAAATTATCTTATCTTCCAAATAGTCTTTTATTGAATTCATTTTTGTGTTAAAATAGCCAGAATCAATTCTATGGCTCACAATTGAGACTTGTTGATGTCATCATTTTTCTTTGCCTTTGTCTTGCATTCGTGTTAAGCTCATTCCCTCTGTATTTCTGTTCACTTCAGTAGATTCTTGCTGAGTGTCTATGATATTTTCCAGGCACACAAATTCTGATTTTTGTCTGTGTGTGTCAGTTGGACCACATTCATGCTCATCTAGTTTTATCCTCAGGGCACCAGGTGATTCCACACATCCTTTTATCTCCAGTTCTGTGCATTTGTTCCTGGACCAATCTAGAGTCCTTGGTCCCAATCCCTCCCGGTTGGCCCAGAACCAGACTCCTTTAGGTCTAGCCCTGACAGAGGGTTTCTTAGATGTTAAAAGGCCTCTTCATCAGTTCTTCATTAAATTGCATGGATCAGTGTTATAGGTTGAATTGCATCTTCCTCCAAAAAAAGATATTGGAATCCTGACTTCCAGGACCTCAGAATTGAAGTTTTATGGAGACAAGTTCTTTACATAGTTAAAATGAGGTTAGGGTGGAATAACCAGCACCTACAAGTTAAAGGAGGAAAGGTTCACTTTAGTTCACAGTTTGTGGAGATTTCAGTCTCTAGTCAGATGGTTCCAGCATAGGGTGGCATGGCACAGCTGTATGGCAGAGGAAAACAGTTCATGGAATGACAGGCAGAAGGCAGCAAGCAGCAGCCTGCCTTCCAAATTCCCCTTTGAATTCTACCCAGGCTAAAGCCTATTCATTAGTGCCGGTACTCAGAGCCAGGGAGGAACTTCCTGTTATTCACAACCGGAACTACGCTAAACCAATTTAGTTACCATGCACCTCTTAATCCATATTCATACAGTCTAGATCAGCATGGCCCCAGCAGCTGAGCACTCAGGTTCAGTTGTGGTGTTGGCACTTTGTGATAAATAAGTGGGTTTGGGGTTGTAGTTTGGGCACTTGGTCTCTAAAAGCTTCACCATTACTGCTCTAGAAGCAGCCATCTCTAAAAATCCCACTTATAAAGCTGGAGGAGACATATAGATACAAACCATAACACCTCCTGACCTCCCTTTCTCCATGCTTCTGTCCTTATCCCTTTCTTTTTTAGAGACAATAAATCCCTACAGGTGAAGCCACATAGTTTGTGGCTCTTTGTTATGGAAACCCTAGCAAATTACTACAACCTTGTAGAACACAGCAGCTTTTCTCAATTATTTTTAGATTGTGTGATATACAACAGAAAACCAGAAGGCAGTGTCTACCCTTTTGGAAGAAATTTTTAAGTTTTTTTTAATGAAAATTGAAATTTGGGAGAAAAGAACTCAGGAAAAGCTAACTCACTTCAGACTGTTTGACGTTAGTCGTTTATGAGACCATGCACAACACTGGCTAATCACTATGTGCTACGCTGCTTATTCTGTTTACTTTCTTAAATTGATAAGCATGATTCATTTTTCAACAACTATCTGTGGAACACATGGATTCCTTTAGTTAGTGGCTATCAAAATCTGTTCCTCCCATCCAAGGAGGTGGTTTTCTTCTTCTTTTCATGGGAACTCTTCCAAAACCAAAAGATTAATAAAATTTTGATTGAAGCAGATACACTTTATCTTTGAAATAACCTCAAAGAGCCTAATCACCCTAAATCAGGTCAACTGATGCTACCTTCAGAGAAACTGGGTTTTAGGCTGAGTCCTTGTAAGGTCAAGATGTTGCTTTATTTTTAAAATATTATAAAGTCCCAGAACTCTTATTTGTCCTGATGATCAAACTTTTGATTAAAAAAGAAGAAATAGAATGACATAAACTGCAATGTTGTAGAAATATTAAATGTATTCAGACGAGATGATTTATTGTCCTTTCAGTTCAACTCTGGTGGTCAAGAATATAATACAGTAATGCCTCAGTTCAGGAACACTTCGCTTTGTGAACTAAATTGCACTTGGCAAGATTTTCCTTCCATTCATGAACTCCACATTGGGTGACCATGGCCATCTCCTCAGCACAAACATGAAGGTGGCCATCTTCCCCAGACTCGGGGAATCCTTCATGAACCAAGGTGCCACTGTGAATGTGTCCCCTAAGAAATTTCTTTTCCACTTCCAAGTCTGTACTTTGACTGTTCTCACTTTCTAATTTGCACCCCTTTCCCCTCTTTTTTTTTTTTTTGGTCTGGATTTGAATATATCTCAGCAAAGCTGCATAAAACTCACTTGAGTGAGCCTCAGAAGTGAGGCTTACTCATTCTTTGGAAAGCTGGATTACTTGTTAAAATCGAGGTTAGCCATAGCGCCTTAGGAAATCGGTGATATGAATGAGTGCCTTGACTAGTGCAAAGATCTCCTCCTGTGTCTCTGGCTTCTCTTTGCTTCCATGAAATGATGCCATTCCTATCTTCAAAAGTTGCTTTTTATATTTTCAGATAAAATCCACGTAACAAAAATTTATCATTTTTGCCTGTACAAATGTTTTAGTTACTTTCTCATTACTGAGATAAAATATCCAGTACCCACAAGTTAAAAGGAGAAGGATTTATTTTGGCTCACGATTTATAGAGGTTTGTATCTGTAGTTCACTGGCTCCAGGGCAGGGCAGGGCAGTGTGGCACAAGGGTGTGGCAGGCGTTTTTATTCCATCCAGGCTACAAGCCTATTGGTTGGTATCACCCACCCCCAGGATGGGTTTCCTTCTTCAGTAAATCTATCATCCATGCTCAGATCTGTGCTAAATCCATCAGTGGACTTACCTGGTATCACACACCCACAATCCAGTTACTCCCAAAAGCCCGGCCTATGAATATATGAGACTATGAGTGGGGGACATCTAGCTATAGGCCATATGGTAAGTGTACATTTAAGCAGGTTAGTGATTTTTAGTGTATTCATAATGTCATACAAATATTAGCATTGTCAAGTTCCAGAACATACCCATCACCCACAAAAGAACTGTATTCATTAGCTGTCACATTCTGATTCTTCTTTCCTCCTTCCCCCTGTAAACGCTAATCTACTTTCTGTCTCTCATATAAATGCAATCATATAATACTTGGACTTTGGATCTGGTTCCTTTCTCTTGACATGTTTCACAGGTTCATCCCTGATATCTGTAGGATTCAGTGGGTATCAATATTGGATTCCTATGTATGACTTCATACCACCTGTTTATATGGACATGCCATATTTTATTTATATATTTATCAGTTGATTGATACTTGGGTTTTCATTTTTTAGCTATTATGAATAACACCACTGTCTTAGCTACTTTTCTCATTGCTGAGGCAAAATACCCCAAAGTTAAAGAAGGAAAGGTTCATTTGATTCACAGTTTGTAGAGATGTCAGTCTGTAGTCAGCTGGCTCTAAGGCAGGGTGGCATGGCAGAGGGGCATCACAGAGAAGAAAGAGTTCATAATGTGACAGGCAGAAGATGACATAGTGACAAAGTAGCAATGACGTCAACTAAACCTGCCTTTATATTCCATCTGGTCTACCTTCCTTTTGGGCAGTGCCCACACCCAGAATGGTGCACCCTTAATGCCAGCATCACATCCTTAATCCCAGCATCACACACTTAATCCCAAACCACACACCCTAGATCCAGCCACCTCTAGAATACCCTACCTGTGACTGCATGAGTCTTTGGGTGTGTGAGGGGCACCTAGATACAAGTTATAACAACCAATATGAATATTCATATGTAAATTTTTGTATGGGGTTAGGATACCTGAGATTAGAATTTCTGAGTCATATGGCAACACTATGGTTAACTTTTTGAAAGACTATGAATTGCTTTTCAGCTCTTTCCTTTTTGCCAATGAGAATAAAATGATCAAATTGATTTGGATACACTCATGGTGGGGTGCTGAACTGTCATAGATAAACGCACACCATGGAAGTGAAGATGCAGGAGTTGAGCCCAGCTGAGATGCCAAGGTTGCATATTTAGGTTTGGCCATTATCCAAATGCAGTGACTGCTAAAGCTGTGGTGGACGTGAGGTGCTGGAGGTGATAACAGGTAGAAAGAACACGAGAGGCCTGTCATAAGAGCACCGAGCTGGATTACACTTTATTTAGGAAGTCAAATTAATCATCAAAACACGATTAAGTGGATGTTATCCTACATCCCCATTTTACAAGTGGGTAATTGAGATTCACTGAGGTTGAGGCATATGTAATAGTTGGCACAGTTGTGTGTAGTAGAGCCAGGCTTTAAGTGCTGGTAAAGACCATAGAAATTGTCTGCAAAAATTCAGAGGTTAGAAGTAGATTTTAAAATGCACCCTGTAAGTGCAGCAGGTAGAATAAAGACTTATTTTGCTCCAGAATAAAAAGGAGGCTTGTTTGTTCTTTGTTGGGGAAGGAGATTGTCATTTCTGTCAACTATTACAAAGTTACGCAGTAAGCACAAGATATGTGTGTATAATAATTGCTAACTGCCCTCATTTCTGACCCATTACATGCTACAGATGCTGCCTATTCAGACCGTAATATGTTGTGGGCTCCTTGCTGCTGCTTTCCATGCCTGTCTCTGGGCAGAACACCAGGACATCACTGGTTCTCTATTACAAATGGTAAGTGCATTTCAGAAGGAGTAAGGACATGCATTATTTACAGAGAAAACAGCTTAACAAACACTCAAATATTAAAGCAAAATGAGATTTTTCCTCACAGTAAGGCAAGAAGTAAAAGTTGAGTGCATAAGACTAAATATTTCTTATAATTAGAAGGAGAAAGAATTCTTTTGCAGCATTGAAATGAAACTTATTTTATGGATAACGAAGCATACTCTCACTTTCCCTCAGTATTTTATATCTTCAGCTTGTTTTTCCCCTTCAGATAGTGATGGGTTGTCTTGAGATTAAACTGCCATTATTTCAGAGCACTGAAGCACAGCTGCATAATGATGACATTCTGTAAGAAATCTTGGTGGTTTCAGTCAGGCGAGTCACTTCGACAGCATTCTTAGTGCCGGAGGGGCTAGAGTCTTCTCTTACATCCTTAGATTGTTGATTTTCTTGGCACCTGAGGGGGTTGCAAGGATAAAACATGGTTGGAACCTGATCCCTATAAAGCCAGTCAGGACCACTTTGTATGGAAAATTGCCATGAAAAGATCAGAAACAAATCTGGGAGAAAAATAATGTAAAAATAAGCCAGATGTGGTGGTGCACACCTGTAATCCCGGCCACTCGGGAGGCTGAGGTCGGAGGATTGAGAGCGTGAAGTCAACCTCAACAATGTAGCAACACTCTGTTTCAAAATAAAATAAAAATGGTCTGAGGACATAACTCAGTGGCAGGACACACCCGAGCTCAATGCCTAGTATCAGGAGGAAAAAACAAGCAAATAATATAAAAAATAAAGTGAATTTAATGTATAAATCCCGCAGTCACAAGCTAAGGGATGAATCTCTTCTGGTGAGTTATATAATTGCTTTGTTTCCTTCTTATATAAAAACAGGGTTTAAGCAGGGTATGGTAGCAGGTGCCTGAAATTCCAGCTACTCAAGAGCCTGACACAGGAGGATTGCTTGAGCTCAGGAGTTTGAGGCTATCCTGGGTGGTTTAGTGAGACTTCATCTCTAAAAATAAAAAAAGGAAATAACCAGAGTTTAGCTTTCCTGGAACGGAGTGACCTACATATGCACTTTTCAAAGACAGAAAAGGGAAAGCTTCTTTGTTCCATGGTGACTGGTGTCTTTTGAGATCCCCTCCAGTGAATGGCTTGGTTGCTGCAGCTCTACTTTTGCAGGTACTGATACCAGAGAAGTTGGACAGCTTTCTAGGTTAACCTGAAAATGCAGAGCACAGAGACACATGGGTGCTCTAAGGAACAGTCATCACTGGCTGAGAGATATGGTCATTGAGTGAGCCCCTTTAACTCCTGAGAAGGATATACATTTTCCTAGCAGATCTTCATTTGGTAATCAAATATTAACTGTGGCAAACAGATGTGATGGTGGCCTCATATGATTTGTACTTTCTGGTGTTCACATCTTTGTATAAACCTCTGTTTCTGGGTGAAAATGAAACTTAGGGTTTGCTCCTAACCAACAGAACATGTGAAGGTAACGAGTTGTCACACTCATGCTTACATTATGTTGTAGGAGAAAGATTCCTTCTTGCTAGCAGGCTTGCTCTAGAGATGCCCTTGCAGGGGTCACTAAGTGAATGACCATGTGGGAAAGCCCAGACCCCAATGTCTAGGGGTTGAGGATGCTCCCCCAGTCCCGATGCCAGCAAGAAGCCAAGGTCCTTCCTCAGTTCTACAACTACAGATGAAAGAATTTTATTAACATCTGCTTCAAGGGAATTCTTCTCCAGTGGAAACTCTAGACGGTACCCTAGCCATCACCTTGATTGTAGCCTTGCTTGATCCTGAACACGGGACTTAGCCAGACTTCTGACCCATAGAAATGGTGAGATAACAAACAGGTGTTGTGTTAAACCATTAAATTTGTGATAATTTGTTATGCAGCAATAGAATACTAACATAATCACATCTTTTATCTACTCATCCATAAACATACTTGTAAGTTAAAAAAAAGATCCTACTATTTAGTAACAACATTCAATCAGGTGAACAGTTGACTGATTTAAGTGATTTAAGTGATTTAAAATACATTTTCCAAAGGTATTAGATTCTATCAAGTGGGTTTTGCATTCTTTTATGTGGTAGTCAGTCACGCCTGGCCCTAAGAGACAAAGAAGGTTGGGGAAAATAAAGTTTACTCTACTCATAGGCCCTAATGAGAGGAGGCCAAGAACCCCAGGTAGAGGCCCATGGGAGGACAGACAGTAGCAGCCAGGAAGCAGAAGACAAGGAGCAAGACAAAGTATCAGGCCAGGGCCTTGAATAGGGTAGGCAGGGCACAGTGAGAATTAAATACTTTGGACACGTTCAAAATTATAGGTGTGGTTCTTAATGGTCAGATACGTGGTCTGGAATGATTATCACAGGCAATATTGTCTGCTGGGGAGCAGGGGCCAGATAGAGGAGGAGAGGCTTGGCTCCTGATTGGTTAGTTGGCATATCAAAGGCGTGCTCCTCCCCAGGCTTTCCCTATCTCTAAGAGCTGTCACACCAGAAAAGGGGCAGTTTCTTCTCAGATAAAAGGTTTAATCATCTATCAAAACATCAGAATATATAGAAAAGTTTTTAAACTCACACTTTAAGAAATTAGTTTTCCCCTGTAATTTGTTAATGGCCATGGTAAGGCTAATGTCATGGGATACTGCCTTATTCTGAATATGAAAGGGGTATTTGCACCAAATAGCTGGGCTTCTGACCCACAGAATGGTGAGATAATAACAGGAGACTGCTGGAACCTTCAAAGTGGTCTAGGCCATTTCCTAACACCAATTATTGCATTGATGTTGGTAACTGTTGATTATTCAAATTTATTCTTTGTGTTTATTTAGTCATCTATACATGGACTCTAGCTCTCACCCAAAAGGGAGTCAGAAGAAAAAAACTTGATCTAGAATCAAGTTTCAGTGGACACCACTAAAAGCTGTTAGTGTTCCATCATTCTGCAAAAAGTACAGTTGAATTTGGGCAGCAGAGACAATCTGGTTAATACAGAAACACTCAGAGGGATTTATATTCTTCATCTCTTTTACAGACTATTTTTCTTCAAGTTGCCTTTCTTTCTTGTTGCTGAACCTTTTGGTCCATGCTCTATTTGACGTCTAAAATTTCATTAGAGTTTTGACATTTGGACATTTCAAGTTCTCTTCAAGCTTTAAGATATTGTTTTAAGTAAAATATTCTTCAAAATTATGCAAACATATACAATTCCTTGCACATTGGAGTAATATGACATTCTTATGAATGCTGCATTAAGTTGAAAATAGAAGAAATATTCTGAATATTGTTCATAAAAAGTTCCAAACTAAGCTTTTAAAGACTAAGTAAATAAATGTTCAGGAATTCATTCATTTCACACCTGTCACCTGGCAGTGTCTACAATTATTAATGACCTGTTGTGGTTTTTATTGCATTTGCACGCCCATGGATAGAATGTCCACAATCATTATGTGAAACTGCTTCCAGCTAAACCTTGGCAGAAACCACACCTGAGCATTTCAGATTAAAAAAAAAAAAAAAGTGACAGTCCGTGGAGGAACCAACCATGCTTACAACATTGCTGCTAAGAGATAGTCTTAAAAAATTAACTGTCTGCCACAATGGATGAGCTGAGTGGTTTGGGCTACTGCACCAGACCGCTCACTACAGAAAACTTTTGGCATCTCTAAGACTCAAGAAGGACTAACAAAGCCTTAGCAGCTATAACATACAAGGAAGGAAACTATTATCATCATAGGGAGCCAAATTGTAATCAACCCAGCGCATGTTAACTTTTAGAAGCACTATGGGAACTTACTCTAGCTCCTGCATCTAGTTCAAGATTGTTGTGGTTGATGATCATGACACTATTCAGCTTGAAGTCCGTAGACAAGTGTGTTTCAGCCAGAATTTCCTGTATTAATTAGATTTTTCATGCTGCCCATATTCGCGTACTTTACTTTTGGAAAGATAATGATATATCAATAGTTTTTAAGGTTATTCACCCAAACTTGATTCTAGGGGTTTGTTTTTTGTTTTTGGGTTGTTGTTGGTTTTTTTTTTTTCCATCTTTCCTAAATCCTTTTTAGCTGAGAGCTAGAGTCCATTCACAGCTTCACTGCATTTTGTTATGTTAGCCACTAAATTCCTTACCCCTTCACTGCTTCTGTTGCAGGCAGCTGAGTTAGAAAAATTATAGGCAGTGAGACAGGGCTGGGTCCTCATAGCAGTACAGAAGCCCAGATACCTCGCCACTGTGGGGGAGACAGACACCTCCTGCTGTGGGCCAGGTCTCAAGACACAAGGTCAAACAAATGCATCGATATCCTAAGGGCTGATATTCTAAATAGTTCCCTATCACCCTGAGGGAGTCAGGAGTCACCATTCCAACCCTCAGGGAAGAATCACTGCTCTCTAAGGATGCCCGCTTTCTATGTGACTCGCTTCCCCATTTGTGAACTATTACTCTTACTGGCTAACCTTAGTTCTATCCCACCTTATGCCCATCTACCTTGTGAGTTCCCAGTTTTCCCCACCTTAAACCTGTCTCACCCCATGATTTTACTCTTTAAAAGTCCCTGGAAAAGACAGAGTCCTTGGCAACCCGCTTGAGACCCTTCTGTCTCTCTCTCAGACAGAAGCTTTCTTTCTCTCATAAATATATTCTGCTCTTAACCTCCATTGTTTCTAAAATTCATTCTTCAATTTTAGAGAACACAAACTCAAACCAGACATAGTAGGTTGGGAATTTCATTTCCCTATATTATATTACTTCTGCTGTTAACACTTCTTCAGTCCCGAAGATTTCCTATATTCTGGATACAAATAGACATCTTTCTTTCTCCACAGTGGGATCATTACCTAGCCAGTTCCCCTTCATCAGACAGACTTTGGTTATAAGGCATAGAGTGACTAATTACCTATCTTCCTGCCTTTGCATGGTCAGGGGATTTCATAGGTAGCAATTCTTTCCCCTTATCAACAGAAAAAAGAAACTAAGAGTTTAACTCTGAGCTATTTCATAGAGTGCAATACCTCAGCACAATTGCCTGATCTTTATCACCAAATTCAATTTTTCTGGTTGCAGAGAAGAGAAAATATGTTCAAGCTATCTTTCTCCTTATACCAGCACATCCAATAAGAGGCCTCTACTCCCAATTCTGAGGAGAAAGCAATGGTCACTACAGCCACTGAATGAAGTTGGACATGCTGAGATGAGCCTTCTGTTTCGAGACTTGACAGCTTTGTGTTCCTGCAGTCACGGGGGTTGACCCGACATCTTTCTCTGATAGCTTCCTGCAGGTCTCTGCAGCATCATTTATGCTTTGATTGCCCAGTGATTTATAGCCCCACTCATTTGCTTCTCGTATCTCCTTTTTCCAAAGTGTGGGGAGCTTTCTTCAGATCTTCTTGCCTTAAAGCAACCCAGAGGTTCAAGACCCATCTCCTTTATGTACCTCTGGTTCTCCTAAATAATGGTTGGTTTTTTCCTTTTCCTTTTCCTTTCTCCTCTCTCCCACCCTCCCCTACCCATTGCTTCTCTCCTCCCCACCCCCTTCCCTTAGCATCAGGGTCTTTGTAGTGGAGGCAGATTTCCTATAGAGTGCTCTAATTTTTTAATGATTCATTAGTAGAGAAGAAAAACAATTTTGTTTTGGTTAAGCATCTGCAATTCTTGTGACGTACATACAGAGTGTATTAGTCAACACTTACTAGAGTCAGATGTAGAAGAATGCAGAACATCTGTTTGCACGATGGAGCCCGGAAGGATCCAGAGACAGCCTGGAGCGCAGGACTGTCCGGTTCGCGTTCCTATCAGGGAGCAGAAGGATCCGCGTTGGGAATCTGCATGCAGGTTCCCAACACTGAAAAGGCCCAAGGGCCAGGGCAGGTAGCCGAGTGTCTGTGCCAAAAGGCTGAAGGGTCTGTGCCAGGAGGCTGAGACATCTACACCGGCAGCCAGGAAAGAGCGGCCAGGATGAAGAGGAGGATCAAAGCTTCCCCAAAGGAAAAAAACAAACAAAAAAACAGTACTCGCAACAAAGCTCCTCCAAGGAATATCAGCCGAAATCCTTCCTTCTGTTCTCCTTTTATACCTTTCCAACAATCCTCCTTAAGTGACTCTTCCATGTGCAGAACCACGGTGATGGTTCAGCTGGGTGTACCCCCACTCAAGGTGACAATTAGTCAGTTCACCACCACGCAGAGCTTTCCAGTGGTAGTTATCTCAGATGTCTGAAAAATAGTATGCTAACACTGAGATATAGAGAGATGTGTTTGTAAGGTCCTTCCAGAAGCAAATTTGGGACAAAAAATGAGTACCGTAGTTTATCTGGGATGTTAGGAGACACAGGCAAGAGGAGTCAGTGGTAGAAGCCTAGAATCAATGATGCAAGTGTGACCTGGATCTCTGATTTGTACGTAACTTTATAACTTTATATGCCCTTCTGAAAAAGTCATCTTCCCCTTAATTTAGCAAGTGTTGGCTTCTGTTGTCTTTAGCTAAGAACAATCTGTTTTTGACAGTGACAAACGTTGAAATTCAAGAAATATGCTACCCTGTGGAAATAACTTTTCTAGGATCTAGAGAGGAGGCTGAGAGAAATACCACCAATAAACAGCAATATAGTTGGACAGATAAGAAGAGAACTCAAACAACCAAAACTCCACAAAGCCCTGAAATATGCACACTTACATTATCTTAATTCCTTATTTTTTATATACTTGAGCTCACTCATCCTTTCTAACCCTGTACAGGAAGTACTGTTGCCTAAGTTTTGCAGAGGAAGGACCTGAGGCATGAAAGAATTAAGTAATGTTCTCAGAATGCTAGCGTTAAGTAATATTCCAAGAACCCTATAGTCAGGACCTGAAAGTTGAGATTCAAATACCACTGTGTCCATTCTGCCGTGTGCCCTTCCTTTTGTGAGCACCTGACTAGAGATAAGCAAAGGTCTAGAGCAGGGGTTAGCAAACCCATGGACCAAATCCAGCAAGCCATTTCTAACATTTAACTGAAACACAACCATGCCTATCTGCTTATAGATTGTCTAAGAGGCCTACAAACCTAAAAATAGAGAAAGTTTGGCTAAAGCATGGTCGCAAACAATTTAACTTCATTGAATTAAGCTCTTGAGACTCTTCTATCTGGTATCATTTGTTCTGTACTATCTTAGAGGCATTTATCAGTACACGATGAGCCCAAATCTACTGCAAAGCCACAGCCATGATAGTAATTAGTAATGATAGCAACAAGAGTCATTCATGAGGACTCCCAAGTTAAGAATTGGTAGGGACAGAGCTGGGTCTTATCCCTCATCCATTTGTTTCCAAATCCTGGACTCTTAAACCACATGATTTATCATTCTTCACTTCCATCATGAAAAAAGAAAACCAGGAAAAAGACTAGTTTCCTGAGGCTCTGTGAAGGTAAGCAGATACCAAAGGCTACCTGAAGAAATGCGTGCTAATGAACAGTGGATGTCAGGTTCTTCAGAGCAGGAAAGTTTGGTGGTACTGGGCACTTTCCCATCTCAAATTGTCGATGTTCCATATGTAATAAACAGTAAGTCTTGCTATTTTCTTAATGAGACATGAACTAACCACTCAAGATAGCATTTCTGGAGATACTTAACAAAAAGAAATGGAAGTCAGTATCTTTTGGCCCACATCCAGTAGCATTTGACTTCCTTTTAAGAGCTTCTGAATGTGTAAATGACCCAGTTCCCATGCCTTTACAACTTCAATAGTAAGATGGACATTGTTTCTATTCTTCCCATACTAGTGTACCAAAAGAGTTGGTCACAAGTCTTCTTAAAGAAGGCTTAAAATAGGCCTGTCTTTCTTGAAATACCATTTATGCAGCACCCTGGAGATTCGAGGTGGGGGTGGTGATTATAGGTGTGCTGAGGTCTTATCTCAATCCTGTGGCCTCAACTCTCACCTGCTCCCTATAAATAGGTTACTCTTACTCCACCACAAAGCACAGCCCTACTTGTTTGTAGGTGTTAGTTAAGGACATAAACTGCCTTGAAGCCCTTCACTTCACCCTAAATATGTGGACTTGGCATTGGTCACCATCACATTTTTGAATCCCAGTTCTGAGCACAGAACTTCATCGTTGGTTGTAGAGTCTGACTTGAAGTCATTGGCCTGGATACTCTTAAGGGTATGGAGAACCTCCTGCTCCTGTTGGTTTTGTCTGTGCTTAGTATATGGCAAAGCACGGAGTAAGTGGCGGGAAACAAGGTTTATAGGCCACTATATTACTCAGAAGGGAGCTGGGTCGAGAGAACAGTTCTCTCTCCTCCCCTTACTCAGACATAGCATTCCCCGGGCTCCCGCGGGATAGGGTCGAGGACTGATCATTCATGCCTGAAATCAATCTCCTATGCCCCTCAAATAACAGCAATATCAATAATACAATGAAACAGCTACACGTTTAGCAAGAGCCATTATTTCACTTGGTGATTAAGTCTACCTCCAAGTGGGTGCATTCACTAGTCAGTATTCTATTATGGTAATAAATATCTGAGAAAATAAGTTTAAAAAGAGAAAAGGTTTATTTTGATTCATAGTCTTGAAGGTCTCAGTCTGTGGTGAGTTCTACCCTTTGCTTTTGGACCTGTGGTGGGACCACTCATCATGGCAGGAGCATGTGGTCAAAGAAGTACATTCCCTTCATGGTTCCCATGAGATAGAAAAAGGATGAGACCAGTATCCCACAAACCCTTTGCACCTCCGTGATCTAAGCCTTCCCGCTAGGCTGTGTTTCAGAGATTTCCTCCACTGCTGTCTGAGGGCAGTAAGCTGAGGGCCGACCTTCAAACATGGACCTTTGGAGGATGTTTCAGATGCAAACTAGAGCAGTAGATATTATTATCCTCATTTTATAACGAAGGAAGTGGGACTTGGAAAAAAACCAACTTGTTCTTAAATGCCATATTAACTCTCTATTGCTACATAACAGATTATCACACAATTAAGGGCTTAAATCAACACATGCCGTGTCCTCTAGGTCCCCATAGGAGGAGCCAATGCACGACTTATTCAGGTCTTCTATTCAAAATCTCATGGGGCTGAAATCAAGGTGTTGGGCCAGTTTTATCCTTATCTGGAGGCTTGCCTGGGGAAGACTCTGTTCTAAATTCATCCAGATGTTGGAAAAATGCTTTTCTTTGTAGCCGTACAGCTAAAGACCCCTGCTTCTCCCTGGTTATTAGCAAGAGACAGCCTACAGGTTGCCAGCCCACCCATGGCCCTCTTCACAGGCAGTTAATAAGGATTTTTGTTTTTCCAATGCTAGGAAAATCCTTCACTCTAATCTACTAAGACAAAGTCTTCTACAGAGTAACGCCATCCTTGGAGTGACACTGCGTCACCTTGGCTGTAGAAGGTGATATAGCTGCAGTAGTAACACCCTCTTGTATTGGCCATGTTCTGCTGGTTAGAAGCAAGCCATAGGCTCCATTTTCACCCAAGGTTGCAGTCTGTAGAGGTGATGGCTCACAGTGCACCCACTATAATCACCCAGCTGCTAAGCGGCTGACCAGGAATCAGAGTGGTGTCGCACTGCCTTCCTGCGGTTCAGGTTCCTCTTTCCCCATCTGCCCCTGTTGCCATATGAAACCATCCTGTATCATGAGCTCAAATTGTAAGAACTGGAGATACTTTTAACTCTGTCCCCAGGGTCATGCCCAAAGTTCTTTATGATCCTTTCAGCTTTCAATACAAAATCATTTTGAAGAGGGTTTAACACAGCTCTGTTTGGTTTTGATTGTAATTTACATAGGACCCAGACTTGTAGAGAGATTGTAAGGGGTTTACAAAGGTAAAACAGCCAGCATAGCTCTTGGTAGTAAACTTGGGCATATACATTATATAAATTCAATACACTGTGTTACATGGGGATGAAATTTGTTTTCCTGAGGACAGCTTCTACGTACAGACAAACAAAGATTTAACTCAGATGTCTGAAGACGAAGAAGAAGACTTAATGCTGTTTTTCATTTTCAACCAGTTCAGAAATATTAATGTCTGGATAGAATTTAAATTCCTTTCCCAGTGAAAGGCAATAGAGATAAATTGAGTTATAACCACCATAAAGAAAGCTGTTGATGAATCAGACACCTCTTGTCACAGTGGCACATCATATTTTTATTGCCGAGGAGGCGGACCCTGTAACCAATCCCTCATAACAACCTTATCATCCACACTTTGCCATGTGTCTGTGGATGTGCTTGATTTCTTGGCCCTTCTCTATTTTAATTTTCCAAATAGTGATACGCTGGAGATCTGATTTGGTGATCAGACACAACAAAGTAGCTTTGTCTACTGTTTATTAGTTTGTGATGAAAAATATGTCTGCAGCAGCATAAAAGTGTGTTCTGCTCCTGAGTCTGAGACAGATTCTAAGTTCAGTCAAACTCATCCAAAAAAAACCAAACAACTCAAAAAGGCAATAGCAGCCCAAGCTGGTGGGCTTGATAGAGAACTGAGATTGCTTTAGTAGGTATACTGAAGTTTTTTTTTTTTTAATCACAAATAAGTTAGGGAGCCCAGTTACAAATGTTTAATATGCCAGCCATTGTTCAGTACTGCTATCAATCGTAACAGGATAATGTCACAGTAAAGAAAGGGCACAGAGAAAAGCATGGAATTTAGCTGAGTAAAACTTATTCAAAGTACAGTTCTATTGTACTTCTAGTAGCCATCCTTCGTGTCTGCAAAGCTCACGCCTGTAAAACTCCATTGTGTCACAGAAGACAATGTATTTACTTTTTTTTTTTTTTTTTTTTCTGTACTGGAGATCGAACTCAAGACCTCACGTTTGCCAGGCAGGCACTTAAGCCACTGAGCTAAATCCCCAGCCCTCTGTATTTACTTTTTGCCACCCAAACTTTCAACAGTACATAACATTTATGAAAGTATATTGCTTATTAAATTGCTTTTGAGTTGGGGAAAATATTTAAGCCATGGTACTAAATGAGGAAATAATGTTCAATGTTTTATAAAACTAGAAACTTGATTGAGTTCCACAAAAGAACGGCAGTTAGAGACCAATCAGCGGGAAGCAGCTGCTATCCTGACCTTTTGGCTTTTCTCTATGACACAGGTCCACAGTGGGAAGATGAAATTGTATTTTTGAAGGTGGCTCTGGATTCCTAAAAGGTCACCATATTCTGAGTTCACTGGAGTCAGCACAAGGCTTATTCGTTGAGTGCTAAGGATCTTGGGTGCTGAAGAAAAGGGAGGGATAAAAGGAAGGAGGGAGGTATGTAAAATTCAGATATAGAGAAATTTAGGCCTGGTATGACTGGGTATCGGGAGAGGAACAGGTAGGAGTGATATCACCCATTAACCAACCCCTTACACCCCTGGCCCAGTACTGGAAGTTTGTGGACAAAAGAATGTGAGAGTGCTAATTACTTCTCCCTAAGTGTACCTTCTGGTATAACAGTAAACAAGTTGAAGCAACAAAACCAGTTGGGAAGTAGGGGAAGAGCTGCACAGAGACATCGCCCACTCCTGAGGAGGTGAAATGGAAGCGAAAGCCCTTTAGTATGGGTATGATTGGAGGTGACAGAAAGGGAGAAGAGACGTGAGGAGCCCACATATAAATTCTGGCAAAATGCTTGGATCTATCCTTGGTAAGAAGTCATTATTTGGAGCAAGCAAAAGAAACACCAGTCACACACAATTTTCTTCTGATTCAAAAATTTGGATACACAGAAAATTTGGAGATGGGCCAGGCTTGGGATACAAGAAACCCACGATTTCAGTAACAACTTTCATCAGAGCAATGAGTGAAAGGTCCACAGTGGCTTGATTCAAACATTTTAAAAGTAAAAAGAATTCTACTCTCATTCTAGAAGTTTTTAGTAGAACCCCAAATTTCATTTCACAGAGGCTCACAGGATAATCACACCCCATACTTGTCAAAGCCTCTGTCTTCATGACATTCATTCTTGTTCTCCTTGCTAAAAGCAATGCCATACATTCAGCCTTGTTGCTTTTATGTTAGACCTCAGGTTGTTTTGTTTTTGTTTCTGTTTTTGTTTTTGCTTTTTTGGTGGTGGTACTAGGGATTGAACCAGGGCCTTCACACTGAGCTATATCCCCAGCCATTTTTTATTTTTTATTTCAAGATAAGATCTTGCTAAGCTGTTAAATTGCCATATTTAATTCCATCACTTTTCTTCTTGTTACTAAGTTATAAGAATTCCTTAAACATTCTGGAAAAGTCCCTTCTATGATAATAAGATCTATGATTGGAAAGTATATTCTTTCCATCTATACATTATCTTTTCACTTTCTTGTTGGTGCCCTTTCAAGTCCAAACTCTTAAAAATGTTGGTGAAGTACAATTTATTAATGCTTTATCTTCTTGTTAGTGCTTTTGATGCTCTATCTAAGAAATCATTACCCAGCTGTCCTGGTCACATTCCTTGTTGCTGAGACACAATATCTGACACTCACAACTTAATGGACTTGGGCTCATAGTTACAGCTCATGGTCAGTTGGCTCCAAGGCAGAAATGGCATGGTGGAAGGGTCTGCTGTGCAGGAAAGCTGCCTTGTCTCAGTGGCCAGGAAGCAGAGAGAATAAAGGAGACAGGGAGGGAAATGCTGTGTATCTGTCTGACATGTACCAGTAATGTGTCTCCAAACAGCACATTTAGCTATGGATTCTTCAGTAGATTAATCCCCCAATGAGTATAGCACCCCATGAACCAATCACCTTCCAAAAGCCTAACCTCTGATTACATGAGAGTTGGGATGGGGGGTCATTCTTGATCAACCATAATGCCAAGAGGATTTACACTTACATTGTACTCCCACACCTTTCTAGTTTTATTTCTTGCATTTTGATCTGTTGATTCATTTGGAGTTTATGGTTTGTATTCTGTGAGATCCAGGACCAAATTTAGCTTTCTGTATGAGAATATCTAAGAGTCATAGCACCATTTGTTGAAAGACTATTTTTATCCCATTGCATTATTTGGAGACCCATTTCAAAAATTAGCCATCAATGAAAGAGTTTATTTCTGAACTAAATTTCAGTCCATCAATATATAGATCCATGTTTATGCCAACCTTTCTTGATCACTATAGCTTTGAGGTAATTTAGAAATCTCCAAGTTTATAATTTTTCAAGATTTTTTTTTCCTATTCTCTTTTACTTTTATTGGGGGGGTTGTTTTGTCATTCGTGTTCCTTTGCATTCTCATATACATTTAAAGATCAACTTAACAATTTTTGCAAATGGCAACAACCATAACAAAAACCAGCTGTGATTTTGATAGGAGTGTGTTGACCTTACAGATAAATTTGGGAGGTATCGCTATCTTAATAATATGAAGCTTCCCAGTCCACAGATTTGTGTGTTAGAATACTTCGCATTATTGTAATTGTCTGTCTTGGATAATTAACTCGTAAAAAGAAAAGTTTCATTCTGCCTTGCAGTTTCTGAAGGTCCAGTCCACCATCAGTCAGCCCTATTGCTTTTGGCTTGTGATGAGACAGCACATCATGGCAAGAATGTATGGCAGAACAAAACTGCTGGTGCTGTGGCAAAGAGGCAAAGGAGAGCAAGGGCAGAACTGGGACTCCATAGTCCCTTTGAAGGGCCACCCCCAGTGACCTAGAGACCTGCCCTGAACCCCCTCTTAAAAGTCTCATCAAGGGCTGGGGATTTAGCTCAATGGCTTAAGCACCTACTTGGCAAGTGCAAGGTCATGAGTTCAATCCCTGGTACCAAAAAAAAAAAAAAAAAAAGTCTCATCAATTCCAACTACTGCCACTTTGGCACTAAGCCTTTATGTAGCATAGCTTTAGGGAAACACTGGAACACCCAAACTATGCCAACATGAAAATATCTTCCCATTGTTTAAATCTTTTTTAACCACTTTCAACAAATTCTATCAACAAGATTTTACCATGTAGTTCAGTCTGGTCTTGAACTTGCTATGTAACCCAGGCTGGCCTCGAACTCATGGCAATCTTCTTACCTCAGCCTCTTGAGCTGCTAGGATTACAAGTATGTGGCACCATGTCTGGCCTCCAGCCTCAACAATATATTTGTGGTTTTCAATGTTCATGTCATGTACTTCTACCATTAATATTATTTCTAAGTATTTTTAAAATGCTATTGTCAATAGAATTAATTTCTCTTTTTCATTTTTGCTTTTGTTTTTATTGGTACATCTTTGCAGTACATGATTACATTCACCACAGGAAATTGATACATGTACATAATACATCTTAAATGCCCTTAATTTCTTAATTTCATCCTTAGATTATTAATTGCTACCATAACAAAATACAATTGATTTTTACATCAATGAAACCTTACCGAATTCATTTATTAGTTCCAGTAGTTTTCTAGTAGATTCCTTTGAATTTTCTATATACAAAATTATGCCATCTTCGAATAATGCTTTCTTAGTTCTTGCTAACATGGGTGCCCTTTATTTCTTTTTCTTGCTTAATTTCCTCAGCTGGAATTTTCAGTACAGTGTTGAATAGAAGTAATGAGAATAAATTTTAAAAATTAGTCTTTTCTTCAGAGGAAAATATGTACTATTTCATCATTAAGTGTGATGCTTATTGTGAGTTTTTAATAGATGGTCTTCATGAGGCTGAAGGAATTCTCTTTGGTTTGTTCATTTGTGTTTCTCATCCTGGGATTGAAAACCCAGGGCTTCACACATGCTAAGCAAGTGCTCTACCACTGAGTTATGCCCCCAGCTCAGGAAAGTTTTTTCCATTCCTAACTGCTTAAGTGTTTGATCACAAATGGGTGTTGCCTCACTCTCTTCTCTTGGCCGCATTTTCAGAGGGCTCCACTTTGACACCGTAGTTAATGTCTCTTCCTACCCATCTCCCTCACCCCACTCTGCTTTCTTTCCATCACAGCTATAATCATCTCCTGATAGATACACCAGTCTACTTTTTGTGTGTCCCTTTGTTAAAATATAGCAAAGCCCAACCATCTTTATGCCTCATTTTCTGTTTTTAAATTGATATATCCCAAGAATCTAGAATGATGTGTAGCACATAGCAGGAGTTCAATAAATATTTCTTGGATGCATGTATTACTGTGAAGTGCTTACAAAAGTGGTTTTTTAATGGTTATTGTTGTCCCCCTCTCATATTGAGAAAGCAGTTCATACAGTGCTAAAATTATCTTGTCTTCCAGATCTCCATGGATTGTTGCCAAGTACACTCCTAAACTTACTGAAAGTTTCCTTTATTACCATTAGGAGCTTTAGTTTCATTATTTATAAAACAAACAAACAACAAAATTACTTACTTATGCACATTATAATGGCTTGAAAGAGAGACAATAATGCAAGTGGTGTGTGCTTCAAACTGGAAAGTCTATTTTTCCTCCTTCATGTAGTGATCTAACCAGTCCTGTGCTCCACAAGGTAGCCCAGGCATTTTGCTTCTTTCATTTTGCATTTCCTAAAGCACTGTTCCTTTTATGAGTTAGCTATTGCTGTTTAACAAGATACCCCAAAGCTTAGCAATTTAAAGCAAACTTCTTTCTTTCTTTCTTTCTTTCTTTCTTTCTTTCTTTCTTTCTTTCTTTCTTTCTTTCTTTCTTTTTTCCTGCTGGTTTTTAGAAACACCAGTTTGGTCTGGCCCCAGTACCTGGTTCTTCTCCTGGTCTCACTTGGGATCACATATACAGCTGTAGTTTCCTCTGACTTGCCTGGGACTAGAACTGGA
Source organism: Hydrochoerus hydrochaeris (assembly GCA_004027455.1). Taxonomy (NCBI): domain Eukaryota; kingdom Metazoa; phylum Chordata; class Mammalia; order Rodentia; family Hydrochaeridae; genus Hydrochoerus; species Hydrochoerus hydrochaeris. The sequence goes on from PVLA01003311.1 coordinate 178,579, forward strand.
CAATCTAAAATGTGGTGTCTATCACAATCTCCAAAGACGCAGTCCTGAATGCCATAATCCCAGATGTTGAAATCCTGCAAGCTGAAATACTGGAGGTATAAATCATACACAGAATTTTAGAGAGTTCTAATCTGTTGACTCCAAGTTTTACTAATTTGAAAGAGCATGATCAGGGTATTGACTTTGTGAGTAAGCATTGCGCCTTACTTAAAATCATTGAAATTTCCTCAATAATGAAGAGCTATCTTTTTCCTACACCTGCATTTCTTGAGATCTTTGCTCTTTCAGTGACTGCATGTGCACTGGTGACCCATCCTGAGTTTTGATAGCAGTTGTTGAGACTGAGGTGGTCCATAGTGGGTTTCAGATGAGCAGAATTTTAAAGCTGGGTGCGTATAATTACCAGTCATAGTGAAATGCATTTATACGGTTTGAATTTTGGCCTTTTTCTTTATGAATATTACTTCTCATAAATATTATACTCATGTGACTATTTGATAGTTTTCATGCTTGCCAAAGTATGTTATTATCACCTATTTTGAAGTGGACAATGAAGTGCTCTGTCATATCTATATTTTTCAAAGAAACCCTCCCCACCCTTTTTTATTTATGGTGCTGGAGACTCAACTCAGGGTTGCACATAAGCTAGGCAAGTGCTCTACCACTGAGCTGCTTCCCTAGGCCAAAGAAACTTCCTTTTAAAAAATGTAAATAAATGTCTTCTAAAGAATTTTTAATTTCTTTTCCAGAATTGTGTTTTCAGGACTTTGATCTTTCCAGATTTCAGGCTTTTGGGGATTTCAGTATTGAGCCTATGGTCCAAATCTCAAAGATGGTACACTTGCTGACTGCTGATTGGACATCTTTTCATGTGGTTTTCCACCAGCGAGGAGGCTGTCCACGTGTCTTTACATAGCAGTTGCAGGGCTATGAGACAAAAAAAGTAGAAAGTGCATGGCACCTTAAGACCTAGATCTAGAGCTCTGTTGATGCCACTGTCACCAAAAGCAGGTTAACATAGAGGAGAAAGAGATTTCAGCATTTAATGGGAGAAGCAAGTAGGTCACACTTTAAAGGGGAATATATGCACAAATGTGAGGATTTTGTGTCTATTGTAATCTACCACATTCCCTCTTTGTGACTGAAACTATCTAATGCACACTTGTTCTGTATTTCAGTAGCTCATATTTAATTATCAAAACATATTCCCGTGACTGTTTTAGCCATTTCACCAACCAAATTAGAAACTCTTGTACTAGGGCTCTGTAACCAATATTCAACAAGCTGCATGAGTGATTCTGTTGCATCTTAAAGACTGAGAATCACTACTATACCAAATGCTGTGGTGCTGGGCCCAAATCCTTCTCCGGTGCCAAGGTAGCTATTAAGTTGCAGGGAATCTTGGCAGCTGACATCACTGTGCTCTTCACAGGAATGACCCTTAGCTCCAGGGAACTTCCTGGCCCTCAATTATACACTTTGCCAGTAATAGTCTCTGTCCAGTGGCTGATCAATCTGTGGTTGATGCACGTGTACAAAAGTCCAATTCCTTGTCTCACATGGACACAACTCTAAAGAGCCTTCAGAGCTCCTGAAGTCTCAACAGCTTAACTGAGGCCTCTGCTCTGAGGTCACAACTGTGACCACGTTGTGGGTCAGCTTCCTCTTCTTCCCAGTCCTAACTTTCTTAGTCTTACTCATGTATCTTCTGGGTAAATCCCTCACCCCCAAATCTTTTGCACACAGCCTTCTATCTCAGAAACTATCCCAGGGTACTAAGCCAACACATATTTGAAATGGCACAAGGACAGATTTTAATAACAGAACACTGGAAGCAACATGCATGCTCATAGCAGTAGAATGGTGAAGTAAACTATAAAATCCATTAAAAGAATTATAGGTGGATATGAAAATATTTGTGAAGATACTAATTATAGTAAAAACAAAGAAGTGCATAGTATTTATCATGTACTAGTCACATGCAGGAAAAGGAGAAGATGGAGAAGGAGAAGCAGAAGAAGGAGAAAGAGGAGGAGGGGGAGAAGGAGGAGAGGAAGAGGACGAGGAAGAAAAAGGAGAAGAGGAGGAGGAGGAGGAAGAAGAAAGTGAATCTAGTTTTCCCAACACACACTAAAAAGGGAAATGAATGCTGTGGTATTGATGGCTGTGTGAACTATAGACCTCATCAAGAAAAAAATACCATATTTGTAGGAACTCTATTTGTATTTAGTGCTGTCAATTATAGCCAATACTTCAGTGACTGCTGTGCTCTAGAAATGTGGCAGTAGAACTAAGCAACTGAATTTTATTTTATTTTTATTAGTACATGTTTCCAGTACGTGATTACATGCATCATGGGAAGTTGGCACATGTTCACCACGTATCTTGATTCTTTTTATGTTACCTTCCACTCTCCTCCTTTCATCTTTTGGTCCCCTTCCAATAGAATTTTACAGTTATTTAATATTCATTAAACTAAAACTGATACTTGATTGAGTTAGAAAACTTTTAATACATTTGGGCATGCAAATCCCAAAGATGTCTAATATATAATTTGTATGCATTTAATTTATTCATACATAATATATAATTAAAGGATTTATTTATTTGTTTATTATGTTGAAATAGAGTTTGCTAAGTTGCTCAGGCTGGCCTGGAACTTCTGATCCTCTTGCCTCAGCATCCCAAGCAGCTGTGATTACAGGTATGTGACACCATACTCCATTTTCTTTTGCTTGACAAACATGTGTTTATTTAAAGTTGTATACATTTAACATGTATAACACGATGTTTTAATACAAACAGTGAAATAATGACTATAGTCAAGCAAATTAAATGTTTAAATACTCCTTCACTCTTATGTAACAGTCATCTTTTATTTGTAGTATTAACAACTAAAATATATCTCAGTAAATTTTCAGAACACAATAAAATACGATATATTCTATATTAACTCCAGTCCTCACACTGTACATCAGATCTCTAGACTTGTTGTGCTTTATAACTCTAGGTTTGTATGCTGTGACCCACATCTTCCCATACTGCTCCCTCCCTTTCTCTGGTATCCACCATCCTACAATCTGTATCTGGTTTATTTTATTTTATTTTGCTTCCACATGATATTCTCATTTCATCCACAGTGCTGCAAATGACAGAACCTCTTTCTTTAAAGGCTTCATAGTATTTTTTTCTTTTGTCCATTCATCTGTTGTTGGCCACTTAGAATGATTTGATATCTTGACTATGGTGAATAATGTTGTAGTAGACATGGGGAGGCAGATAACTCTGCAAGTATTTCATTTTATTTCCTTTGGGTGTCTATCTAGCAGAAGGTTTGCTGGGTCATATGGTAATTGTTTGAGGAACTTCCATAATGTTCTCCACAGAGATTACACCAATTGTATTCCCACACACAGTGTAAGGGAGTTACCTTTTCTCACAACCTGATCAATACCTTGCTTATCTAATGGATAATAGCCATTCTAACAGGTGTGAGGTGGCATTGTGCTTTGGTTTTGTAGGCCAGAAGGCAGTGCAAAAATATGTTCTAATTGCTGAAAGAAAAAATAGGTAATTGAGTATACCAGAAAAACTATTATTCAAAAGTGAGGAGATGATAGATTTTCTCACACAGATGAAAATGAGAGTTTATCTCCACTAGATGTCCCTTATAAGAAATACTAAGTAGAGCTGTTCACATTGAGATGAAGGAATGTATGAACTTCTTGTCAAAGGTAAATATGTAGCCAGAAATTATTTTACTAGAATAGTGGTAAATAGATCTATTGTAATCCTACTATAAAAGTTAAAAGACACAAGTATTAAAAATAAATATAACTAAATTATATTAATGGGTGTGTAATTTTAGTAGTTGTAAATTGTGACATCAATATCATATAATGCTGAGGAGTAAAAGCACAGAGTTCTTTCATGCTAAAGAAGTTAAGTTGCTTCCAGCATAATATAGCCTGCTATAAGATATTTTATGTAGGGTCCTTGGTAACCACAGCGAAAATAGAAGTTACACTCACATACAAAAAAGAAACGAGTCAAACCTAGCGACACAAACAAAAAGCCAATGGAACATGAAACACAGCAAGGAAAAACAAGGACCAAAAAAACCCCACAAGATGAACAGATACGTTAATGTGACAATAGTAAATCTTTCCTTATCAACAATTACTTCAAATATAAATGGACTAAACCCCCAAATAAAGAGATACAAAGTGGATGGTTAAGGAAGCAAGATCCAATGACACGCTACTTGTAAAAGCCTCACTTTAGGAACAAGGACACAGAGACCAAAAGTGGAGGGATGGAGAAAGATATGCCATGAAAATCATACCTAAAAAAAAAAAAAAGCAGGGATGGCTACACCTACATTAGACAAGATAGATTTTAAGTAAAACAACAAGAAAAAGAAAACTGCCACTAGCGGCAGAAGGTCATAATACAATACTAAGAGTCCATTCAATAAAAAGATGTAACAATTGTAAGTGTTTAGGCACTTGACACCGGAGTACCTAAACTTATAATGCAAATATTGACAGGTCCGAAAGGAGAAATTTACAGCAATACAGAAAGAATAGGAGACTTCAACACTCCACTTTCAATATAAATAGAACATCCAGACATAAAATCAATAAAGAAATAGTAGACTTGGACAACACTGGAGACCAGAAAGACTGGCACATTTTAAAAAATATATAGAGAGAAATATGTGGGAATTTGTCCTAAGGAAACATCAAGATACGGAAAAAGTTTTATATAAATTGAAACTCATGGCAGCTTCATTTGCAATGAAGAAATATAGAAAACAATTTGTGCACACCACAGTAGGTAAGTAGGTAAATTATGGAATATTATCTTACAAAGTACAACAAAAATTTTTTTAAAAGTTATGACATTCATACAATAAAACATGAAATATTTATTACCCAATAAGTTGCATTATACTTTGGGCAAATTTTAAACTCTACATAAACACAGGAACTAGAAAGGGACATGAGGAAAAAATAGCCGAGCTGTTAAGATTGGTAGAGCCGGGTGCGGTGGTGTAATCCCAGCACTTGAAGCAGGAGAATCGGTAAATTTTCGAGACCATCCTGGGCTACATAGTGAGTTTGGAGACAGCCTAAACTTCATAGCAAGACCCTGTCTCAAGACAAACAAACAAAAACGAAACAACTCAGGAAAGACTGGTGTAAAAGTGTGTATGTTTCTCTAAAAAAGAGGAACCTCAGGGCAGTAATGGAGCACTTGTGTAGCATGCCTAAGTCCCTGAGTTTGATTCTCAGCCCTGGAAATAAAAAAGAATTATTGTTTCATTTATTTATTATATAACATAGTAAACATTATAGTTATTACTGTATAGGTACTTTAACTTATAATGTTGGTGTAATTTATACTTAATAAGTAAATATAATATAGAACAGAAGAAAAATATATTAGTGTGAGCATAAAAGGTTAAAAATTTTAGTGGTTGGAACTTTTCCCAATAAATCACAATATTTTTACTGAGTTAGAGGGTCTCTCATGATATTAGAAAGAGGCTTCTTTTCTTTCTAAAGTTGTTCCAAGGCCAACTATTCTTAAGGTCAGAAACATTTGCGAACGTGGGAGGAGCAGTCTGCCTCACAGAGACAAGAGAAAAAGGGATGTCACCGAGAGGTTAATTTTGTGCTAATGTAGATGACAGTACCATGATGCATTCCTGTCTCTTCCTGACCAGATTCCTTGTTCCAGTTCATTTTGACAGTGATGTGCAGCCTAATTACTTTTTTTGGCCTGGCTTTAATTGAAGCCCTATATCCCTCTCCTAAACTCCACCTTACATAATCGTCTGCAGTTTTCCTTTTTTAACCATTCCCATCACTGTTCCCATGAATTTCTACTGACTTTGAAAGCAAAAGATACTGTATTCAGTTCCCCTTATTTTGAAGTCTAAATTGCCTTGTTTAAAATCAGTTAATCAGCAAGACGTGAAGTAGGCTACACAAATGTTATGAGAATACCCAAATTATTAATCATCTCTATATTATAATGCATCCAACCCCTCCCACTTCACAAACCCAGCATCAGAGGAGAATGAAGTGATAATAGGGTCACAATCTGATTACTGAAGAAGGATCGCTTGGTTTAATACATTAACCTTGGAATAATTGTTAAATGACAAGCTTGCGGTGCTGACGGTTGTTATTCTCCTGCATTTACAGAAGATGCAGGAATAATTTTTATTCACAAATTATACTCAGCATTACTCAAGCTGGAATATCAGTGTTTCAGAGTTCGTCTGGCAAAAAATAACAAGAGCAGAACGCGGAATCAGTAATCTTGGGTCGTTACTTAAACCCCCGTGTGTGTGCGGTTTCCTCGTCTTTAAAATGCATTGTCACGTATCACGTTGCATTGTTGGGAGCATCCGAGGAGCTGAAGTGTCAAAGCCATGTAGACTCTGCCACAGCGCGTTTAGAGGTAGCTATAGCAAGCGTTAGGGTTCTCTGAGATTCTTCCTCTATTTTAACGTGACACCCTGAGACACTGAAGAGCACACTCAAGAGAGAAAAGGTCCTGAAGTGGGAAAACAGGTTGCTCTCAAGAAAAAAAAATTTGGTTTGCTTTTTGAGACAGGATCTCTCTCTATAATGCAGGTTGACCCTGAATACACTGTGTGGCCCAGACTGGTCTCGAGCTCTTGACAAGCTTCCCATCTCAGCCTCCTAAGTGCTGGATGGGCCTCCCCACACACCCAGCTCAAGCAAGTTTTAAAAAATTAAAATTATTTGAAATATGTGGCAATGGAAGGCATCATCTAATAGCTCTCTTCAAATACATGAACAGTTGTTATGAAGATGAAAAAGAATTCATGGCTTTCCAGTTCTGATTGGATTGGAAGAAAAATAAATTAGCTTCATTTGCAATAAAAGGTTAGGCTCAGCAGAATAATTAACGTTTTACCTATGAGACTTTGGAACCAATTCCAGGAGAGATTTTCCTAGACAGACTGGGACAGTTACCCACACAAGGCCCATTCATTCTCCTTTTCCTTTCTTGACAGCCCCCGGATTTCCTTTGTGTATCCATCTCTCTCCTGCAGACCCAAGAATTTTGAGAAGGGAAGTTCTTCCTTCCTCTAGTTGCAGGGTAGATCTCAATGTGTTGATGAACACATCCTCCAGGTTGCTGTGGAATGAACAGCAGAGTAAATTTTAAGACTCTTGGTTTGAATTTCTGGGAAATATATTCTCCTTCTTCAAAATGGCCACTGTGTTGTACAGCGGTGGAGACTGGAACTGCAGCAACCACTTCAGGACTATGAGGCAAACCAGCAAAAGTGAGGAAAATCAAAAACACGGGAAGACATTAGGACCATGGTGACTGATCAAACCAACTGTTGGTAGCCCGGCCAATCTCTGGATTTTTCAAAAGCACAAACCCACACCTCTCATATTATTTAAACTGATTTTCTATTATGAAACAGGAGTTCAAATGGACATGCAGAAGCCACCTTTTTTGACGCTTTGACTCATTTTTCAGTTTGTTATGTTGCCTCTTCCCCAAATGGGCCACAGACAGTATCAGGAAAGGCAGGAACAAGCTCCATTTGGTTTGGATCTCTTACCACATCTAACAGCATTAATTTGTGCCTGAGCGTCCATGAGTATCTGTTTACTGGGGATCACAGCTGACCGACCCCTCTTCACATCACGTTGGAGCTATGATTCTCAGCAGGTGCACATATTGGTTTTGGAGTTATTTTCGAATCCTTTTCTCACACTGGGTTCTCACTGTCATTATCTTTCAGACTGAGAAAATGGTTTCAGCAAATGAATTTGCTACATTTCATTTAGCTCTTCTCCACTCCAGCATTAGCCAGAACCTTGAAGGTCTGCAAGAAAAAAAAAAAGTTTTAGGAGGATTTTACTAAAACCATCACAACAGTGCATTTTTAGGGGGTGCTAAAATTCTACTAGAAATAAAACTTGAAACTCCCATATTTCTTGGAAAATTAATATTTTAATTCCACTTTACGTATGCATTACACATAATAGGAAAGCCCACACCATTGTCTTCACAAAGCTTATGATGTGAGCATTTGAAACATGCCTGTGCTGGGAAAATTTATGCTTGGTATAAATGTGATTACCATAGTTCATCACATGCCAAGCATGGGCTTCAGAAGCTAGTGCTGGGTGAATATTAAATCGTGACCTTGTGTGATCCTCCAGTATCCTGCTGCCCCTAAATATTTAAGTATCCCTGTCGCTGTTGTTTTTTCACACCAGATTTTTTTTTATTTTAAAGAAAAAAAACAAGAAAAACAAAGTTACAAAATTACAAAACAACATAAGAGAGTAACAATGGTTAATATCTTGTGTGTTGTTATTTTCAATACACAATAGTTGTTCAGATTACAATCTGAAAGCATGAACAATGGACCAAACAATATAAGCACAAACCTTTCTTTTCAATGAACTAATAGAAATTAGTAGCATATCTATCTTAACTATCTGATATATATATATATATATATATATATATATATTTTCTCCTTTCCCTTCCTTTCTTCCTTTCCCCCATCCCAGTTTCTCTTTCTTTTTGAATATTTTCTTCCCATTTCACAATATCTATTTTACTTTTTGGATCTTATTTACTCTTTCAATTTCATACATTAGGGAGACAATACAATGTTTACACATGAGGCTGATTCATTTCACTTATGAGTACAGCCTCAAGTTGCATCAATTTTCCTATAAAAGTCTCGAGTTTATCCTTCTTTATGGCTTAGTAGTACTCCACTGTAAAAAAGAACACATTTTTTTATCCATTCCTTGGTTGATGAGCATTTGGATTGTTTCCAAGACTTAGCTATTACAAATTGTGCATGGGTTCTTATATATTGCTGTGATATGATGATTTTAATTCTTCTGGGAAAATATACAGGAAAAGAATAGTTGGGTCAAATGGTACCTATAGTCCTAGTTTTTTGAGGAATCTCCACATTGATTTCCACAGTAGTTGTATAAGTCTACACTCCCACCAACAGTGGAGAAGGGTTCCTTTTTCCCCACATCCCTGACAGCGTTTGTTATTGGTTGATTCCTTAATGATACCCATTCTTTCTGGAGTGAGATATACACCAATCTTATAAAGGTAAATCCATGAACTTTCTTTTTCTCTAGCCAGTAAAAGCATATGACCAAAAGCTTTTGTAATTGACTTAGACATGTACAATAATAATTTAGCAAACTCTTACTCTCTCTGTATCCGCTTTGGCATTACAAAAGCTATCTCCATTATTCTCACTGAAGAATACACACCCTCTTAAAATCACAATTGTGTCCCTTCCCAACTTGGAGAGATATCTTCTTCCAGGTAGGCAGTTATAGGACTAGGACAGATTACTGTAAACTTCTTGGTTTATAGGACTCATGCTATTAATATAGCTGAAGTTCCTCGTGTTTGCAAAGAACAAATAAAGAGCAAAGGCTGATGAAGAGCAAACTTATTGCCAAGTTCCTGATCTTTTAAAGACTTGTAAAGAGAGGTATGTGTTCTCAACATAGTGCACAGAGAAAAACAAGACAGTCAAATTCTGACAGCGATTTTTCATCGACGTTGGAAACCCATTTCCAAACCCAACAGTCTTCAATAAGATACCATATCATTTGCTTAAGTGTGTTTCCTACACCCCATTGTAAAAACTTGTCTTGATTCTCCGGCCCCATACTAGCTATGGTCTCCACCCTAAGTGATAGCCAATATCTATATAATGTGTGCCCCACATTAATTACTCTTCTAGCCACTTGGCATATTTTAACTCAATCCTCCTAACAACTCTATGAAAAAAGATAGCATTTTATAGCTGGGGAAGTTCATGTACAGAAAAGTTTAGTTGTACATTCAAGAGCACACAACTACCAGTTGGCAGAAACAGGATTTGAACTTCTCTAGGACACTATAGTTTTAATGCTTGTATTTCACAGTTTATTTCAGGTTCTTGGATCAAACTGACCAGCAAATAATAACAATTACAACTGTAACTTGGCTATCTATCCACCTACAGTTCAGGCTTGATCAGCTTTGCCTTGGACCTCAGTTCCTATGATTGGATTTGTGTTTCAGCATCACTTCTTGCTCCCCCAAACTATCATCCCTCCCTCCGATAGGAACTGCTTTGGAATACACGTTTGGGAAGATGGCCAATTGATAGGTAGCATGATAGAGAACCTCTCTGAGAAAAACAACTCAGATGCTAGAATCTGATACCATGGAGAAGACCAGACAAAAGGAGAGGAATTCTCACAACCCAGGAAGAAACTGAGGAAAAAGAAAAAAAAGAAAAAAAGAAGAGTGAATGGAGGGCTGGAGCTGGGCATGCTCTGGTAGCTGTGCTGAACATGTCTGAGAGTCCAGCCACTCACAATTGAGCTAAGGTTGCATCCCCACCAAAAGCAGGGCTTGCTGAGCTCGAGACCCTTGGTGGGAGGAGGAGCTGCAATGGGTAGTAGCTGAGTTGCACAGACTTTGGTGAGTGCTGGGAACTGGATTCCCCAGAGTGAGATGACCTATGGGATTTGGGCAGGACAGGCTTGAATCAACAGCTGAGGTGGCTTCAGTTGGCAGCTCCTGGTCCAAAGTGGATTGGTGGGATCTGCTTGGGCTGGGCCATGCTCCTGGTCAGGACCCAATAGCCAGGGGTGAGGCTGTTCTGAACCTGTGACATCCGCAGGGCACACACAAACATACTCAAGACACTCACTGGTTGAGAGGTGAGGGACCAGCCCACATTGCCCCTGCATGCACCTCACAGATCAACAACAAATAGGAGAGGGCAGCACTGCCCTAGCCAGTAAGTGGCAGAGAGACTGTAAGCAAAAACTAAAGGGCCTGCGACCTCCACCAATCAACTGTCTGAAAAGAACCAGAAACATGACAAGACAGAGAAACAACAAAAAGCCTCCAACCACCAACCCAGGGAAAATAAGCCCAGGAGAGGTAAATACAGAGGAGATTGAGGGCAGCAAACATGCAATATCAGACACGGCCTCAACAGAAATAAAGAAATACTTCATGACCTCATTGACAAATTTAAATCTGAAATTCTAACTCAGGTGAAACAAGATATAAGAAGATTAATAAAAGAAATGCTGGGTACTACTCAAGAAGACACAAATGGAAGAAGGGAGGAACCCAGAGAAAGGAAAGAAGCCTTTGATGAAGAATATAAACAAAATCTAGAATATATGAAACAGATCCAAAGAGAATATAAGGAAATTAAAAACTCCATTGAAACCTGGCAAAACTTCTTGACAGAAACTAAAGATAGACTTTCAAAACTTGAAGATAGATTTGCAATGCATGATTGCAAAAGGAAGGATCTCTTAAAAATAAAAAGGAACCAGGAAGTAATGATACAAAGGCTAGATGACAAGAGGATTTATAACCTAAGAATAAAAAATGTGAATGAAGACGCAGGGACAAATACAAATGAAATAAAAAGGCTATTCACAGAAATAATTAAGGAAAACTTCCCAAGCATAGGAAGTGATGTTCAGATATATGAGGCATACAGAACTCCAGCCAGCTACAAACAAAACAGATCTACACCCACATATATAATAGTCAAGATTCCAGAAATCCATCACAAGAACAGAATATTAAAAGCAGTCAAAGAAAAGAAACAGATTACCTATAAAGGAAAACTCATCAAAATCACAGCAGAATTCTTGATGCAAACCATCAAATCAAGAAGAGCTTGGAGTGAAATATTCCAAGCCCTGAAAGAAAATAACCTCCAACCCAGAATGATGTACCCTGCAAAACTGTCTCTCAAAATTAATAAGACAAGATATTTCCATGACAAAGAGGAACTGGAGGAGTTCGTGACCACCAATCCAACCCTGCAAAGAATACTGAAGGACATTCTAGAGAGAGAGAAGAAAATCACCAGGATTTAGGAATAATGGCAGAAAGGCCTCAATGAAAGGGGCAGACAGTGGAATGAAGGAGAAAAGTAAACAACAATGACAGAAAAATCGCATAGCAGAGATGAAGCAGAGAAGACTGGCTACATTGCTGTTTTGTCTTGACTGATTTTATTCAAATGTGGTATGCTTGAAGGTGTCAAGTCTGGCAGTAGGGGCAGCTACTGTGGGGATGGCAGGATTCAATAGGATACCCATTCTGGTTTGATTATTAACTGCCTTTGAAGTCCTATGTCTCCAATGTTTGGTTTTTATTAATAGTACTAGGTACTGCTAAATTTAATTATACTATGCCTGATGATATAGACGATTTTATAGAAAATAACAGGAGACATCACGGTGACTACCGTAGATCACCTAGTATTGTGGTTTTATATGCCCTTTTCATTTTGTGTTTCTCTAAGAATTTGTATTGTTGACTTGTTTTGGTTTGTTTTTTCCTCTAATACAGAAAGGCTAGGTATGCATGTAGAGACTTATGCATGTGTAGAACTTCTAAACAGCTTGCAAGAATTGATTGTAGTTATTGTAAAAAAAGAGAGAGGAAAGGAAAGTATTCTAAAGGATATAACTGCATGTATGTTTGAGTGTGTAGGATTGATGACTATATTACTAAGTTTTTGTTGGATAGATGAACAGAGCTGATTGCAGTGTCACTGTTTAAATATCTACTTTGTATGCTTTACTTTTGTAACTTGAACAACTACTTCTAGGAGGAAAATATGTAATTTTCAACTAGTGATCCCTTACTGGTTTTTGTTTTTGTTTTTTTGAAATTTTGTATTATTTCTACCCTCTTTCTTTTTCATTTTTTTTTCTTAAAAAAAAAAAAAAAGAAATACACATTTGTGATGAATTCCTTGGGACCTCGTGCTGGAACTGCCTGATCCTGTCTTGCAAAACACTCTTTGCCTCCCCATCAGTCCTCATCAGCTTTCAGGCTCTGCTGCTTGCTTTGGTCTGTGGCCCATTGCCAGACCTCTCCATGCCTGATTTGGCCCAGGCTATGTCTAGACCGTTAGCTGTCTGCCTCTCTCGGGGCTGTCGGGACAGCTTTCTGCACTTCCTCCATCTCTCTGTTGAAACCTCCTTACCTACTGAATCCATAATGTTTGCTGTTTTTGTGACCCTCAAAGCTGACCCACCCACTCTCAGTTCTGATCCTTCTTTTTCTGCTGTTTGCTATCTCTCTTCCTGAGGGGTTTTTGCCCACTTCTACAAAATTTTACATTCTCCACCTTTCTACAGGGCCTTCTAAGGGCCACATTGTTCTCTGTCTCTTTCAATTTTGCTCATTTCCAACTCTTTGTTGTGTTATTCTCTTTGTATTTTTCTTACAAGTGTCATATCTTACATTTTTCCTATTCCCTTTGAATTTTGTTTATCTCAATTCTAACATGCTCTTCTCTACTATCTGACTTGGAATCAGCAATTTTTTTAAGACAATAGATTGTTCACCAACTCTATATACTAGAAAAACATCTGTGCTTGACAGTGCTATTTATCTGAATTGCAGCTTTCAGAGCTTTCCTTTCCTTGTCTGAGAAATAAGAACAACAGCACTCCTCACAGACAGCGCAGGCACTAACAGAATCATATATTGGAAAGCATTTCAGAAGCTATATTGCAGTAAACAAATGTTAGACATTATTAGTATAAAGAACACTACAGACCTTTAAAATATGAAGACTAAGTGATTTCTACTCTGCATCATAAACCACCCCAGGAATTATCTCACTCTGCTCATATTCTCCAATTTTTACAGCAGCAGGTGTTGATATATAGAGCAGTAGGAACTGAACACATTGGGAAACCAAACAGCTATAGACATTTGATAAGTAAGACTCCAAAGACTCTCAACATTTTTGTCAAGTTCTGCAAGTTCCCTTCTTTCTTTAATAGACTAGGAAGAAATTTTTTTCTTAGATTAGAGCAGAGATTGTGAACTACTGGCTTATTGGCTAAGTCTGGCTCTCTGATATCAGTTTCACTTATGAGCCAGTGACCATTTTAAAAAAATGACCATGAATGCATTTAGATAGCATTGTAGGTCAGGCTCTCCCAGAGCATACTTTGGACCAAAGATTTGGGCCCAAATGATTTACTAAGCAAATACATCCAACAGAGATTGGCAAGGGTGTCAGGAAGCAGAGTAAGAAAGAAGGGAAGGTCAGCATGAGGGTGTCCCCAGGTGAATTCCCAGACTTAGCCTGATTCCACAGTGGGCTCTAGAACCTAAACCTCAGCATTTATCCTGCCTAGAGTTAAAGGCGGTGGGTTTTTACACTCCTATTCCATTGGCTATGGGTGGCTGGGAAGAGAGGAGGACATAATTCCCCAGAGGCTTCTGCTGCCCTCATCAGTGATTCCACCCCAGAGCCACGAGCAAACCCTGCAAAGTCACAGAGGTGAAATAGAGCTGCAGAGCCTTTAGGAACTGGGGGCTGAGTGTGCAGCAGGCAAAAGTGGTGTGAAGGACCCTCTACAGTCACAAGCGAAACCCACTCTGGTTACCCGCTCTTCTGCGTGCCACAGCTCCTACTCCTGGTGCTTAGCCTCGGCCGGCAACAGCTCGGTAGATACTATCACGGAGGGGCTTAAGACTGGATGGGAAAGGAGGTGCTGCCTCTGGGCTGCATTCACTCAGCACTTTATCCAAGATGACATAGCATGTGTTGTCCATACCTGAGAATGGAGCGTGTAGTGACGACTGCAAGAGTTTATGTTACAGTCCGTCCTTTCCAAGATTTCCTTCACTGTTACCACCATATTTAGTCACTTCGTGTATTTAGCCTGACTCTACCGGAATTTCAGTTTAATAACTGCATAACTTGCATGATAAAAGACTACTGGGATGATTGAATGTCACATCTGAAAAGACTTAGCCCATTTAGACCTCTCCCTTAACTTTACAGTTTATCAAAAGAGGCTCCAAGAAGCTGTGACTCTCATAAGGTTGCAGAGATAATTGTCAGAGAGACAGTACAGCTCTGATGACTCCTGACTTCGGCAGGGCTGCTGGGCCTGGTGCTCAGTGCCCTCCTGTGCTTTTACAGGGAATCTGCCACAGGGCTGACTCCCCAGAGAGAGCCAGTCCTATGAAGCTTATGAAATCGTAGAGCACAATGCAAAAGTTTAAGTGTGATTATGACCTCAAGAAATACCTCTTCCTGCTGAGACTAATGAGCTTTAAGGGTCGACAGCTACAGGTTATTACACAGAAAATGAAGAGCATTAAACCTAATTCTCTCTATGATGCCATTCTAATACCTCCTAAATGTATTTTATCGCCTCAGTGTTTCCCAAGCACTCACCAGGTAAAGTCTAGCTTATTTTAGTCCACTGAAGCTGATGACTGAAGTAGTTAATAAAGTTGTCTTATGCCTCACATTTTAAAAATGTAAATGACTCCATAACTGTACTATCTGAAAGATTCCAATGACCACGTTGTGGAGACTACATCCTTAGACACGGAAATATCAAGTCCGTGAGGTGGGGAACAAGCTTAGCACTGTGGGTGGCACAAAGGAAACTGTCAATAAAGCTTTTAAACAAAAACAATAATTATAAAAAGGGTTGAGGGCCTCTGACTTAGGAATATCTCCAGATGCTTTTCGTTTTTATATTTTCCAACATTTACATAGGAAGCAACAAACTTGACCTGGCTGCTTGTTGAAGCAAGCCTCACGAGGAGACCTGGGGAAGTCAGACTGACAAGCGGACGTTGTTAGAACCCACACCAAGACAAAGCAGATGCCTTTCCAACTAGAGGACAAATTTGTGGTCTGCAATATAAGAGTCCAAGTTGACTGAGGGTTGAGAGACCCCAGAGACGGGGTAGGATCAGAGGAAGAGAAGCAGCATAGAGATCAAGAGGAAAATTCACAATTCCAAATTCCAGCTGTTTTGTGGCTGGATAGACCCCTGTTAGTCTAGAGAGGAGGCTAAAATGCACAGTCTCTGGTCTAAATAACTGAGAATCACACACGAGGAAAGCATGGAAATAAACTGTCACTTGCAAACCCCAAGGTTTCTCCAAACAGCAAACAATTAGCCTAATGTAAAAAGGTCTCTCATCTATCTTTATAGTTGACATTCCATGCAGTTATTTAATCCACATCAAACATTTTGACAAGTAACAGCATGATTGATTAGCTTATTAAACTATAGAAATGTAACCCAGATATATGGTCTCCTTCCTTTCCCCTTTAGAGGGCAATACTATTTTAACTACATAGACAAGCAAAAGATCCATGCTTTTGCTGATGCCCCCAGCATTCCTGGTCTCTCCACTAGCCACCTTCGCCTTCTGCTGGTGTTCCTGACGTTTGAGCCACGCAGTGACGACCAGGTGATCCAACACCCCCACCAACACTCAGCTGGAAAAGGTCAAGCAGATAGAGGTAAATTTTGTTTATGGACATTGTAGGCAATTTTAGCATAAATTTATAAGGAAGGAAAATAAAGAAACAATGTCTCCCTCCCCTGGAGAGTGGAGAGGTAGAAAGGAATAGTTTCCCCTTTTTGCTATTCTCCGTACAAAAAAAGACAGACCACTTGATGTTGTTAACAGGCCCATTTACTAAGCACAGGCACAGTTCCCCACAAACTGTCATTCCAGGCTGGGGAGGAAAAAAAACTCTAAAAAATAAAGATTTCTTCAGTTAACACAGAGTCTTGTCCCCAGCTCTAGAGTCAATAGTTCTCCCCTAAATTTGTAAAAGTACATTTGACTTCTGTTCTGCTCTATTTCTATACCTGCCATAACAACAACAACAACAATAATAATAATAATAATAAGCTGTATCAGTCTTTAAATGACTAATTTCTTTTTTTTAACATAAAAAACTCTGGATTAGATTATTTCAGTTCAGCAATAGGCAGCTATTCTAATTCTTGGCATCTGCAACACCCTAACTGCAAAATGTTTCATAAATGTGAATTTATGATGACAATGAGTAAGGAGACCAATTTAAACTGTTTTTGGCATCTATTCCTCTCACTTCTTTGCTGCTGGTATCCTTCTGCAAGGCAGAAGCTCTGGATCAAATTTGAAACTAGACTGGGACATCCTAAGTCATGTCTGCTGTCTGTGCTTGTTGCTCCCTCCATTAATGGCAGAGGGGCCTCATTCCCCAGATCCGGTGGTCCTGTTCCTCTCTAGCAAAACCCACTGTCAGTTGTCTGCAGTAGAGTAGAATCATGAAGGGTTTAAGGAGTTACCCTTCCCTAACGTGTGGTTAGAACAGAGATTACCAGCTAAAATTCCCACTGGAATAGACAGGTGACTTAAACAAGGGAAGTGTGTCAATGAGGTAGAACAGAGAGTGCATTGTGTCTAGGGGGAAACTGCTACTCAGCTCCAGCTGACTGCGACAGTGAAGGAATGCTGGCCCAGTATTTCCAGGCCTTTCGATTTTTCAAGAAAAACTAGAAAACTCCATTTTATATTGAATGTTCAAACTTTATAGTGGGCTACATAACACATCATTTAGGTAAATTAGAACACAAGTGTACAATTCTCTCCAAGAGAAAGTGGGTAAGTCTATTTTAAAAAATGTAAAAGAATGTTCACAATAGTTTTATTCATAAAAATTAAGAAACTAGAAACCAGCCAAATAACTTTGTTTGTTGTCTCCTGAGATTAACACCCAGCTCACCCGTTGATTAGACAAAGCTGAACAAAACTATCTGAACAGTTTTCAAAGTGTCTCAGAAAGGTCAAGGTAAGTCAGGGAGTTTACTGAAATTTTGAGGTCTGCTTCAAAGGTGGATTTTTCCGAGTAAAGACTGAGTGAGAATATGATGCATTCAAGGAGTGTTAGACATAGTAAGGAAAAGCTAAGGGTTTAGAGATGAGGGTTATAAATCTTTGCTTGAATCTCTCAGCTAAAGAATTTCTTTCAGGAAGTTCCTAGGATGAATAATAAAGGGATTTGTGACCTTTATTTTCCTGGATAAGAAGTTCTTAAAATACTAACGTTATACAGATGATGCCGGTAGCATAGGGAAGTCATGCAGACATAGACAGTAAGCTCTGTGGATGAAGTTGCTTTGGGTCCTCACCTTTGATGAGAGAAAAGAAAAGTCATATATTTAAAAAAATACTGCTCAGCACTAAAAAGGAACCAACTACTCCTCTACACAATAGCATGGACAAATCTTACAGGAAAAAAATATGCAGGAAAGAAGCTGGATGGAGAAGAGAGCATGTTGTAAGATAGGCTGGAAAACATGAAATTCAAGGATAGGCACACAGATCTATAGAGATACAAACCAGATAGCAGTTACCTGTGCAGGAGCGAGGCAGATTGTAGTTGTGGTATTGCTCAGGAAGGAGAACAAAAGAACTCTGAGGAGGGTTGAAAATGTTTTCTATCTGGGCAACAATTACATGGGAATATATATATCTACTTACACAGATATAGATATAGATATATATCCAGTTATTCAGTTCTCTACCTAAGCTTAGCATACCTTAATGTATCTTACTTCAGTTAAAAAACATTTACACAAAAAACACTATTCCCAAGAATATATTTAATTAAAAAGATATGCATTATGCATATTAAACTAGTTGTTTGTGCTGAGGGAGGGGAGAAGACAAGAGTGCACTATGGGAATAGAGGAAATTATGAAAACAAATATGAAACGGATCTTGTCAAAATCAAAGATGATGACAATACGTCATGAAGCACAGTGGTACAATGATTCACGCCCTTTTGAGATATAAAGTTATGCATATTTAAAAGATAAGTTTTTTAAGCTAAAAATCAAATATAAAATGTATATGCGTCAACTTTTTTTTTTTTACAGTAATAAGGAAAACAGAGAGATACTGCAATTAGAACCTGGAAAATAGCCAGCTTACACAGTGAGCAAATGAACTAGGTGGGAGCTGAAAACAGCTCAGCACTTTCCCCACACCAAGTTCATTCTGCCAGATATCTTACTTACTATGCAAATGTTCAAATAACGTTCAACATTCCCAGAAGTTCATAGTCTTCAGAGCTAGAAGAAGATAGCAGTGTCAGGTAATTTTAACCTCCTTGATTTATAGTAAGCAACATTTTGTTCACATCTAGTATCACTTTCTAGTAGGAGGTAACCTATGCTTAAGTTCTAAAGACAATTTAAAGAGCAGAAATTGGGTAAGGGAATAAATAATACTAACGTGAATTTCTAAGTAGATGCAAAACAGACTTATCACAAAACAGACTTATCACTAACCACCTATGAAAGAATATCTGATACTATCATTTGTCTACAACTAACGATGATTTGAAAAAGAAAAAAATCTCAAAGGCTGTAAAGGGGAGCTATTACTTAGGCAAACTAGAGAGAATAACCATCAATAAAAGGTTCTTTATACTTACACACACACACACACACACAAATTGACACAAGGCAGTTTAAGTAAAACATGTATGCAGGCCTGTTTTAGTGTCAAGAATTCCAAATTTTCAAGTGCTAGCTTAGAATGTTAAAATGTTGGGCAAAGGGATCTCAATGGTCATTTATTTTTAACAGCAACAAGAATGGCATTTTCTTGTGAAGTCCTGGCTACTAGTCAGCAAGAGAGAGTCATTTTAAGAGACAGTCTTGTCTTCCAAATGTCCAGAAATTA
Source organism: Hydrochoerus hydrochaeris (assembly GCA_004027455.1). Lineage (NCBI taxonomy): Eukaryota > Metazoa > Chordata > Mammalia > Rodentia > Hydrochaeridae > Hydrochoerus > Hydrochoerus hydrochaeris. Next base: position 198,193 of record PVLA01003311.1, read on the forward strand.
TCCCTTTTTAGTCACTTATTTTTTTACTGGTATAGCTAGACTTGATTCTGAAATCTTATTTCATTGTGTAATTCAAAAGAATTTCATATAAGAGCCTCTTGTGTGAACTTCCTGTAGAATGTTGTCTTTCTCATGGTCATTTGTCTCAGTAGGTTTCTGTCTCAGGCAGTGGGAGAAGATGTAGCCCCATTCTTGATCCTGGGCCAGGAAGAAAAGCAGGGAGCTCTCAGTTTCACAAAAGGAACAAAGCTTCCTTTATAGCACCCCACTGCACATGGTAGAATTTCATGAGTCAGTCGATAAGGATAATTAAACTGTGTAGGTCAAGGACTAGACACAATCATTTAACCTCCTGAAATCCCTTAGATAAAAGCTTGAGAAGCATTATTTTAAAGCTGCAATATTTAATTATTGGTGCATTTTTAAAAAGTGTTTTATTGCTGCTAACTAATCTTGAGAACATAATAAAATCTCAAATCCTCAGCAGCATTGTCAAAAAAAATCAATTCCAAAACATGGTAATATTTTTTGACTTTTCTTTTTTAAAAATTCACTGTATGAATTATCTTTTTTGTGTGTTTTGTTCCTGCTGCCTTCTCTTCCTGTGCTGGATTTTTGTCTCTTCAAAATCCTTGATCCCAGAAGCCCTGTCTGGGGATCACAGCATGGTAATGTTTTCTCCATCTTGAGTACTTTTAGTACTGTCAATTAATAGTTCCTTCTGGAAATGAAGAAATGGCAACTTTATTGAAATGTAATTCACATAGAATAAAATGTGGTCTTGAGATTTATCTATGTTATTGTGTATATCTGTATGCTATTCATTTTTCATTGCCAAGTTGTATTTAATCATACACATATGCCTCGGTTAGTTGATTCACTCACCTTTTGTTGGAGATGTGGTTATGTCTAGCATTTTGCTACTATGAGTAAAGCTAACATAAACAACCCTGTGTAGTATCTGTATGAACATATTTCATTTTTAAAAAATGAATTAATTGGCTGGGGATTTAGCTCAGCATTGTAATCACCTACCTGGCAAGCACAAGGTCATGATTTCAACTCCCAGTACAAAAAAAAAGAAAAAAGAAAAACTAATTAATTTCCAGATGTGGTGGTGCACACCTATAATCCTGGTACTCTAGGAGGTTTAGGAAGGAGGATTGCTAGTTCAGACTTATCCTGGGTAACATACCAACTCAGTAAGATCCTGTCTCAAAATTTAAAAAGTGTTGGAGATATAAGTTAATCAAAGGCCATGTGTTCAATTCCCAATGCCCACAACCAAACAAATAAACACCAAATTTCCATTACCACGAAAAGTAATTAATTTATTGTGCATATGTAAGGCGTGCCACATATTCTGACACACATGTACATTGTTATGGTTGATACATTGTGTCAACTTAAGGAGTTTAGAAGTTTAACTAAGAGTCAGCAGGGAACCAGGATCCTTAATTTATAAATATCCTCATCCTGTGTGAGAGGAGGGCACAGAGATTTTGTGAGTGCTACATCTGCCCTGGGGGGCAGGCAGTGGCCTGCATACACTATAAGGGAGGAAAAGAGGATTGCTCTTTCCCCCTTTTTTGCTCTGGCTGCTGCCTTGAAGTGTCCCAGTGCCATGCCACCCTGCCTTGGAGCCAGCTCATTATTGATTGAAACCTCCACAAACAGTGAGCTAAATAAAATTTCCCTTCCTTTATTTTGGGTGTTGGGTGTTTTGTCCCAGCAATGAGAGAAAAATAACCAAGACATACATAGTGCAGTGATTACTACATTCAAGTAAAAGAAGATATTTATCACCTTACATAGTTACCTTTTTTTGTGTAAGAATACCTAAAATCTACTCTCAGAAAAATTTCAGTACAGAATACAATGTACTTATGCTATGTATTGTAGCTATAGATTTATTGTTCCCATATCAATGCAAATTTGTGGTTTGACCTGTATTTTCTCATTCCCTCCCTGCCCCTAGTATCCACTGTTCTACATTCATTACTATGTATTCAATTTTGTAAAGATTATATGGACAAATATTTTCATATACAAATATTGTATACAAACACTGTATATATACATATTCACATACATATACACTTGTGTTTGAATGCAGATGTCTTGTGCTCTGGGTGAATGATTTGGGGATGACAGTGCACAATGTATGTACCATTGTTGCCCCCTGACTGATGTATTTTGAAATTTTGTTGTAGATTTTTCCCCTTTCTTCTTTTTTTATCCTTGAAATAAAATGGATTTGTAAAAGAAATCATTTGCTTTTTTTTTTTTTTTTATCGGTACCAGGGATCAAACTCATGACCATGCACTTGCAAGGCAGGCGCTTATGCCACTGAGCTAAATCCCTAGCCCATCATTTGCTTTTGAAAAAAATAAAATTAAAAAACATATGCACACATATACATATATGCACACATCTATGCATATACAATAAAATCTTGGTTTGCAGCATAATTCAGTCTGGAAACATGCTTGTAATCCAAAGCACTTATATACCAAGTGAATCTCCCCTTAAGAAGTAATGGAAACTTCAGATGATTCACTCCAAAACACAAAAATATTCATATAAAAATGATTACTATAATACTATACAAAATAAGAAAAAAATACAAAATGTTAAAAAAAAAATAAATACATTAGCCTGCACTTAACTTTGAAAGCCTTCAAGGTTGGCGTGAAGGAGAGAAGAGAAAAGAAGGTTATTCTGCAGAATGACTTTCACTATCACTAATGGACTCACTTCAAAGGAATCTTTTCCTTTTTGTGCAGCTTTTATAAGGAACCTATCCAATGACACTTGCTTTTGCCTCCTTTTGAGGATTTTGTGAAAATGAGACATTGCACTGTCATTAAACAGATTCATTGCTCACATCGCTACAGTTTTATTCACATGGTGCTTTTCTACAAATTTTGCAATGTTTCCCACATTCTACACCTCTCCTTAATCTCTTTTGAAGTGAGGGGTTCCTCCACCTTTTTCTCCTTCTCTGAAGACTTGGCCTCCTCCATAACCTCTTGCTATTGAGACTTGATCATCCACAATTTGACGGCAAGAGAAAGAGAAGAACCACTGGCTCAGTTGTGATTATGTGATGTTCAGTTTCACCTATCACTTGTAATACATCACTTGTTTACCAAGTGAAAATTTGTTAGAAAATTTTACTCATCTTGCAGAACACTTGAGAACAATTTACTCACATTCAAAGGTTTTACTATATATCCCGACATACATGTGATTTTAGAATATATATGTTAACTTCAGAGGAAAACTACCAAGCAGCTTTCCAAAGTTGTTGTACCGCTTTATGTTTTCACCAGCTGTTTACTTAGTTTCAGTTGTTCTATGCCTTACCACTCAGCAGACTTTTGATTTTTATTATTCTAGTGGATGTACAGGGATGTCCTGTTGTGCTTTTAATTTACATGTACCTGATACTAGTTATTGTTAGCATATTTTCATATGCTTGTATGCAGGAGAAAGAAACTAGATTATTGGTGGGGTCAGGTTAGGTGTAAACAAATTAACTTAAGGGCCATAGTTCTATAGAGCAGCATTTGCTGAACTTGTCCATCCAGCTTTTAAAAAATTTCTAAAACTACTTTCAAAGAAATACATCATTTTGAAAATGCATTTCTGATTTATTTTTATCATCTTATTTCCATGATAACTGAATGAACTGAAACAAAAACATGCAATTATTATAAGTTTATTTTAAGTGCACTCAGTGTAAGTAAGTAATGCTGATTCTCCAATTAACGGTGTGTTTTTACCTTTTTATGTTTGGCTTCTTACCTACAATGTTAAGAAATACAGCTTCAAGACACATGACAGATATGTATAGTGTTTATACCCTGAAAATTAAAAGCCTAGAGGAGCCATCACTATAGCTGTTTTTTAAACATTGCTTTTACAAGTACTTTGTATGCTTTCAAAGCTTTTGATAAGAGTCACATACTTTGCAGACCTGTTGAAGTTCTACCTAATGCAAATTAATAGTAATGGGTATTTTTCCTATCCATTAGCATGTTAGACTTTAATACTTAGGTTCTTTCTGTCCATACTGAACTCAGCCTCCCCCTAGAAACAAGCACTACCTTGTCTTTATGATAGTCACTTCTGTATTTTTTTGTAGTTTCATGACCTAAATGTGTTTCACTAATCTCTGTAATTTAGTTTTGCCTGCACTTTCTTTAAAGTTTGCCTTTCTGAGTTTTTTAATTTACCATTTTTGTCTTTTTCCTCTTTGCAATTATTTGCTATAGATTTATGATTATTTCTCTTGGCTTTTTCTTCTTGTAGCCTGAATTTGCTGATTATACTCATCTTTAACATGTTTTTTTGGCCCTCTGTATTTTTACAAATTGCTACTTTGCTTTTGAGGCATAGTCAGATTCTTCAAGTTTGCTCCTAACTAGAGGTGCATACTTCACTGTGGGCATGCAGTGTGTAGTTGTCTTGCTTTTTCTACCCTGAGTAATCGTGGATGCTTAATGCCCATGTGATTTAATTCTTTAGGGTTTGCAAAACAGCAGGATTCTTATTTTTGCATTCCTCTTTTACCTTTTTGTTGAAAATTTGTAATAAGAGGTTGCCTTTTTTTACTATTTGCTTATATAGCGATACAATTCATATAACTAAGGCAGGATAAAAAATTTGTTCCTTTTATTTACTAATTTTTAAGGTAAGTAACTCACAACCAATCAACTTTTTGTGCTTCTCGGTGTATGTGATAATAAATTCATGGATTCAAACATTCTCAATGTGAGACCTCATGCTATACTACCTTCATTCCTACTAAAGCTATCCTCTTTGGGCCAATTCTTCAGATTGGCTCCCATGTTCTCAAAAGATACATGAAGTCTTTTAACAAGAATCTGGATGTAAGAAAATACCACAGAGCATTTGACTTGGCTCACTTTAGGAATCTGGTATCACAGTCTGTACATACATTATTTCACTAGAAATTGAATTATGCTGTAATCTCAGTCTCATGCTTGTATGGGTGGCAGGATTTACCAAACAAAAGCAGTAACAGAATGTGAACCACAGAGGGACTAATTTACTTTATAAGAAATGTCATCTGATAGGTCCAAATTATTATTCTTGCCCATAAAAAACCATGACTGGCCTTGAAGATCAACCACCTTCTGTGCTAGAGGATGCCTAGCTGGGCCTTAAAAATAATTCAGTCTCTGAAGCATTTGCATGTGTGGGTCCATTTACATCTGTAAGTCTTCTTGGCTTTAATTGCAAGCTCTTTTATTGCAGCATTGAACTCCTTTGAAAAATGTTAATATAGGCAAGTGTTTGGTTTTTTACTAAAATAGTTAAACATGAACAAAAAGAGCATTATCACAAAACACTTGTATAACGACTATGTAGAATTTGCAATGTTTACTAATTTGTCATATTTTTTCAAATCATTTTTAAAAAGAAAACATATTGAACAAACATATTCATTCTCTATGCCAGTCTTACTTACCACTTTCATTGCAAAGGCCACCACAATTCTGATGTTGGTGTGTATCCTTCTTATGCATATTTTATGCTTATGCCATAGATGTCTATATTTGTAAGAAGCCTTTAAAATTGTTTAAAAGTTATGTTTTCAAAGTTTATATAAATATTATTGTACTATATGGCATCTTATCCACTGATTTGATTTTTTCACTAAATATTTTGCCTTGGAATTGATGTTGATAATATTGAGTTTGCTAATATTCACTGCTGCATAGTATTCCATCCATTGATATGTATACATACTTATTTATTAATCCATCCTCTTTTATTTATCAATCCAACACTTATTTTTCCAATCATAAGACAATGATTCTAAAAATCTCTTTGAACATGTCTATAGGAGAGTTTCTTTAAAAGTAAATATAGAAGTAGAATTTTTAGGGTGCTGAGTATCAAATATTTTTATAGTTGATAGATACTAAAACTTAACACATTCATTAAACACTTACTGAAAACCTATCATAGGCCATGAAGGGAAATAAAACTTAAATGATGCTAAATATCTTGAACAAAGAAATAGTCACATCAGTAAATTAGTTAATTTAACAAATTATAAAACAGAGGGAGCACAAAGGAGGGAGTTGCCAGTTTTATAAGAACATGATAGGAAATCTTCCACAGAGAAGTAAATTCTGAGGAAAAGACTTTCCCCTCACCTTTCAAATTCCAGCAGGTAGTTACTGCTGGGCCAAGCCAGGAGGGAGCTCCAGGGATGTAGGGGTATGGAGAGGAGAATCCTGGTGCACTGTCAGGTATGGGAGTCGGGGGGTGCTTCAACCAGATATTCTGTGAGTTCATTGCCAAGAAAGAGTAGCAAGGTGGACACCAGGAGGATCCAGAGTCACAAGTAGGCATCTGAAGTTACAGTTAAATTCAAGGCAGAGGCAAGGCCTGGCCAGAAAACAATCAATAAAGTTGGAGGTCAAACAGAGTAACAGAAGGAATGTTGTGGTCCAGATCTGGCTGGAGATTCAAGCTCAGTCCAGGAGCCTCATTGATTATGCTGTTTGCCAGCCTTGGGGTAATGTGAAGCTATTTTAGGGAACTCTGCCAAATCAAACAGATGCCCCCTAATTTGCCAGCTCATAAATCTGATTTCCTGGTTATTTTTTCTCTTTGTTCTAGTTTGTGTGTATACTCTCATTTTCAGCAGTTTTTGCTGATATATCCCAAAGTTTTAAAATCTTGCTTACCAAGAGACCAATTTCCAATGAGCTATAGCCAAGCAGTAAAATATATGACCTCTCTGTAGTACATGAAATGTGTCCTATGCAAATTGCATTTGCCAGGGTAGATGTAGAATTACCTCACTCTGTTGAAGGGCTTAGTGAGGGATTCCAGGAAAAGGTGACCAAACTGTGCAATTCAATGTCAAAGGTGACCCTACAGAGGGAGTTGTTCACTGTCCCAGTTCCTAGATTAATGGCCGCTTTAAATGCTGAAAGCATGTCCAGGACTGCCATTTATCACCAAAGCATGCCAGAGCTACAGCCCGCTTGGAAAATAACCCACACCACATGCCTTGCCTTGCTATCTGTGCTGCTAATTTGCTTCCCATGGATCAACGACTTAAAGTGTGACAAGAATTTTGGCCAGATCAAGAATGATTTATCAGTCTCTACAGGAGTGGCCGGCTTGCTGGAAGGGCAGTAGCACCCCTGTAACTTTGCCAAAGTTCGAGACTAAGAAGGGATAATTAAACTCATGCTTGGGACTCAGAAGTCTTTGAAAGCCTCCCATAAGGTTGCCTTCTGCTCAGGAGTTGAGACTGAATTCAAAGGTCATTCTCTGAAAAGTCAGGCCATTCAAATCAGCCACATTTAAAATACTACTACTAGTAAAATCTCTCAAGAGGCTTATCATTCATTCAAGGAACACCTGTCAGGTCCCCTTAATAAATTACTTTTGCCCCTAGACAAAGATATCCTCTGTCACTCTGCCAAGTCCTCACCTACTCACTTTAGATCCACATTAGTAAAAGAACACAGATGAATATTAATTGCTGCTATAAGAAAGCTTGGCTTTCCCGTATATAAGGAAATTAGCTTCTTGGTGGTATAGGTCTTTCCCGGAATCCAGAGTCAGGCACGATACATAGTTACCCTGAACCTAAATGCCAAAGTGGACAGAGACCATCTTGCTCACACACGAAGTCTGAAAGCCATTATGCGGTCAACTTTCTCCCCTTAGTGGGAAAGCAGAATAGCGGGGGACAGGTATTTGGTGTGTTTCTATTGATTTTCTTTGTTCATTTAGATGTATGTTTTCTGGTATATGTTGTTTCCAAGGCTTAAGGCAGAACTCCATGATTGTTGTTCCAGTCGTTCCCTTCTCAGTAACCCTAATGCAAGTGTGAACTTTGATGTCCTCAGGACCCCACTACATCTTCTCAATCTTAGTTCAACAACTTTTGACGTCAAGATATTGTTACAGAACCCTCCCCACTTTCCCAGCCAGTGTTCTTCAGTTTCTTAGTTGCCCTGATAATAGTTCCTGTTCAGGCTCTGGTTGCTTCTGTCTCTTAGAAATGGCTGGCCACTATGATGCATGTTGTGTAAACCAATCCCCAGCTGACAAGCCATTCTGCCTCTGGACTTCACACTTGCTTATGCCATATAAGCCTTAGATCACCAGAGATCAGGGTCTGATATTTTGGGAACGATCCCAATTGGTGCCCATCAACATAATCAAATTTGCCTTCACATCCTGGGTGTCATTTTGGTGTTTCTGCCTGCCACTGCAGCAAGGAATGGAGAATAGGATGTTAGTAGCCAGCAGAGAACAGTGAAAATTGGGTCCTGGCATGTGAAACATGGGTGTTATAGTACAGGTGATGGGTCAGATTAATTCTGTCATCTGCAAGTAGTTCTAGTTGTCTCTTTGATTGACTCCTCTTGATGTCTTGATATCTTTCATTGTGTCCTCTTGACCTTGGCATGGATGAGGATGTTAACAACGAGAGAAAAATCAGGTAAAAGCTATCAATTTTGGTTTCTCTAAGCATGTTGGCACGTTACTTGACATAATGCCCTTATATACTGGCTCCTAACTGTAGTGAAGGGTAACCTTTTGAGTGGAGATTTGCTATGAGGTGTATCCAAATGCCAAGATAACCAGACCAGCCCTTGACTGTAGTACTCTATCAGCAACCGGAGGAAAGAAGATTGGGTGTGGGGTACTGGGGAACTTTGAACCTAGAATTTGTGGTCTCTCAAGCAAATGTTCTGTGAAAGCTAGGAAATAGAAAGCCAGATTAAGTTTTTTTGAGATCTTTGATTAGTACTCTACAAAATAAAAATAGAAACAGGCTACCAAAATAAGAGATTCTGTGGCTGGTTCTTCCATGAAGGAGGACAGTTTCCTTGTGATCACAGAGGCAGTAGCTGCAAAGTAAAATAAAATTAAAGCAAAAAATAAAATAAAGAAAGCAATGAGTTCATCAGGGCAGGAGAAATAATGATAATATTAGAGAGGTTGGCAGCAAGGGCAATCTTGGTCATTTTGGTGACACTGGAGATGAGCATGGTATAGAAAAGTACTAGCAATCTCTGCAAGTACTTAAAATGGCAGTTCTAGCTTGGGGCTGGCTTTTAATGATCGTTTTCACATGATGAGTATGTGAGTCAGCTACTTTTAAAAGGCTAAGACCAGAGTGGACATATATAAATCAAAGTTTTATAAATTAAATATTTCCATTTTGACTCACTAGAATTTCTGAGGCATTAAATCTTTATTTCTGAATGACCTTTTATTGTCAGTGATGGAATATTTTAGGCTTAGGTTATTCTGCCCTGTTGCCTCTGTAATACATAGTTACTATGTAAAAAAATCCTTAAATGGTTATTGGAATTCATATTTAAGTAATTACTTTATAAAGAGTAGCTACCATATGTAAAAATATATTAAACACTTCACTTTTTCATCAGGTAAAATTTTCTGAGGTAGGTAGGAGACAGAAAGGGGAAGAAAACATAAAAAGAATTAAGATGTGTTAATGCTTACCAACTCCCCATGATGAACAGAGTCATTATGTACTGTAAACATATACTAACAAAAATGAAAAGATTTTCTTACACTGAGCATTTGAGAAAAAACATACTATGCTTTATGTGAGCTGCAAAGCTTATGAGCAATAGTATTTAGAAACATTAAGAGACAAATTATCTCTGTATTACATATATTCTCTGGGATGTTGACAGATCATTCAGATAGAAGATTAAAATAAGTAGCTAAAAATGTGATAATTATAGTCTAGACATTAAAATGACAACAAATAACATTTTGTGGTTACATGAAAATTTTTTCTGCTGAGATTTAAAATGTTAAAGATACAGTGTTAGAAAAAACAAAGTGCTTATGAAAGAGAACAGGTAATGTCAATGAAAATGTATACACTCCCTCAAAAACTCTCCAGTGTAAACTTACTAAGGTAAAATTGTGTGACAACCTATAAACAACTCAGTCCAATACTTAGGTGACTTCTCCAACGTTCATTTTTTAGTATTTTATTGTTTTTGGTCACCATCATTCTGCTATTTCGTTGCTGTTGAGCAAATTATATCCTGGATACAACCATTTTACATCTTTGATTCTTCTTAATGTTCACAACAGCCTCATGTGATATCTTTCGTTGTCTCCTTAAAAATAAAGAAATTGAGGCTTAAGAGATTTTTAAGCCACTCATTCAAGGACAGTAAAGACGAAGATAAGGAATAAATCCTGTGTCTAATGAAGACCAAGATTAAATTTTTACCTGCCTCACGATACTTGCCCACAAACACACATAATTTGTACAAAGTACTTGAACTGTTTTTCCCCACACACACACACACACATGATTACATTGCAAACATTTTCCGAGCTTCCTGCACCATTTTGATCCACATCCTGCCCTGAGACTCCACGGGATGCCCTGCCCTCTGGTGGAATTCGGCTCGCAAAGGTCTTTTCAGCCTTTCCTTCCGCCCCTGGAGAAAAGGTGTTTGTTTTCTACTGCAACTGTTTGTTGTTACGATTTTAGCTTGAATCTTTTAAGACGTTAAAACGCCTTTTCTCCTATTTTCTTTAACATAGAGAGAAACGATTTTTTCTAAGGTGGGGGAGGGGCTCGAAAGTCACAGGAATTCAACACACACGCTAAGAAATCAGCATTCATCGCCGCTGGGTGGGAATCAGCATGGCTGCACTGTCCCCGAACTTAATAGGACAGCTCAAGCCTCTCCCCTCAAATCACCTTCCAAGGCTCCACAATACATCAGACTGTGTCAGAACCGGCCCTGGGAGACAAAAGCAGACCCTTCTGGGATCCACAATGAGCTTGGAAAAATATTTAAAGCACACGAAATTCAATTAGATTATTATTTGTTTTCCTCTAAGCTTATAGGAACTGTTTTTAATATTTTTTCTGAAGAGTCTCTTTCAGTTTGGTACATAGTATTAAAATGTGTAATCGGATGGCCTTGGTTTAGTTTAATTAGGAAGGAATTGGGTTGGTAATGAATTGTCTTGCAGTGAACGAGAGGGACAGGTTGTGTGTGTGTGTGTGTGTGTGTGTGTGTGTGTGTGTGTGTGTGTGTGTGTGTTAGGCCATTATTTCTGCTATTGTTCATTAAAAAAGAGCCCTGGGCAAAATTGCTGATGCTATCACAGAGAAAAGGGCTGACTGGTGAGTTATTATTGCTTTGTGTGCAATCAGCAGGGAATGCTGAGGAGGGAGGGGAAACCTGAGTTCCATCTTTATTACAGAGATAGCTCTTAAAAATTAGGGGGTTTTCATTCTTAGCAAATGACCAACAAGGAAGCAGAAAAGCAGCAAATACAGGGTAATAGGGTGTAGTAACTTCTAATCAAAGAGTTGTCCCGGGGCTCCTAAGAAAGTTACATCTCTTCATGTTCTACATTCAAATTATTTCCTCCAGGCTTAGATTTCAGGGTAGGGGAGAGGGTGGTTAAAGCCTAACAAAAATCAATTTTTAAGACAAAAATTCTTCCAAGTAGTACATGAAAAAATTATTGAAACAGGGACTAACATGTCCTGTAAGTGATAAAAATCAGGGACTATATTTTACCTAACTTCTTTTGTTCACTGAGATTTAAAAATGGTATTCAATGTACTTTTACATGAAATCAAAATTTGCCTCGGTGATGGTCTTTGCTGTTTCTACAGTCTATGAATTTCTACAGTCTATGACTTTCTACAGTCTATGAATAACCAAATACTAAATAAAGCCTTTCATTGGGAAGATTTTCAGTGTTTTGATATTTTGTGTAAGTCCTTCTCCCCTGTATTACTCTAAATACTTGCAGAATGTTAATGTAAGGCAGAGATTTTGTTTGTTTGTTTTTGGTACTGGGGATTGAATTCGAAACCTTGCACTTGCTATGCAAGTGCTTGCACTGCTGAGTTAAATCCCTGGCCCAAGGTAAGGTTTCTTGACTTAAATTGAGAATAATTCCTTGTGAGGGTGAGTGGGAAGGTAGGTATACAGCTGCTCTGGGCACTATAGGATATTTAGCAGCATCCCTGACCTCTGAGGACTAGATGTCAGTAGCAGACAAAGGCTATCCTGTCATTCTGACACTCAAAAATGACTCTGGACATTGCCAAAAAAAAATCAAAGATCAAGATTGTATATATGGACTGGCTGTTCAGTAAAAAAGATGAGACAGTATGACACATTGTGCTTTCCAAAGATATAAATGTATATTCTATCCCACTGCTCATCATATAACCTGATAGCATGACTCAGTTGAAAGGTGTGCTATGCACTGGGGACAGAAGATGTGTGTGCCTTTCCTCTGAGCCTGGGTATGCCATCGTAACTGCCTCGCCCAGTATAAGGTAGTGGGTGTGATATCGTGTCAGCTGACGCCAGGGCATGAAAGGCAGCAGGGCTTCCATCTGACTCTGGATATTTACCCTCAGGACTTACCTGCCTGGCTGCAAGGAAACCCAGGTCACATGCGGAAGCTAGGTCTGGATATTGTGGCTGACAACTGTAGCTAAATCGCCTCCACAACCAGCAACAACCTCTAGACCTTGGAAATATCTTGTCATATGATTTCAACCCTCAGTCTTCAAGTTGTTAGTGAAGAGCCTGGACATCGCAGGGCAAAGATGAGTTGTCATTGCCTGAATTCCAGATCCACAGAAACCATGAGAGATAATAGCTTTTTAAAATTACTTTAATCCATTAGGTTTGGGGGTATTTTTTAGACCACAGTAGATAACTAACACATGTAGATTATAGCATACCAGTAAAATCATTTATCTCTATAATTTTTTAAAAACAAAAAAAGCATAATATTTAGCCAGGTACACATCTGCAATTCCATTTAGTTGAGAGGCTGAGATGGGAGTATCACATGTTCAAGACTAACCCGGACAATTTAGCAAAACCCTTTCTCTAAAATTTAAAAAAGACAGAAGGGCTAAGGGTATAACTCAGAGCTCCCCGGATTCAAGCCCCTGCACTGAACACACACACACAGGATGGAGAGGAGGGAGGAGGAGGAGGAGAGGGAGAGAAAATTAATAAGGATTAGGGTTCCTTTATAATGCTAATGTTACTCTATCACTCCCCATAACATGCAAGCATTCAAAAAAGGATAAGGGATTTCAATCTTTCCACATTCCATTTAAAATGGAATGAAACAATCAAAACCAACCAGAATCCTCCATAACTACCATAGTCCTCCCCCATTCCATCCATTTTAGCACTGGTTCACAAAACCATCATGATATTGATTTATGATGTGGCAAGGGCTGTCAAGCTGAATCAATTAACATTTTAGGGGCATTTTCATTCCTACAAGCAAACCACTCTCAGCTGCTAGAAACACATGAACTAAAGTTCATGGGCTTAGTTTTATTTTTCAAGCCACATGGGCATACCCACCTGCTACAAACAAGAGACCTGGAAAGGTCAGACTAAAATATAAAAGCCATCTTTGGTATAATTGCAAACTCCGCACAATGATGTCCCCTGGAATTAAGTGACTCTAAATTCTAGAGCAAGATAAATTACGTAACTTTTTACAGCACCGTTTCAGTTACAGAAGCTCTTCAGTCACAAATAATAAAAAGTTCAGCCAACAAAATTTTAAACAAGTGTTTCTCTTTCCCCTCTAATCAAACAGTTGGACCTCAGAATTGTTGATATGGTTCAAAGGTCTGACTGTTATGAGACCTCTTTACCTTTTCACTGTGCCTAGTGGGCAGTGGTCACATTGTGGCTACTGAAGCTCCATACTTCATCTTGTTCTCAAGGCCTCTAGAAAGACAAATGGAAAAGTGGGTGATACCAGCAGGTTTCTCCTTACATCATGTTGGACAAAAATGTATAGCGTGGCCTCCATAATAAGGACTAGAAAACCAAGCATTTAGCTGATGGAGCCTTGACTACAGAGGCAGGTAGGGGAGTCACGGATTGATTTTGGATGTTAGATGAACTTGTAGCATCTGAACTTACTACAAAAACTGCATCAGGCTCTTCTATGTACTCACAGACTCACCCATGTATTCATAGATATTTGAATATATGAATATGTATTCGAATATATATAATCTCCATTCTGGGTCCCCAAACTGTGTGAAACTTTCAAGATATATGGCATGATCCCATTTTTGTGAAAAATGAATATGAAAAACTAGAGATTCGAGAAAGCATGGAAAGATAAATATAGTTATCCCCCATATCTGTGGGAGATTCATCCAGAACCTCTCGCAGGTACCAAGATCTGTGGATACTTAGTAATTGATGTAAAATGGCTCAGGATTTGCATATAACTTACAGAGAGCCTTTGTCTCTCTGTATACTTACATCATCTCTAGATTACTTTATAGTACCTAATATAATGTAAAGGCCAAGTAAATATTTGTTATACTGTATTATTTAGGGAACAATGACAAGGAAACAATCTTCACATGTTCAGTATAGATGCAATTAAAAACTTTCAATCATGGTTGGTTGAATTCACAGATGTCAAAACATGTAGCTATAGTAGGCTGATTGTATATTAACATATTGACAGAATTATGCAGTTGTGCCCATCTTTATAATGAAAACATATTAGCTGTACCTGAAGAAAAAAGTAATACATAAAGAGAACTCACATTTAAAAATATAAACCAGGCAGGTGTGGTGGCGCATGCCTGTAATCCCAGCACTGGGGTGGCTGAGGCAGGAGGATCACTGAGTTCAAGGCCACCCAGAACTACATACAGACACTGTCTTGACAACCAAAACAAAACAAAAATATAAACCAATTAGAATATCTAACATTGGCGTAGTCTTTTAAGCAGAAACACACCCACACACCTGCTCACATTTGAACAGTTAAAGTGTCAAAATTGCACTATATGTTAGCATTACCTCATTTAACCCACATAATTATGTAATTACTTTCCCTGTTCCCCTCCCCACCCTTCAACATCTCCTCTTCTACCCATTTACAAAAGCTTTGCTTTTATCTTTTTTCTTCTACAAAAAATGATATGTACAGATACAAATTTCCTATGATGAATGTGATCAACATGTATGACAAACATATAATAATGAAAATAAAGCAAAAAACCCCCACAAGTAATTATGTAATAAAGTTAATTTAAGAATCTTAATTTTCCAAATATTTATTACCTCATGCCCAAGTTTATGTTGAACTTGAAAGCAGAAGTCATAAAATAAAAATAATTACTAATGAACAAACTATTAAAAACTCAGTTCCTGGTTAAATACTGATTTTGACTCTTAAAAACTAATGATATGGCTTATATCTGGATGTTTCCCCAAAGCCTCATGCACTCAAAGGTGGGGCTTTTGAAAGATGATTGGATCATAGGGGTGCTGCAGCTGACTTGCTGTTGAGAGGTGACTTCCTGTTAGAGGGAGTGACCTGGAAGCAGAAGGCTTCTCCCTGATCCTCCCTTCATTCATCTCTCTCTTTGCTTCTTGTCTGCCACGCCCCTCAGCCTGAGTTGGAGTCAGCCAACTACTGGCTGAAACATGAGCCAAAATAAACTTCTCTTTCCTTAATTGTAAATGCCAGCTGTTTTGTCCTAGAAATGAGAGAAATGATTAAGACAACTAGCCTATATTCTTATCCACCACATAAATACTTCTGTGCTTTTCATTTATTAATTTTGACTTAGTAGGTTTGTGATCTTAGGCAATTTACCACTCTGTGCCTCCATTTGATCATCTGAAAACGGGGCTAGCAAATGTGTCTACCTTATAGAATTGGTAAGCAATCTCAATGAACTAATATTTGGCATTTTGTAAGCCCTACCTAAATGGTAGCTGTTAAAATTCATATTGCATTTTCAAGCATAAATTATCAACTAGATAGTGACCATGTGAATCCAAGACTGACAGGTATTTGAGTGGAAAAAAAAAAAACATAGTCAACATATTGATGATGTTTAAAACCACAGAATCTGAAAAATCGGAGAAAATTTCAGTGGAGCCCAAGTACCTAAAAAAACAGAAGATACAAGAAGCCTATCGAGTTAGTCCTGTGATGGGCACCATAATTGCTGAATTGCTTATTTTTCTATAGAAAAATGGGGCTCATAACAACAACCAATTCTACCCTTTAAAGATTCAAAGGGAAATAGCTCTTACCCTGATTCAATCTAAAGAAAAACTTTCCTTTCCACATTAACTAGTTTATTTCCCTTTACTTGACAATGAGAACCATGTAAACCACCAACTTACCTTGTGAGACTAGCTAGCATCATTCTAAAGCTAAACTGAAGCTTCAATTGAATTCGATTTCCTAATTACTAATATAATTTCTATGGTATTTTTCATGAATATTTATTGTTTCTATTTTACCCTTGGAGTTAATTCTGCCACTTGCAGGAGACAGTTGGTGGAGGAGCAGAGGTGGAAACACAGACCAAGTGGGGGATGACTGGGGTGTGTAGGTTGTGCCTGCCTCCCAGATGACAGCCAGCTCTGCTCACTGCCCCCTGCATCCTCCACACCACTCTTCTTTCAGTTCCTGTCAGTCCTCTCTCCACTGCTAGACCTTCATTCTCACTTACTCTACCTTCTGCTTATAATGCTGTTTCTCCTACTCTTTGTTTAGCCAAAACATGCTCATCTTTCAAGTTCCAGATTCAATGCCAACACCTAGGGAAGCTCTTCCCTGACTTCTCATGGACTCTGTTGTTTGTCTCCATACTGTTTATTATCACTGAAATATTTTGATTTTTTTAAATAAATCATATTCACTTAAAATATTTCTTTACCCCTTGCATTTCTATTAAATCAGGAAGAGCTTTACCCAATATTAAACATTCAAAGATAATGGGAAGCTTGCTCCCCTTACTTTTTGTCTACTAATATCTCAGTGTGTAGTGATAATGTTATAGGTAGCTGGGCCAGTTAGAAATATTATAGGCTGTCAGACAGGGCTAGGCCCTCGAGGAAGCTGGCACAGAGGACCAGATGTCTGAAAACCTTGGAGGAGACACACACCTCTTGCTATAGGCCAGATCTCAAAACAGAAGAAACACACCTCTTGCTGTGGGCCAGATCTCAAAACAAATGCAAGCACACCCTTAAGTATAATCCTTAAGAATTAAGTCTAGATCATCTTATGCCCACTTTGCAAATTCCCATTTCCCCATGTTTGAGCCATCTAATCTCATGGTTTTCCTCTAAAAAAAGTCCCTGGAAAAGACAGAGTCTGGGGCAACCTGCTCGGGACCCCCTTCTGTCTGTCTTCAGACAGAAGCTTTCTCTCAATAAATACATTCTATTATATGCAATAAATACATTCTGTTATATTCAATAAATATATTCTACTACATTCAATAAATATATTCTACTACATTTAATAAATATATTCTACTACATTCAATAAATATATTCTACTATATTCAATAAACATATTCTACTATAGTCAATAAATATATTCTCCTAAAATTCATTCTTCCATTTTAGAGAACACGAACTCGCAGACATAGTATGTTGGGCATTTCATTCACCTATATCAGTAAGACAGTGCTAACTCTAGTAGCTTAGGTATTCCTCAATATACTCCAGAGAAGTGTTAATACAGTGAAGTAGTTCCTGGGTTTTAAAAACATTTTTGCCATTTTATTTCTCACTGAAACATTCATTCCATATTCAAATTTCCCAACTATTCATTAAATCTGTTACAGCTATTTCTAATCCTAGATTCAGTTACGTCTCATGTATTTCATTTAAATTTTATGTCTCTAGAGTCTTTTCTTAATGAAGTTTCTTAATTTTTTAAAGAAATGCTATTGACTTATTAAGGAATCAAGGCTAACGTTCCATTTCCTGTATTTGAGTGTTTCCTGATGATATTGTTTAATTTATTTTTCCTTCCCTTTTATAAGCCAGAAGTTAGATCCAGAGCAAGGTTGTCTAATAATAATACAAAATAAATCATATGAGCAATTTAAAATCGTCTAGCATCTACATTTTTAAGAAGCAAAAAAACTAACCAAACAAACAAATTAATCTAAATATACTTAACCAAATATATCCACAGCATGTTCAGTTTCTTTTTATTTTTGGTATAGAGTTGTTACCTATCCTGTGTGTGTATGTTTATGTGATTTTTATGTTTTTTTTTTAATTTGATAGTACCTTTAAATTTGGAGAAGGCACATTTAAAATTTTTTTTATTTTAAAGAGAATAAAACAAAAGAGGACAGATCTAAGCAGATCAGAACAGAACAATGTAAGCAACACAGCACTTCCCAACAAGATAATTGGATATTACCAGTAGTGATCAGAATGTCTCTTTCTTTGAAGTAGTTGAGCTTAGGTTTACACACAATAATGTCAAACATAACAAAATAGAATAAAACCACTCAAGAGAATGAAAGTATTGCAAGGCATTCTGAACCAAATAACCAAAGATGAACAATGGCTACTATATTATCTCATTTTCCATAAAAACTTTGTTTATACTGTCATACATATTAAAATCCAATAAGACACAATGTGATAGAACCAATGGTAATAGAAAAACAAGAGCATGGTAGGACTTGAGAGCAAGATGATATCAAATCTACCATGGCTGCCCTATTTTCTTTTCTTCAAAGTAACTATTCATACCATTACATATATTAAGATCAAACAAAACAGAATAAAACCGTTCCAACCAATGAATGAAAACATAACACTTCAAAGCAATATAATGGTGAACTATGATTACCACGAAATCTTATGTACTCTTACCATTTCTTACACTAGGGAGAATATATGGTATTTACACATGTGAGTTTGATTTATTTCACTTAGGAGTATGGGTTCAAGTTGCATCCCTTTATTTATAAATATCTCAATGTGATCATTCTTTTTTTTTTAAAATTTTATTTAAAGGGGGGGAAGCAAAACAGAAAAAAGGGTAGAAACAACACAGAATTTCAAAAAAAATAAACAGTAAGAAATCACTATTTGATACACTACATATTGTCTTCTTGGATATAGTTGTTCAAGTCACAAAATTAAAGCATACAAAGTGGACATTCAAACAGTGAGGCTGCAAACAGTTCTGTTCACCAGTCCAACAAAAACTTAGTTACATGGTTATCAACCCTACACACTTAAGTACACATACAGTTATCTCTTTTAGAGCACTTTCTTTTCCTCCTCTTGCTTTTCTTTTTTTAAATTTTTTTATTTAAAGAAAAAATTTTGAAACAGAAAGAGGGTAGAAAAAAATACAAAATCTCAAAAACAAAACAAAAAAAAGTAACCAGTAAAAAATCACTAGTTGATAATTACATAATTTCCTATTAGATGCAGTTGTTCAAGTTATAAAAGTAAAGTCCACAAAGTGGACATCCAAACAGTGAGACTGCAGTCAGTTTTGCTCATCCATCCAACTAAAACTTCTAGCAGCATGGTTATTAATTCCACATACTCAAACATACATGCAGTTATATCCTTTAGAATACTCTTTTCCTTTTTTTTCTTTACAATAACTATAATCCATTCTCATAAACTACTTAGAAGTTCTACACATGTATAAGTCTCTACACATATACCTAGCCTTTCTGTAATTAGAGGGAGAAACAAATCAAAACAAGTCAGCAATACAAATTCCTAGAGAAACACAAAATGAAAAGAACATACAAAAAACACAACACTAGGTGATCTACGGTAGTCACTATGATGTCTCTTGTTATTTTCAATAAAATTGTCTGTATCATCAAATATAATACAAACTTAGCATTGCTTTATACTATTCATAAAATCTAAACATTGGAGACATTATAGGACTTCAAAGGCAGTTAACAATCAAACCAGAATGGGTATCCCATTGAATCCTGTCATCTTCAGAGTAGTTGCCCCTACTCTCAGACTCGACACTCTCAAGCATACCAGATTCAAATAAAATCAGTCAAGATAAAACAGTGATATAACCAACCTTCTCTGTCTTATCTCTCCCATGCTATTTTTCTATTGTTATTTGTTTACTTTTCTCCTTCATTCCACTGTCTGCCCCTTTCTTTGAGGCCTTTCTGCCATTATTCCTGGAACCCTGGTGATTTTCTTCTCTCTCTCTATAATGTCCTTCAGTATTCTCTGCAGGGTTGGATTGGTGGTCACAACTCCCCCAGTTCCTCTTTGTTGTGGAAATATCTTGTCTCTCCATTAATTTTGAGAGACAGTTTTGTAAGGTACATCATTCTGGGTTGGAGGTTATTCTCTTTCAGGGCTTGGAATATTTCACTCCAAGCTCTTCTTGATCTGATGATGGTTTGTATTGAGAAATCTGCTACGATTTTGATGAGCTTTCCTTTATAGGTAATCTGTTTCTTTTAATATTCTGTTCTTGTGATGGATTTCTGGGATCCTAATTATTATATGTCTGGGTGTAGATCTGTTTTGGTTGTAGCTGGCTGGAGTTCTATATGCCTCATTTATCTGAACTTCACTTCCGTTACCTATGTTTGGGAAGTTTTCCTTAATTATTTCTGTGAATAGACTTTTTATTTCATTTGTATTTATGGCTGCATCTTCATTCACATATTTTATTCTTAGGTTATAAATCCTCTTGTCATCTTCTAGCCTTTGTATCGTTGCTTCCTGGTTCCTTGTTATTTTTA
>PVLA01003312.1:0-219319 GCA_004027455.1 Hydrochoerus hydrochaeris
TTCTTCTCCTTCTCCTTCTCCTTCTCCTTCTCCTTCTCCTTCTCCTTCTTCTTCTTCTTCTTCTTCTTCTTCTTCTTCTTCTTCTTCTTCTTCTTCTTCTTCATCATCATCATCATCATCATCATCATCATCATCATCATCATCATACTGGGAATCGCCAGGCAAGCACTATGCCTCTGAACTATACCGCAGCTCTTTTTAAATCTTTCTTTCCAATTAGGGTACCTTTTTTCCTTCTTCAATTTTATTTATTTTACCTTTTGCAGTGCTGGGCCTCAAAGCCAAGACCTCATGAGTGCTAGGCAAGTGCTTTGGCACTGAAGTATACCCTTAACTTTTCCCCTTCAATTAAGAAAAATTGTGGAAAAAATATATAACAGAAACTGTACCATTTTAATCACATTCAGTACACAGTTCAGTGGTATTTATTATATTCATAATGTTGTGCAATTATTAGCACCATTCATTTATGAATTTGAGCATTCTAAGTACCTCATATAAATGGAACCATACAATATTTGTCTGTTATGGGATCAGTTGTGCTGCCCCCACCCCCATTCATGTATTGAACCCAAACCCCTACTAGCTTGGAATGTAACTATGTTTGGAGATAAGGCCTTTAAAGAAGTAGTTAAGGTAAAATGCGGTCAGTGGGGGTGGGCCCTAATCCAGTCTGACTGGTGTCCTTATAAGAAGAGAAAATTAGGACACAGACACACATGGAGGGAAGACTCTGTGAGGACACAAGGAGAAGCTATTGGCAAGCCAAGGACATAGGTCTCAGAAGAAACCAAACCTGTTGATACCTTGATCTTGGGCTGCTGGCCTGCAGAATTGAGACAATAAATATCTCTTGTGTAAACACCCAGTCCATGATGTCTGTCTGTCTGTCTTTCTTTCTTTTTTTTGTCTTTTTAAGACACAGTCTTGCTATGCAGTTCAGGTTGGCCTTGATCTCACTTTGTAGCCCAGGCTGGTCTTGAACTCACTTTGTAGCCCAGATTGGTCTCAAATTTGCAACATCCTCCTGCCTCAGCCTCTCAAGTGCTAGGATTACAGGAGCATACCACCATGCCCAGCTCATGTTGTTTTTCTTTGTTATCCTAGCAAATTAATACATTGTCCTTTTGTGTCTGGCATAGTTTACTTAGTGTAACATTTGCAATAGCAGTTGTTACTAGGTGTGGTACCTGGTTATCCCAACAGGTTGAGGCAGGAGGATTTCCTGGAGTTTAAGGCCAGCCTGGAATACGTAGTTCAAGGCCATCCCAGACTACATAGAGACTGTGTTTTCAAGAATCAAAGAATAAAACAAAATTTTAAAAGAATTTCAGGGTTGGTTCATAGTGTAACATGTTAGAGTCTCATTTCTTTCCTTTTTTTTTTTTGATCGAGGTCTTGCTTTGTAATACAAGGTGGACTTGAGTTCACAATGTAGGTTGGCCTGGGACTCCCAGCAGTCTTGCACCAGCCTTCTGAGTGCTGGGATTATAGGCATGTGCCACCTCAGTCAGCTGTTATATCTTTCTATGACTGAATATTATTCCATTGTTTAGATTTTGTATGTCCATTTTGCTGGGTACTTGGGTTTGTTTTACCTTCTGGCTACTGTCAGTGGTGCTGCAAAAAACATGAGTATGTAGGTGCTGAGGTAAAATAGCCAGCACCTATATCCTCAGGAAGGAAAGATTTATTTTGGCACAAGTTTTCTAGAGGTTCAGTTAGTAGTTGGCTGGCTCCAGGGCAGAAGTAGCATGGTAGAGGGATCTGGGGGGAGGGAAGCTATTCATGCATGGCGTGGCCAACAGGGAGCAGAGAGCATGAAGGGAAAACCTTGATGGGAGGTATATACTTCCATGCCCCACTGACCTGTCTCTCGGAGCCAGGTCCACCTCCTAACATCACAACTATAATGCCTGATAATCCATTTACCTCCAAAAGCCCTGCCAATGAGTGCTATGGTTTATGTCTAGATCTCTCCTCTTTGTGTGAAAAGATCTGTTTAATATCCTAACTAGGTACCCTTCCATCCAAGCAGTGCTGGATTTACCTTTTCCCTTCCTGCCTGTGTTTGGGTTCTAGAGTCTTGTTCTGACTGTTTATCTTGTGCTTTTCCTAGTTTCCTCACACCTCCCCATGTTATCAACCCTGTTTTCCCACTGGTGTTTACTTATGTTACTGGAGAACTCACAGGTATGTGAGTTAGAATTGGATTTGCATCTAGGCAACTGGTTGCTTGCCTCTCTGATCCTTCATGTGGAGCAGTAAGGTTCTTCTAGCTTCTCACTAAGGTAAAGCACATAGGAGGAGATCATTTACTTTAGTTCTTTTTCTCTCCCATGATTGGGGAGGCCTTCCCCAAGCCATGTACATGGTCAGAAGATTCCATATTTACATATTAGAGTTTGCCAGAGAAGCAGAGCCAATAGAATGTGGATTTAGAGGGAGAGATTGTGGAAGCTGGTATGTCTGAAATTTTCAGGGGATGCCAGCAGGCTGGAAATGCTGACAAGAATTTAAGCTGTGGTTTTGAGTTTAAAAGTCAGTCTCAAGGTAGGATTTCTCTTCCTTGAACACCCTTGGTCTTTTAAGGCCTTACACTCTATATAGCCTGTTTATATTATAGAGCATGCTCTGCTTTACTCAAAATCTACTGTTCATTTGATTTTTTTTTTTTTTTTTTTTTTTGTGGCAGAGTTCTGCTATGTAGTTCAGGCTGGCCTTGAACTCACTACATAGCCCAGGCTGGTCTTGAACTTGTGGTGATCCTCCTGCCTCAGACTTCTGAGTGCTGAAATTATAGGCATGCATCACCACACCTGTCTGGTCTATTGTTTTAAATGTTAATACCCTCACAGTAATTTCCAGACTACTGTTTGGCTAGATAACTGGCACCGTGGTCCAGTTATCAGAATCAATAACTTATTCTCTTCAAATGGATCTATAGATTCATTGTAATCCTAACTAAAATCCCAGAAGACTTAGTTGAATTTTTTCTTTTTGAGACAGAATCTCATTATGTAATCCAGGCTGGCCTCAAACTCACAGGACCTGCCTCAGCCTCCGGAATGCTGCGATTCCTGGCATGTGTCACAATGCCCAGCAAGATTTGATTAAAATAATTGATGGTGTGTGTCAGATGTGGCGGCATCTGCGTGTGATCCCAGCACTCAGGAGGCTGAGGCAGCAGGATTGCTTGAGTTTGAGGCCAGCCTGAGCTGCATAGTGAGATCCTGTGTCAAAAAAACAATTTAAAGAAAAAAAATGTTTCCATTTATAGCAAAATCTAGGCAGTGCAAACTAATGTGTAGTGACAAAAGCAGACCATTGGCCTTGGAAAGGTCAGAGCAGGACTGTGAAGAGGATGAGAAACATTTGGGGATGTGGAATCTGTTCATTATTTTGCTTTTGCTAATGGCTGCACAGCTGAAAAACCTCAAAATGTCTCAATTTCTACTTTTTAAATACTCGTTTTTGTGTTGTTTGTTAAATATACCTCAACCAAGCGGGTATTAAAAATGTCACTGGATGTGGTAATACACCTGTAATCTCAGCAGTCTGGGAGTCTGAGGCAGGAAGATTGTAAATTCAAGCTCAGCCTGGGGAACTTAGTAGGACTTGTTTCCAAAAAAAGAAAAAAAATTAGAATAAAAAGAAACACAGCTCAAAGCAAAGGCCCTGGGTTCAATCTCTAGTACCTTAAAAAAAGTACATAAACTGTGTATGGTGACACACACCTGTAATCCCAGCCCTTGGGAGGCTGAGTCTAGCCTAGGCTACACAGTGAGTTCAGGGCCAATTTAAACTGCATAGCAAAACCCTGCCTCAAAAAAATGTACATAGCATATACTTTATTTATTTTAATTTTAATTAATACATTTGTTTGTTTTTGAGATAGAGTCTCACTATGTAGTTCAGGCTGGCACTGAACTCACTGTGTAACCCATGCTGGCCTTGAACCTGTGGCATTCTTCCTGCCTCAGCCTCCCAAGTACTGGGATTACAGGCATGTGCCATCAGGCTTGGCACCTAGTTTACTTTTTAGTTCCTTTCTTCCTGGCTGACTGCCTCTTTCTTGCACAGTGACATAATCCCCTCAGCCAGACAAGCTAGTGTCTGCTGTCCCTCAGCTTCATACAACGAGCTTTTGGGGCCCCCATGTACCATTAGGAAGACTGTATCAAACAGCTTTGCATAGTCTACTAAACATTCTGGGACCCCTGCCCACTAGAAATGGATCTCTATTGTGCCACCTCCAACTTACATCACAGCCTCAGCTGCATCTCTCAGGGTCCCCTTTTCCCCTCTGCTCAGCATTCTCTTCAGAGGCCTGGGAAAGTTGAGCTCCCAGCTATCAACCTCAAAGTTGCTACTTGTTTCCTTAACTGGTTATTAGAATATGTGCCAGTAGTTATCAAATATGAGCAGTTTTCTTATAGCTTCTTTCTTTAATTGAAGGCATGTCTAGGACCTTGACCTACCCCAGACCAGGTCAAGTTAGCACAAGTTCTAGGAACACTCAGATTCCTGACTCCTGGACCCTAGTCCAAGGGATGCTCCATATTATCTCCTTTACCCCCATCTTGTGACCTGCATCATGTGATACTGGCGCTGCTAGGGATGGGGGGAGAGGATCCAGTCCTGGGCCCTGCCTTTCAGGGGCCTGGCAAGTTGGACAGTGACAGCAAGCTGTCCACTGGGGTCTGGGTTTCTTCCTTATCAGGTCTGCCCAGTTGCCCTAGTGACTGTGTGACAACTCCACCCCCTCCCCTGCTGCAACCGCCTGCTCCTCCATATAAATAGAGGCTAGCAGCAGCTGGGCTCTCTTGGCAGTCACCATGAGGGCACTGCTCCTGCTCTGCTGCTTCCTGGCCTCGCTCCTGCTCTCAGGACAAGCAGGTATGCCCCTCTGCATGGGTAGTTCCTGCTGTGTCCTCCGGCTCTCCTGAGGTTTTCTGCTCCCTGGAGTTGAGGGGGAGGGCTAATGCAAAGTTTTGTTCCTTGCTGGTATCACTGTTATCACCCTTCTCCTTGGGGGCTCCACTGATTAGAAAGAGTACAGTGCTGGAGAGAAGTAGGGAACAGGAAGGGGCTTTCTCTTTGGGCCAGAGGAAGCAAAGAGAGGCAGAAGGCTTGGGCCAAGATCAGAGAGAAGAGTCTGATGAGCAGAAACTGGAAATAGGGCCTCAAAAATGAAGCCTAGAGGAGCCTTTAAGACAACTAAGTAACAGTCTTGGAACTGGAGTTCGTTTGCATGACCCTCCCACCAGGAGGGAAATAAGGCAGAGGCTTTGGCTGTGACTGGAGACCTGGGTTTGCATGACTGAGGACAGAGGGGAGCATTGTGGTGGGCAAGCTGGGGATGGTTTCCTGAACCATGGGGTAGAGTTTGAGATAGGTTTGGACATGGAGTTGAGGTTGGGTTTTGGGCTGGAAATGAACTGGACGTGGAGTATAGGTAGGAATGGGCCCATTCTGAAGGAGAACCTGTGTGAGGGCTGGGGGCTTTTTTTCTGGAAGGCCTTCGGTTCTGTGTTCCTGGGCTTTCCTTTGACATCTCAGCACTTTGTATGGCAGAGGCGGTGGCTTGGGTTGCAGCATGGAGGTTATTTATAGGCTGTGAGGGGACACCCGATCATCTTGCCACCTCTCTTGTGCCTAAGACTCCTGGGGCTGAATTCCCTTTGGGAGTGCATTGAGGAGGTGCTCTGGGATCCTCCTAGGAATCTAGGGCTCCCACTCATCTCCTGGCCAAGCCTTTAGTCTTTGCACATAGGACTCTGGGGGCCTCAATTCCCAGACTGTCAGGTCTTTGAGTCTCATCTCCTGAAAATAGGGAGCTGTAGAGGCACAGTCCCGGTGAGGACAGCAGAAGCAAAGCTATTCTTTTGGGAATTGGAGAGGTAAAGCAGGGGGTTCCAGCTGTTGCATGTGCTGCTGGGCCCTGCCCTTGTCTGCCCTTGAGTTAATTTGGGCCTTGCAGGCTTCAGTGACTGGAGTGGTGAGTATTCCAAGCGGCTGTCAGGTGGCTAAGTATGGAAACAGCCATGTAATTGGATCCTGAGCCCCAAGTCACTGCCACCCTTTTCCCTTTGGAGCCCCTCCTCTGCTCAGCCTGGCTCCAGCTGCCACCTTGAGGTATCCACATAGCCAGTCCTGAGGAATTTTTAGCCTTTTAGGGACAACCTTTATTTTCCTTCCCACTGGAGAAACTAGACATCTGAATGTTCCATTGGCCATTCTGGGGTCCTTGCTATGGGAAAGGAGGCAAATGCTTTGTGCAGAGGTCTTTTCTGCACTCTCTTTCCTGGGCCCTGTCTTCCCTGGCCTGTCCTCCATTGTGCAAGCTTTCCCCTTCCCATTTGTTCCTGTCCACCTTATCACTATCCCCCAGTTATAGATCTTCTGCCTAAAAGATAGCTTCCTCTGTGTCTACTGGGAGTGCAAGCCAGCAGGTGACTTCCCTGCACCCCCATGGTGACAGTCCTTCCTAGTGACTGATCTTCCCCTAGAATTGTGTCACTGTGGTCGAAGGTCATGTCTTTGCTCCTGAACTCTTCTCCCCACTCCACTACCATGTTGTTCCCCTCCCATTTCCCTCAGCTCTTGCCTGAGTGACAGATGTTCTTGGCAAGTCTTTCTTGCCTGTTTCTGGGGATGGGGACCCTGAAGCTCTATCTTTCCTTTTTTTTTCCTCCCACATTGCTCCCAAGTCCCCTTGAATTGGAGTTGTGGGTGCTGCATGCCAATCACTTCATCTCCCTACCAGGAGACCAAGTGCCCTGCTCTTTCCTGCCATCAATCACCAGAGTTCATGCCAGGATTCATAGGGAGCAGCAGGGTCCCTCGTTACCAGACACATCCCTGGGCACCCCTGACATGTTGCCTCAAGTCCTCTGTAGCTACCTTATGTTCACTAGTTCTCCCTGTGGTGAAGGAATACACCAACGACAGAGTAAAGACTCTTGAGATGGTTTGATTAGTCTCCTTCTTGCCCAGGGAAGGGGAGGGGAGGGGAGGGGAGGAAACATAGAGAAATGAAAGGCCCATTGAGATAGTGACAGGGACATGCCCAGCAATGCTATTCTTACTCCACCCAGGATTTCTGTCCCTTCTTTGCCTGCCTCTCTCTGACTGACCCCATGGATGAGGATGAAAGAGTGGAGGGAGGGATAAGAGCACCCAAAGAAAGTTTCTCAAAGGTGCCTTTGGTCCTTGAATTTCTGGAGGATGGGCTAAGTAAGTGGTGCACAGAAAGCATTTATTTGGATTTAAGCCATTGTCATTTGTTGCTGGAGTTGGTTTAGGGCACCTTGGCCTCTTGTTATCACTTTTGTTGCTTAATGTAGCAATTGGAGACTTGGGAATTCTGTGTCCATTCATCCTTCTCCATCATGTGGCCTTACTCTGCCATCCTATTGGCAAAGTGTTGGTGTGTGTTGGAGGTCCTCATTTATAGGCCCAGAGCTAATGTGTCCCTTTTTGAGAGACAAGGATGCAGGGCAACAGTCAGAAGGCCCTTCTCCCCTCACATCCCTAGGCTGGTATTACCAGGAGAAAGTTGCTTTCCTCTTTCCTTAACTGGGCAGCCCGACTGCTACCATCCACTGGTGAGAGAAGGGAGAGAGTTCAGGGGTCTTAGGAAGAGAGCAGACCCCAGAAGTCTTTCTAGCCCCTTGTAGCCATGTCCCTCATTACTAGCTTGTCACAGGGGGATGAGGCTGTAGGGAGCATTTTGTCCTTGGTGTGCTTAAGTCCAGTAGGGGGGATAAAGCCACAGCAAGTTTATGCAATGGTGTTGAAAATATGCTTATGGATCCTCACCCCCACACCAAAAAGTCACACTTTTCCTAGTGGCCTATGGAAATGCTGCAGTTTGGGAAATGCTGGTTTTGTCCCACATCTGGGTGTTACAGTGAAGGTTAAATAGCTAGCTCATGATAGGCCACAGCTGGGATTCCAGTCTTTTAACTCCTTGGCCGGTGCTTTTGCCCACATATCTCTGGAGGGGCATCCAGATGAGGCTAGCTACATCCAATTGGTCAGTTGGTGATTGCTCAGTTGCATGGGCTAGAAAGGAGTCCAACCCTATGGAATAGAGGAAGATGACTGTCTCTGTCTCTAAGGGGCAAGGACAAGGCCAGGGGCGATGCATCCTGGCTGGAATGTGGGTGACAGCTGGGATAATGGTGTGGGATGGAGTCTGCTTCTGTGGAATGCTAGGATGGAGCACCTTGACTTCTGTATCTTGGGCACATCCTATTCCAAACCTGAATTCAGGCGTCCTGTGACACAGCTGTTACACGTTAATATTGCTCAAGTATGCAAAGCCCACTGTGCAAATACTTTGCCAAATCTCATCATTTTATGAATTTACCCTATGTTTATTGTATCTGTGCCAGCCTTAGGGTAATAGGGGAATTCAGATAGGCATTTTGTCCTTGGTGTGCTTAAGTCCAGTAGGAGGGATAAGGCCTCTTTCCTCTGGCAGTTGTAGCTGTCCACATAAGACCCAAATCAGTGACATAGGGAGGTAAGGTAAAAACAAGGGGGCTGAAGGAAGGGGAAGGTTAGCTTGAGCTGAGTGGACTGGGAAGAATTTAAGAGCAGACACTGAACTGGACCTTGAAAAAAGTAGGTTTTGGACATGGAAAGATGGCAGGAAGGGACTTCCATGTAAAGGGAACATAATGAACTAACTTACGGGATAAGAATGTGTGGGGAGAACCAGGAAAAGGTAGTGTTGTTCTCTCTTGGAAAGGGTGGGCATATGGAGACTGGGACTGCGGGAAATTGGTTTGGAAGGCAAGGCTGGAGCCAAAATGTAAAGAGCCTTGAATGGGAGGCTGTGGAGGGAGCTATATTCTGTGGGCAGTGGGTAATCATGGAAGGCTTTGGGGAAATGCACCTGGCAGTTATTGGCAGGAAGGAGCAAATAAGGGGAAATTGATTGGCCAGCTGTGTCAGGGAAGCAAGTGATCTTGGTTAAGTGATGGGAGTTGGGGGTAAGGGCTAACTCATCAGAGCTGGGGATGAATCAGCTTCTCAGCCTCGGGAGCCAGGGTGAGAGGGGTGACCTGATGGGCTTTGGTTAAGTCATTGGAGGACCAGTTTCCCCAGAAAAAGATACAGGGAGTGTAAGAGAAAAGGACAGATTGTAAAAGTTCAGTTTGGGTCATTATGAATGTTGAGTGTCCACAGAATGTCTAGAAGGGGGTATTTTATAGTGATTTGAAAAGCAGGGTTGAGCTGGGTGTGGTGGTGCACACTTGTATACCTAGTACTCTGAGAGGCTAAGGTAGAAGGATCTCAAGTTCCAGTCCAGCTGGGTAATTTGGAAATTTAGGGAGACACTGTCTGAAAATTTAAAAAAGGGACTGAGGATGTAGCTCAGTGAAGGCCTTAGGTTCAATTCGCAGGACTGTCCAAAAAAAAAAAAAAAGTTGGGGTGGGTATGTGGTGCATTCCTGTAATCCCAGAACTCAGGAGACCGAGGCAGGAGGATTGCCACGAATTTGAGACTAGCCTGGGCTCTGTAGTGGATTTAAGGCCAGTTTGAACTGCATTCCTGTCTCAAAAACCAAACCAAACCAAAGGTGGGATTGGATGGAGTCTACCAAGAAAACTAGGCCTGAAAATCTTGAAATGTGACTCATTTGCCTAATGGTGAGAGTGAGGCTGAGATTGAAGGAGCTGTCACAGGGAGGGAGGATGAGATATGAGGACTGCTCCTTAAAGATCACTAGGTTTGGGTAATAGGAAGAACAAGTAGGGCACAAACTTTAGAAAGATGTGAAGGGATCCAAGAAAAGAGGGGCCTGGCAGCCAACAGAAAAGGTGTCTTTTTAGAGGAGAGAGTGGTTACTGGGACTAACTGTAATGGGGATGCTGAGGAAGATGTGTTGATTTTGACAATTTTGAGGTCACTGATAGGTGGTAAGAGATTTAGGAGCATTGGGTAAGGACATGAAGGTGACATATTTAGACACAGAGACTTAGGTTGGGAAGGGTAAAGGTCAGTAATAGTACCAGCAAGCAGGTGGGTTTGCAAAGGTAGAATTTTTTTTTCCAACACTAGAGAAAACTAAATTGGTTTATAGCCCATGGAGAAGGATCGTGTAGAGAGGGAAAAGTTGGAGAATACAGGAGGAGATGGGAGATGAGACCTCAGAATGCTTGAGGAGGGTAGCGAAGGTCTGGGGAGGGTGTTCTGCAGAGGCACACTACCACTCTGAAGAGTATGGGAGCCAGCAGTGAACATCAATGTCAGAGTGGCCCGAGCCAGCCAGCATGCTACCCTGGGGAGTGAGGTTGTGGATTCCTATGCCACACTGAGGCTTTCTCTGCAGATCACTGAAGGCCACAGAGGGGAAAGAACCAACCTAATCTTCCAAGAACCTTGTGAGGGTTAGAGGGAGACTCATTGCCCCAAGATTATGATGCTGAAGCTGAACCCAGATCCTGAGCTCTCCTAGTGGGAAGCAACTGGACAGTACTGGGAGAGGAGGCCATTGATGAAGTCATGTATGAGTTAGTTGTTTTAATCACTATAAATGTTGGAGCTTGCCTTCTCCAGTGTTGTAGTAGAGGGCAAAATTCTGAGCTCCATCATCTAAGATACAAATTCAGCAAATGTCTACTGAGTCTGCTTTGGTAAAGCTCTGTGGTTTGGCTCCATCAGGGTTAGTTTCTTTCTTTTCTTTTCTTTTTTTTTTTAAGATAAGGCAAATTTTTTGCTATGTACCTCACACTGGTCTCAAATACACTATTTGGGCCAGGTTGGCCTTAAACTTGAGATCCTCCTGCCTCAGCCTTTTGCAGATTAGTTGTTAAAGTGGAAATTGCAGGAAGAATATGGCCTGAATTACAACCTTGTTCTTATTCTTACAATCTTGTTCTTATTAAACAGAGACAGGAGTCTAGGTTTAGGTTTCCTCCATGTGTTTTCCTGGTTGTGAGGCCAATATTCCTTTAATGGCCCAGTGGTGGGGCACCTTCGAGTTAAAGGGGATAATCAAAAGAAGCAAGTTAATGGGCAGGTTTGTGTTCTTCACAAGCTCCTTGGAGAACCTTGGCCCTGCCCTTACCTTCCTTCTCAGGCAAGCATTAGAGTTGGAGCAGCCTGTCCCCACCGTAACCAACCTGTTTGGCTTCTGTATCCGCTCTGGGTGGCTTCCTTCCCTATCCTTATGCTGGCAGCTGCTCCTCTACTCTTGTTCCCAAAAACCCTAATCAGAAAAGGTACATTCATTCCAGTGGAAGGCCAATGGTTCAACATTTTGGACTGTCCCTTTTCCAGATCACTGTTTGTTTTAGAGTGATTAGAAGACTTTAGCTCAAAGAGTGTTTCTGAGTTGGCATTTCTTTGGTGAGAAAGGTTTTAATGAAAGAGGCAGTAGAGGCTAGGTGTGGTGGCACACACCTATAATCCCAGCACTCTGGGAGACTGAGGCAGGAGGATCTTTGTGAGTTCAAGACCAGCCTGGGTTAAGAAGTACACTAAAGACCAGCCTGAACTGCATGCATAGTA
This sequence comes from Hydrochoerus hydrochaeris, assembly GCA_004027455.1. Taxonomy (NCBI): domain Eukaryota; kingdom Metazoa; phylum Chordata; class Mammalia; order Rodentia; family Hydrochaeridae; genus Hydrochoerus; species Hydrochoerus hydrochaeris. The sequence continues at coordinate 11,531 of PVLA01003312.1, forward strand.
TCCTTGTCTCAAAAAGACAAAAGAGAGAGAGAGAGAGAGAGAGAGAGAGAGAGAGAGACAGAGACAGAGACACTAGATACCTCAGTGGTCCTGGATCAAGTTGTAAATGAGCTTCCTCTACCTGGTCCTGAGTAAGTGAATGAATTTGAGCCATGGAAAACCCAGCTGGCCAGTGTTCCAGAGGTCCTAGTGCCCTGGCAGGTAAATGGGATGGGTCAGTTTTTTTTTTTTTTTTTTTTTTTTGAGAAAGGGTCTTCCTATGTAATTCAGGCTGGGTCTTTAACTCACTGTGTAGCCCAAGAATGGCCTCAAACTTAAGGTGATCTTTCTGCCTCAGCCTTTCAAGTGCTAGGATGTTAGAGAAGATGCCACCACATAGATTTAACTGAGTTTCTGGCGGCTCTTTCCTGGTCTGGTCTGTGTTTCTCTAGGACTGGAAAGTCCTGTCCCATTTTTTGTTAAGCCTCTTTTCCCCACAATCATGAATGTGGCCTCCTTTACTCCAGGGACATGCCTGCCACTGGTCACTTCCTCATTCTCATAGAGGCCTTTGGGAGCAGCCATACTTGAGCCATCCAGTCTCAGACTGGGAAATCTTAGGTGGCAGAATCAGAATTGAAGTGCCAGACAGAATTGAATTGAAAATTTAAAAAAAGAAAATAAATGCAAAGAAATATTAAAATTAATTGACAACCATAATTTAATTAATTAATTATATACAGAATTAAGAAGGAATTTAACTGAACAGAATTAACATCCCTACACTACTAGAAGCTCAATCATTTATACTCCCATCCCAGGATCTTTCAGTATGCTTTTGTCCCCAGTCCTCTAGTTCTTCCCAAGCTCTCATCCCCACTGTGGAGGGGAGGCCTCCTTGGGGTGCCCTGGAGTAGGTGTACCCGGAAGTCCAATCCTGAGGGCATCGTGAGACCTTGGCCTAGTCGGCACCATCCCAGGAGGCTCTTTCCTGAGATTGCCACATGGGAAGCAGAAGAAAGCAGAATTGTCATTGGTGCATCCAGCTCCAGACACTGGACTCAGGAGGACTCTGGGGAGGATATTTGGCTCATTGCTGGGTGTTATGAATAAGAAGCAGCTTTTTTCCTTTTATTTCCTTCCCAGGTCCTTCTTGTACATAGCTTCGAGAACCATTATTTTCCAATTTAGTATAGTAGGGCAGAGTGAGTGAGGACCGTGAGCCACCCTTTGGGAACAGTGTTCAGCAAATCCTGGAGGGTGGGAGGCACTGCCATCTTTGGAAAGCCCACTTTTTGGTGAGGGAAGGCAGATGGACATGGGTAGGAGTGAAGAGCAGTATTGTGTCAGAGGGAAGGTAAGGGGCTGGCAAGGACCAGCTGAGTTGCTCCAAGAACTTGGTGGTGGGTGAAGAAGTAGGGTGTTTGACACAAGAGGAAGGACTGGCAAGGCAAATGTGGGGGTCCTTGTAAGGCTCTGCTCTCAGTCCCTTGTGATACTTACAAGGTCCTGACCAGAGTGCACGGTGCAGGCAGGAATAGGCTGTGTCTCTGCCCCTAGGAGCTGACCTTCTATTTGAGGAAATGACTCCCACTGAAAAAAAATGTAACTAACACCCCAGCAGCCTGTGCTGTGGTTGGAGTGCAGAGGATAGTTGGGAAGGTCAGCCCCATGGAGGGGCAGGGTGTCAGCCACACTTATATGAAGTGGACAGTCACTGGACTGTCAATTTTGAGAGGACAGAGACTGCTTTTTTTTCTTTTTCTTAATTTGCTAGTAGGGTAGTCCACCTTATCTGTGGTTTTGCTTCCATGACTTGATTTATCAGTAGTCAGCCATATTCTGAAGATATTAATTGGAAATTTCCAGAAATAAATTTTTTCATAAATTTACAATAATGTTTATTACAGTATATTGTTGTTTGTCTCTTGTTGCACCTAATTTATAAACTAAAGCTTATCATGGGTATATATATGTGTATGGAAAAAACAGATTATATGGGTTTCTTAATTTCCATGGTTTAGGAATTCACTGGGGGCTTGGAATGTGTCCCCTGCAGATAAGAAGGACTTTTGTACTAGATCACTAACATTTAGTGTGGCGGGTGGCTCACTGAGATCATTTAACAATGTCTAATGAATGAGCAGATGATTTGTGTAGGTGGAGACATCTGAAGATGGTGTCCAGCGCCAGGAGGTAGGGGAGCTCAGAGACCAGGTCGGCTAGAGTGTGAAGCTCATGTTCAGGGGAGACGAGGCCACCCTGATGGGTTGGGGCCAGTTGGGAAGGTCCTTGAATATGAAGCCAAGCGGTTATCTCCTTGGCCCTCTACATACTCTAGGTTGACTCTAGCTGGTTCCTCTTCCAGCTAATCCTTCCCCCTTTCCCTCCCTCTTAGATATTTTTGGATGCTTCTAGAGCAGGAACTGCACTCTGAGCTCAGACAGGTGTAGGCAAAGCCTGGCCTGGGGTTCTGGGCTTGCAGGAAGTGGATTGTGCTGGGAGCTTAGCCCAGAACCAAGCCAGGGGAGAGCCCTGGGGTTTGGAAGCCCCCTTTCTCCCTCCCTCAACTGGTTGCTGCCAAAACTGTAGTCCCTGGTCTTCTTCCAAGTGGCTATGGGGTTAGGACCAAGGCCAACCCACCACCTGTCTCCCATAGATTTTCCCTAGATGGCAGTAGGTAAAACTTGACAAGCCATTGCTTTGGAAAATACATCTCTGATATGCATCTGATTACACTGCATGTAGGTCCTGCCACCACCTCCCCCATATGCTTGTGTCTTAGCAGAGATGCCTCTAACCAATATGTTGGTTGCTTCATTCTCCCTGCATTTCTTCCTACCTTCAGTGTCAAATATGAGATTATTTATTTTTCTAGCACTTACCCAAGGACTATAAAGACTGTAAGTGTTCTTTGGGACCTGGCCAGGCAGACACCAGTGGAATGAACTTGGGGACAGTGGTGATCATAGTACAAGTCCAGTGGTGATCCCACCTACTTCCCCTGTCTTCTTACTTCACTTTCCTTTCCAAACTGGTGGATCATGAGGACTCAGAGTCTGAGAAAGGGATGTAAATTAGCTCCCAAGCCCTTTACCATCTTATACTTGTTTCTTCATCCGTAAAATTAGGGCGATAATATTTGTCTTATTTACAGTATGAGGCTGTTACATGACTAACATAAGAAAATTGTCTATTGGATGCTTAGAATATTCTTTGATATTGGATACTTCTTAAGATTAAAAGCATTGCGACAGTAATGATAGGTTCTTCTTTTGAATGTATGCTGCAGTCTGACATTTGCTGCTGGTTTCCTCAAATATCATGCGACCCGATTGACTAGGGGATTCCATAAGCATTTCTGTTCCTGCTCAGGGCTGTTAATATCCTTGGGATTCTCTGTCCTCAGAGAGCTTACCAACCAGGGGAAGGGTAGTCCATATTTATGAGATGAATAGAGAACCATATAAGGCAGTTGGAATCAGGGGCTAAAAATAAGTAACTTGTGAGTAAAGAGAAAGGGGAGCAGTTGTTGGAAAGGCTTTGTGTTTGGGGGTGGGGCACAAGCTGAATTTCAGAGCATGTGGATACCGGGATGGTAGGGCCAGGGACTAAGGCTTGGGGCTGGTGAAAACATGACTGGCTTAGTGCGAGAATGTGTCAGGAAGATTTAATAGGACTGGGCTTAGGTGTTGGTTCCTATATTATTTTCCTGTGGCTTCCATAACAAATTACCACAAATTTAATGGCTTCAAATGACAGAAATTTATTGTCAGAGTTTCAATTTATTTATTTATTTATTTTTGTCTTTTGGAGATATGGTCTTGCTATGCAGTTCAGCTGGCCTTAAGCTTCCTTTGTAGCCCAGGTTTGTTTTGAATTTGCAACAATCCTCCTGCCTCAGCCTCTTGAGTGTTGGGATTACAGGCATGCACCACTACACAACAGCTCAATTCTGTCAGAATTTTAGAGACTAGAAGTCCAGAAAAAAGTCATTGGCAGGGCTACACCCACTCTAAAGACTCTAGGAGAAGCTCCTTCCTTGCGCCATCTGGCTTCTGGTGGCTAGCAGCGTTCCTTGGTGTTCCATGGTTTCTAGCTTTATTGCTTTAATCTCCACCTCTGTCTTTACATGCTCTCTTCTTTGTCTGTGTGTGTCTGTGTCCTCTCCTTCTCATGTAAGGAATTTGAGAACAGTGGCTCTCGGGCCCACCCTAATCCAGTATGATTTCATCTTAACTAATTTCATCTTCAAAGACCTGATTTCCAAATAAGGTCATATTCTCATGTTCTTAGTGGACATGACTATTGGAAAGGCACCATTCAATCCACTAGAATTCCTTAGTGTTAAACTCTAAGTTGTCTCACAGTTGCTGACTCTGAATGTTTAGTTCTCATCTCTCTCCTAGGCTATTGCTGAGCAGAGGTAGCACCTGTTTCCTTGGTCCTCCCTGCTCCCTGGCCCCACAGCCTCTGTGATGGTCTGACTGGCTAATTTGGAGTTCTGCTGACACACCCAAGGGCAAATGTGTTGAATGAATGTATGGACAGCTGGCTGGGGCAGAGAATTCCAGGAGTCTGTGCCGGTGCTGAGGAGATGGGTGGTCACCTGGGTGTGCCGCAGGTGCTTACCAAGAGGATGCAGATTCTTGAGGGAAAGAGGGAGGGCTGGGCTGGTTCCAAGATGTTTTTTTTTTTTTTTTTTTGAGGCAGGGTATCTCTGTGTAGTGAGGCTGGCCTTGAACTCACTATGTAGCCCAGGCTAGCCTTGAATTTGTGGTGATTATCCTGCCTCAGCCTCCAGAGTGCTGGAATTACAGGTGTGCACCACCATGTCTGGCTCAGTTCCCAGAAAGGTCAAGGAGTGAGAAGCGGGAAACCCAGGCCTAGCTTGCTTTTTATTTTATTTTCTTTTGAGACAAGATCTCAATATGTAGTGTAGGCTGGCCTTGAATTTGCTTATGTAACTCAGGATGGCCTTAAACTCATGACAACCCTCCTGCCTCAGTCTCCTGAGTACTGGAATTACAGATGTGTGTCACTACACCTGGTGGTGCAACTTGGTTTCTATATGAGTCCCCTGTACCCAGCCTGTCATGATCTCCACCCCTGGGCATAGCAGAAACAAAGCAGAAGTGTTGGATATGGAGGCTTCTCTGAGTCTTTTCCAGAATGACCCCTGTAGGAGATTCCTATTCTTACAACCCCCTTGCTGCCCACTGTGGCAGGGTCATTCACTGGAAGGGCAGAGCAGGTAGGTCTTCCTGCTATGGATAAAGAGACACCCAAGCTAGAGTCTTGGGTGTTTGGGTAGCTCTGCAAGCTGATTGCTGTGACTCATATTGATTCCAGAGGGGAACAAAATGAGGAGACTGTTCTTTATTTCTCTGTAGCACAAGATATTCAAATTTCAGAAATGTTCACTAGTAATTATGGAAGCTTGCTTCAAAGAACCCAGTCTGCCTCCTTACTTTGGCATTCTGGGATCTCCTCTGACTTGTTCTCTCCCACCCTCCTACATCTGGCTTGGTTCCTGCAGTGCCTCATCTGAACGACCTTTTACCCTTGTGAGCAAGTAATTGAGGTCCATAAGGATCCACATCCCAACTCAGATGCTGAGATTTTGATGCTGAGTGGTTAGTTCTCTCTTTCTGCTTGCTCTTCTCCCCCTCCAACCAGATCCTAGTGTCTTTAAAGGGAAAAGCCAATTCAACAATTTAGTTTTTTTAATCACTTGGTGATAAGCTTGGTGATAGTGGCTCTTTCTAGGGTCTTTTAATCACGTGAGAACTAGGCCTAGAGAGGTTATATGACTTCTCCTAAGGGTAAACAACTTGACACACTTCTCTGCTTCTGCATCCTGGTTCTCTCCTGTCTTTGGGAATTCTTTTATCACTGAACTGGAGGAAATGCTTCCAATTTGCCCCATCCACCCATCCATCCATCCATTCAATCATTCATCCAGTCACTTACCCATTTCCCATCTATTCATCCATCCATTCATTTCCTATCCACCCATATACTCATCTACTTATCCATTCATCCAAATAGTTGTTTAGGTGTGTGGGATAAGAATCACTGACAGACAAGAAGTCACTTAGTTATGTACATTATTCGAAGATAGTAGATATAATGGAGAAAAACTAGAGAAAGAAGATGCAGAAGGCTGATTAGGAGACTATTAAGCAAGGTGGCTGAGGAAAGAAAGCCTCACAGAGAAAGCAATATTACTTTGAAAGGGAGGAAGTGGCCAGGCAGTTCTCTGGGAAAAGCGTGCTCAGTGGAAGTTATATTAAACACAGTGAAGCAGGAGGAGGTCTATGGTGGTCAAGGAAGAACAAGTCCTGATGGCTGACTGTACAGAGTGGCATATGAGAGGATATGAGGGCAGAGGGGAAGCAGGCCAGAGTGTGGGTTTCTAGGCCACCATAGGATGTTGGCTTCTTCTTTGCATGAGATAGGAGCTCCTGGAGGGGGTATGTGGAGGTATATTGCCTGTTTACTCCTCTGCTGTATGGGGAGGGATGGCTGAGATGGAAATGACACATGAAGCTTGGGAGGTGGGCAGGGTAGGTGTTTGCCTTTTCTGTTTTATTACTTATGAAACAAACCCAGAAAAGTCCTATTGCTTCCACTGGAGGTGCCACTGCTGATTAGGGAAGGAAACTTAGGAACCCTAAATAGGGATCCTGATCCTGATTTCTATTGGTTGCTTCCTTTCTTTCCTCCTGCTCCAAAAGAGTACTCTTCTGAACTCCTCCAGCATCCCATATCTTCCCCCACCAGCCATGCCCCACTGGACAGCACTGCCTGACTACCAGGGTTCTATCCATGGGCAGGTTCTGCAAGGATCCCCCACTTTCAGTTATTCCTACCTTTTTGCAGCCTGGCAGGGTAGCAAGGGTAGCCTACAAGAACCTCACATACCTAGGACTCTAGGGTAGCCTGTGGCCTTGGAATGGAACATAACTTGAAATAGGGCCCCTGGGGTAAGTGTGGTGCAGTCTTATAGAGGTATGTCTCAGCCTGTAGGACTCTGGGAGGATGGATACAGGCTGACTTCTGTTCAAAGGATGGCGGTTCTTGGGTCAGCTATTAGTGGCCCTTGGAGATTTTTAGAAAGGCTGATTCCTGAGGCTCCCCTGATGCCCTGAACATGCAGAGGGTCTCAGGAATAAGCTCAGGAATTGTACTTTTAATTAAGTTCCTCTGTAGTCCTTTTGCAAAAAGCCCTTAAGCCACCTGGAGAAGCCCTGATTAGGAGAGGAGGCTCATTAATGACAGGTATTGTCAGAGCATTCACTAGGTATTTACAGTGTGGGATCAAGACTATCACACAGGATTATCAATGCTGTGGGAACACAGAGCAAAGTTAAGCACACAGTTAAGTTAGTACAGAGGAGCTGGTAGGGTTCTTAGGGGTCTGTCTTTAAAGCTGATCCCCAAAGTGGCAGCCAGAATTATCCAGGTATGGGCAGAGGTGGAAGTGATGTTAGCACTTGGGAGACTGTTTGGACACCTACCCTGAATGAATTTGATTCCTTAAAGAATAATTTTGCATGTGGGTGTGGTGGCACATGCTTATGATCCCTGGTAGGTTGTGGCAGCAGGGTTGTAAGATGAGTCTAGCCTGCACAACTTAGTGAGTTTGCAAGACCCTATCTCAAAGTAAAACAAAAAAAGGGCTGGGGATGTAGCTCAGTGCATAGAAACTAGAGTTCATACCTAGTACTATACACACACACACACACACACACACACACACAATTCTGTAGGCATGAATGGTCTGAGCCTTTATGCTCAGTACTTTTTCAGGCCCTGTGTGAGTCCTAAAGTACTAGGCATAGCCCTTGTCCTGAAGATGGAACCTGGAAGGGAAGATAGGATATATATGATTACCAAGATCATCACCTACAGAAGGCAGAGTCTGTGCCTTGTTGCTTTGCTCAGGATAGACTGAGTTGAGGCCAGAGAGAGGGACTTATGTGGCCTGTAGGTATAAGAAGCACAAGTCACTGTGAGGAATGAGGGGCATATGCTGGGCAAGAGAGAACAGTGAGGCTAAGATGTATGGGAAAGCAAGAGGGCCTTCTATGAAGGTGAGTCATAAAGAATGGGTTGAGTTGTGTCTGTTAAGAGTCCTAACCTCAGTACCTTACATTTGTGACCTTATTTGGAAGTAGGGTTGTTGTAGATGTTAAGATGAATTCCTAGTGGAAGAGGGTAGGCCCTGCATCCAATATGTGGTTTTCCTATGAGAAGAGGAGAAATACAGAGGAAAAGGTCATGTGAAGATGGAGGAGAGAGGAGGGAGGCAGCTGCAAGTCAGAGATCACCTGGCAGGCAGCACAAGCTACAGATGCAGGAAAAGTCTTCCCCTAAGATGTTCAGAGGGAGCACGACCTTGCTGACTTGGGCCTCCAGAACTGTGACAAAATGATTTTTTTTTTTAGGGTCTTTCTATGTAATCCAGGCTGTTCTCAAACTCACAATTTTCCTGTCTCAACTTCCAAGGGCATGTGTCACCTTGCTCTGCTAAATTTTTATTCTGAAGCCACTAAATTTGTGTTACTTTGTTATAGCAGCCCTAGGAAACTGATACAAGACTGTGTTCAGGCTTTGGCGCAAGAATTGGCCCTTGACCAGCTGGGTGCTGAGGGAATCCTAAGGGTAGATTAAACTGCTGGGCTTCTCAGATGGTCGCCTTCAGAACTGACCAGGGAAGGTCTGCCTGGGTTAGTGAGTGCGGAATGTGCACTTAGTCTAGCCCTGCCCTTGGCTTTGAACTTCCTCTCTCCAGGGCAAGCCCTGTGGGAACTAAGGAATAGATGGCCTGCTCTGGCCCTCTGTATGACTGTTTAGTTGCCAAAGGAAAAGTACGTTAGAGCCCCGAGGCGCCCTGGTGGCAAGAGCCTCCTCTGGTTTCCATATTTGAACAGATGAGATGGGATGTAGAGTCCAGGCTTTTGGTGACAGTAAATGTACCAGACTTTACCTGAGAGGTAGGATGCCTAGACGGGGAGTTCTGTAGGAGGCTTTAGAGGCTTAGCTCAAGGAGGCTGAACCAGCCATGACTCACCTGGGAAAGCCTCAAGTCACTTGGCTATCTGAGGGTCCAGGTTTCTTGGGGATATAAACTGGAAGATCTAGTAAGGCTGTTCTCAGGGCAGGCAGATTTGTGGAATGGTCCCCCTCAGGGTGACCTGAGTGTGCTAGACCTCTTTGTCTGTGGAATTACAAGCTCTGGCATGAAATCCAGGGTAATGATGAGGTTTACTAGGGAGGTTGACTTTCTTTCTTTTTCTTTCCTTTTCTCTTTCTTTCTTTCAGACTTGCTATGTAATTTTTTTGAGACTTGCTATGTAGTTTTGAGACTTGCTATGTAGTTTTTTGAGACTCTCTATGTAGTTTTTTTAAGTCTTGCTATGTAGTTCAATATGACCTTTAACTCATTGTATAGCCCAGAATGACGAATTCACAGTGATCCTCCTGCCTCAGCCTCCTGAGTGCTGGGATTACAGGTATATAACACCATGCCTGGCTTGCTATGGAGGCTTTGAGAGCATCCATTATTCATGGAGAACCATAGGCAGGATTCTTCCCTTTCTCCAGTGACCCCACTAGTCTGGTCTCAAAATCTGTAGTCTCTCCTGTGCTGAACTCAGACAACTAAGAACTAATCTCACATGGCTGTCACTGAACTAACTGTTCTCTGTCTCCTGGTGATTATAATGAGACCCTCCCTGCATTCTACTAGTGACCTTACAAATACCACCAACCTTATGATCGACCAGCAGCCTAAATCTCACCTAAATCCTTCTTAGAATCCCTCTACAGAGCTGCACTGGCAGAGTAACTGGACCTTAAAGACTTTGGAGGCCAGCCCTGGAGCACCTGGTGCCATGGACAGAATGAGAAGCGAGTATAAAATGGTCAGAAATACCAGGGAGAAAAGGAGATCATATTTGTTTGGAAACCTGTGTGTGAAGAATAGATGAAGAGTCAAGAGCCTTTGTGTTAGTTCTGACTCTTCCTAGCTCATTGGGTGATTTTTGGCTCCCTTTTCTCTCTCCTTGGACCTTGGTTTCCAGTTCTGGAAATCTCTAATGTATTGAGACTTGAGGTTGTGCATGTGCCAACCTAAAGGTAAAAAGAACCCATCTGTTGTGGATTTGGTGATGTGCTTTGGTGAAAAAGGCAGAAAAGTCTGGCCTCATGATGTCTGACCAGCAGTTTTCCCAGAAGGGTCTGTGGGACGGAGAACCCAGGGCAGAATATATGTACTGGTGCTGTGCTAGCTGCTGCCCTTGGCTTGACCTTCCTCTTCCACCCACACTGAATAGAATTGGGAATGGGTGGCTTCCCTGGTCTGCATGGCAGTTGGGAGGAAGAGTTGCTAAGAACACCTTACCAGAAGAGTAGGTGGTAGTGGTGCAGTATGCTGGTTGCCTGGCATCCCAGGCGTGGCATTTCCTTTCACCTGCTCTGCCCACTGCCAGAGCTGCAGGCAGTGGTGGAGGAGAGGGGGGCCACATGCTGTCCCTGAGTGAGACTTTTCATAGCCCAGAAAACACAGGCTCTTATTCCACTTGAGCAGTTTGAGCAGGGCACTCTCAAAGCTGGAGGTGTTTTTGAAGGACTTAGTGATTCGTCCCTTATTCTGAGGATAGTAAGGCACTGCTAATGGCCTTTCTGAGTATGTTGCTGTTTCAGTGTCTTGAAGGATTCTTAATAGTTTTGTGTCTTTGGAAGGACATCTCATCCATTTTCAGACACATGTGGCCCTTGTAACGGGTCTATTTAAATAGATCCCTTAGTGTGCATTGTGTTGGGGTGAACTACAGGGCTACCTCACCTCAATGGCTACATGGAAGGACCCAGGATGTGGGAGCAGAGGGAAACCTCCTGTCGCCTTGGATGTTTCTGGGTGAGTCAGGCCTGGTAGAAGCAGTGACCACAGGAGTTAATTTTGGGCTCAGCAGGAGAAACTCTTGGCCCCCTGGGATGCTTTCTGTCTTGGGAGCCTTCTGGTCACCAGACTGGCCAGAACCTCAGAGGAGAGGAGGGCTACCTCCAATGTATCCTGAGCACCCACCTGAGCTGCTTTGGCTTAGTAGTAGGGGAGAAGGAACCCGGAGCAGAAAGACCTTCCTGGGCCCCTAAACGAGTTTACAGACCCAGAGAGTCAAAAGGAACAGAGAGGGCAAACTGGGTTGGCTCTTATCCAAAGCTGGTTCTGTTTTGATCACTCAGCGAAGTTTGGATTTGGCCAGGCCTCTTTGCTCTTCTAGGAAATAATGGTTATCATACCTGACATTTGTTGAATGCCTTTCCTTTTCTTTTCTCTTCCTCTTTTCTCTTTTCTCCTTTCCTTTTCCTGTCCTTTCCTGTCCTGTCCTTTCTTCTTCTTTTCTTTTTTTCTTTCTTTCTTTCTTTCTTTCTTTCTTTCTTTCTTTCTTTCTCTCTCTCTCTCTCTCTCTCTCTCTCTCTCTCTCTTTCTTTCTTTCTTTCTTTCTTTCTTTCTTTCTTTCTTTTTTTCTTTGTAGTGTCAGGGAGGCAAATACCCTGTCACTAAACTACATCCCCAGCCCTCCTGAATGTGTTTGCCAAAGCACATATTATTCTCTCCATTTTATGCATGAATGAAGTTGTATACAGGCGGCTTACAGAGTAGCCCAAGATCATATAGCAGGTTGTTAAAACAGCAAGGGCCAGTCCAGCCCTTCTAATTTCCAAGTGCATTTAGAGAGACTAGTATCTTGGGTGAGAGACTTAGAGCCCCCTCAGCCCACAAGATGTGCCAAAGGAAAACCATAAACTATGATCCTAGTCCAGGATGGGAAATGTGTTAGATCCACTTCTCAATCTAGCAAATCAAGACAATTTCTTCCAGCCTCCCTAGGCTGAGGAAGAACTGAGTTTGGTCTCATTGCTCCCTTCACCTCCCTTCCCTTCTCTGATGTCTCTGACCTTACCTCAAGGCAACCTAGAGCTGTACTCCTTTGACATCCAGTGGATGTCTCTTTGCCTGATGGCCAAAAGTTAAAGCATCAGCCATCTCAACAACCCTCCCCACAGATCAGGGAGATTCAGTTTCTTTGGGCTGGAGAGTGGGGAGGTTGGAGGAGCCAGCCACCTGCCTCAGTCTGTTTCAGATTCAGCTTGCATTAATTCCTCCTTCCTTACCCTCCAAAGGGAGGAAGTTATTGCCCAGTGACTCCTGCAAAGTTCTCTGTGCTGATCTCTGGAAAAACAGGTTGCTCAACAGAATATCCCTTTTGATATTCAGTTTACACAAAGGGGGTGGGACTTAATGTCTTGTTTCTTCCAAAGGTATTTGCCTTTCAAAAATGAACAAACAGCTGGGCATGGTGCACGTATCTATAATTCCAGCAGTTGGAAGGCAGAGGCAGGAGGACTGCTGTGCGTTCAAGGCAAACCTGGGCTACATAGTAGGTTTAAGGCTGGCCTGAACTACATAATGAGAACCTGTCCCAAAATTACCCCAAAATGAACAAGAATCCCTCAGGAACCTTCCAGGTACCTCTCAAATCAAAAATTTCTTGGAATTTGGGGTAGAGTGGAGATTAAAGTTTTTCTGTCAATTCCCTGTTTTATGGGCTAAAAACAATTGTGTTTATGTCTTTAATAATCCTTTTTAAAAGAGGAAGTAGCAGGTGGGCTAAGAAGTCAGTATCCCAAGACTGATGCAGCCCTTTTCATTGGCGAAGTGGACTGGGGACGAGGGCGATAGCCTGGTGCTGGGACAGCATTTGGGAACTCAGAGATAAGGAGCTGGGTTCTAGAAGCAGCTGATGCCAGTGAGCCTTCATGGCCTTGGGGCAAGCACTTCTCAGAGTTTGAGGATTTTGCTCATTAGTGAAACAATTAGTCTGATGATATGGTCCCTCCTAACCCACAAATCCTATGTTGCTTTCTGATTGCTCCTTTTGTCATTATATTCTGTGCCCTGGATGAATCATTTTGGGACTAGAGTCTGGCCAGGGCCAAGTTATCCTGGTGGGATCAGCTTTGACTTTAGGGGTTTGGCCAGGAAACCAAAGAAACTTTCCAAGAACAGCTAACTCTTTCACTGTATCCCAGTTGTCCTTGTCTATGGGAAGAGATAAGGGTCAAAATAATGGTCAAAGAGAGTCCCATCATCCTAGACAAGTTCTAGAAGGAAAGTTCAGGCAGCTGCTGGCATGGAGACTTTGTGTTCTGAGATGCTTATAGTCAGCTTGTGAGAAGCCAATGCATGGGCTAAGAGCAGCTAGTGGATGATTTGGGGCTCTTCTGTATCCTAAAGTTGGGATCCTGACCCCATAGGTCATTCAGATCCAAGAGAAAATTTGGAAATAGATTTTTGGTGGGATTTTATTACCGATGACTAATAAAATAACTGCATAATTGTATATGAATGATAGAGATATTTTACTTACATGTGATTTTGGACTCCATAGTTTCATTTGAAAGAGATGAGATGCCATATGGAAGAATAAATTCAGTAAATCCTTGTTATAAATGTCTGCTAAAGAGACTTGGACAGGCTGGAATGGAGTTTACAGTGCAGCGGGTTTGAAATAGGTCAACAAAACAAAAACTCTTGAATTTGAATCTCTGGTCTTCTGACCTCCAGGTTCAACATAAGGACAGAGCTCCCTGACACTTGGTGCCAAAAAAAGCTTATTATGGAAGGTTTCAGATGTTGGTGTTCTTTAGAATTATCTTGTGAAATGTGCAGCTACACACTGGCCCCACCACAGAGCCTGGAACCTGTGCTTGAGAAACTGCAGGAAAAGGTGCACCGTCCTCAGGGACAAAGCCTTGTTCTGTGTCTGTTCCACATTTGATAAGACTTCATTTTTCCTTAGAAAGCCATGAAGAAGATCAGAGATTAAGAAGATGAGGTGGGTGTGGTGGCTCATCCCTATAATCCCAGAATTTGGGAGGTCGAGGCAGGAAGATTGCTCTCAGTTCAAGGCCATTTTTTGGCTGCATAGTTAGTTCAAGGCCAGCCTGGACTACATAGTCAGACCCTGCCTCAAAAACAAAATGAAACAAGAGTAAGAACATGAAAAATGCAGTATTTTGGAAAACTGAAGTCACAGTGAGGATGAGATATGAACTAGTTCAGAGCCCTGTACATGTAGATTAGCAGAGTGAAAAGTTGCCATAAGGGAGCTTTTTAAGAGGTTGGAGAAAATGATGGAAAAGACACTCAAGGAAGGTACTTTTAGGGAGGGACCAGTAGATGGGATTTCCTTTTATCTCTGGTCCTCTAAACAGTGGGGCTGATCATCCAAGAGACAGCAAGTATGAGGGGACACAAACCTAGAACGTTTTGATTTCTTTCTTCCCTCACGCATTTCCATGTAACTCTAGCACTTTATGGGGCATGATGTGTTAACCTCCTGGGGAGTAGAAGGATCTCTGGTCTGAGGGTCATAGACTAAAGACCAGAGCTTGTTTTTTCCAGTTAGACTCACCAGGCCCTTGGCGACTCCATTATCTTGAGTACATAGAAAGTGTTTTGGAACAAGTGAAGAGCTCAGGAAACAAAATCAGTGCTTGGTTGGTAGTGGAGAGAGGAGAGAGAAATGGGACCCAGGGTGACAGCTGGGGCTGTGGGGCTGGTGGGAGTAGCTGCAAACCTGGCTCACAAAGAAGAGCTGATGGCAGAGTGGGCATCTAGAGAGAAGCAGGACTGGCTTTGTGTTTGCTCTGCCTGAATGTGGCTGGGGCTGGATGCATTCCATGTCAGATGCTTGGGCCTTCCATGGTCTCTGAGGCTGAGGGGGTAGCTTGCTATTCAGGTGTCCTGATGTCAACACCCAAGCCCATCCAGGGATTGGATAGCTGTGTAGGCAGCAGCACATGCAGTATGGTACTTCATGTCTGGGAATGGGCCCTGACTCATTTTTCCAGTCCATAATCCACCCAGAGGTCCCTGTGCCTTTCCTACACCTCCTACTCCAAGAACCAACAGGGCTTCAGCAAGAAGCTAGGGAGGGAAGAAAAGACACCAGCCTTGCATTTATCTCTAGGCCTCAGACCTGCCTCCCAGCAAAGACCTGGGTCCAATGGCACAGCTGCTTCCTGGAGAGCAAGCTTTGGGAGCCAATGGGACAGTTTGTTTCACGGAGAGACTTTCTGTTGAGAAGTTATTTTTAGCTCAGGATGGAAGGTCACAGGGTCAGGATGGAAGGTCATCCTTTTTCAGTCCAAATTGTTTATCAGCAGGTCAGGGGCAGCTTGGAACTAAAAGCTACACCCCCCAAAAAAAACCCCCACAAAAAATAAGGAAGAGGGGTATGGACATAAATGTACATACACTTGACTTCCTGTATGGGGTCCAGGCATGGGAGTATACAATAGTGTGAGGATCATGGTAAACCCTCAACATCTGGGGTCTATATGGCCTTTTCATTAATGCAGGCCTCTCACTCCCATCAGGACAGAAAATCTTTTGAGAATAACAGGAATGTTACAGGAGGTCAGACCTAGAATCCATTTGGCTCATCGTCATCACTGCTGCCATCATCATTATCACTATCATCAGTATCACCATACCCACCACCACTACCATCATCATCATCATCACCACCACCACTACCACCATCATCATCACCACCACCACCACCACCACCACTACCATCATCATCATCACCACCACCACCACCATTATCATCATCATCACCATCACCACCACCACCACCATTATCATCATCATCACCATCACCACCACCACCACCATCACCACCACCACCACCATCATCATCATCACCATCACCACCACCCCCACCCCCACCACCATCACCACAGGGCAAAAAGGGCCTATGGAAATGATGAGATACCCCAGAAGAGATGCCTCAACTCTCACTGCTATTGCAAGGGCAAATTCCACACCCTGGGAGACACACTTCCTCATGGCATCCCCCAGTGGGTGCTCCCCTAATGAGGAAGGGCTGTGACCAAAAACCTTGAGGTGAAGATTATTTGGTTGAGCAGCTGCAGTGCCTGGTAGCTTTGGGTTACAATTACTGAAGAGTTTTGTTTCATTTTGTCTTTGTTTTTTCTCTTTTTAAATCTTGATGCTGGGGTTATACTTTGGACTGTTTACATCGGAACCACCAAGGAAGCAGAAGAAATATGGGACCAAGTAGCAGTGATTCCAACATACAGGCAGCACTGAGAACCCAGGTGGAGTGGCAGGTTTATGGGTAGTGTAGGTCAGCACCTCTCAAAATGTAACATGGAAATGAATCTCCTGAGCATCTTGTTAAGTGTGGATTCTGATTAGTGGGTCCTGCGTGGGGCCTGAAATCAGCATTTTTCAGCAAGATCCCAAGTGACGCTGAGGGAACTGGTCACTACATCTACTTTGAACAATAAAAATCCCACTCAGAGGTTGAATAGTGCTTGTGCAGCTCTGACACTTTCTGTGGGACAACAGGGGCCCGGGCCTGGCAGCACAGAATTATGACATAGTTTCTGCCATCCAGGAACCACAGGCATGAGCCTGGGGAGAAAGTGCATGTAGGCAGGGGCTGCAGTGCCCATGAGATGGGATCTCTTGTACTCCCTGAACATGTCATGGACCAGGAGTTGGCAGTTCTGGGTTCCAGTCACCCCTTAGTAAAATAGTGACTGTGTATCTGGGGTAGGTCAATGACTGTTACTAATTTGGCTCTAAAATCTGCCGGACAGTAATAAAGGAAGCTAAAAATGGTCATGTATGTGAAAGTGCTTAGAGGAGTTTTATACATTAATATATGGAACTCCTTTGTAATAAAAAGCCCCAAAGCTTCTGAATTTGACATAGGCTGGTGTCTGTGGGAACTTACGAGGAAATACCCACTCCCCATTCCAGCTTCCAGAGAAAGCTGATGCAGAAGGCCGGTGGGGTTTTTGTTGTTGTTTTTCTCCTCTCTGTACTGGGGGTTGAACCCAGTGTCTCACACATACTACGCAAGAACTCTACTACTGACTTAGATTCATATTCTTTTTTTTTATTTTGAGACAGATTCTTGCTAGGTTTCTCAGGCTATGATAATTCTGTCTTGGCTTCCCAAATAGTTGGGATTATAGGAATGCACCATGAAAAGCTCAAAAAGGCTTTTCATGGGAGGCAGAAATGAGAATACCAGGTTTGGCCAGAGAGGTGATGTCTATACCCAGCAGAGAGGTAGAGAAAGAGATCTTGAGAATCAGGGGAGTTGGGGCTATCTCAGCCACCCCAAGTAGGACCCTTATGTTTATCCTTCTCCAAAACTATGTACTGTCCTCCAGGGCAGGGATCTTGAGGCAGAACCCAGTCTGGGTAGGATGGGCAGAAGGAATAAGCCCAACTCTTGCTTCCTTATTCATTTTCCAAAAATATTAAACTTGACAATTCACAAGGGTCTCTGGAAATACTGCACCCTTATACTGTCTCTCACTCTGCTCTCTCTGTGCCCTCTGATCTCTAAGTAAAGCACTAGGCCCTGAAAAAATGATCCCCTTAGAAGGGGCTGGCTGAGGCCAATAGGAAGTGTAGATCCTGCCTGTTTTGGATATCCCCTCCTCAGGCCCTACACCCTCTAATCTGGGATAGTGAGGCCAGCAAATGTGTGTCCTTAAGGGTACAGGGTTAGATGTGTGACTTAATAGGGTTGAGAGCCACAAGTAATCCACTAAGTACTTTGCCATGTAACCTAAGATTATCTGGCCTGCAAACACCTGTTTTCACGCTTTTGCTGATAGCAGTATAAAAAGCATGCTGGTTAATGACTCTAGGAACTGACAAGGGGTGGAAAGCATAAGCATCTGTCCTATCTTGGAAGTACCTCCTCATGAGCCTGCCTACCCTTGCCCATCAGCAAGGTTGACGAAGGACTGGAAGGGCTCACCCAAGTTTCCATCCATACACAGTCATTAAGATCTAGTAGGGAGACTTGAAGGTCAGGGCCA
The DNA here is from genome assembly GCA_004027455.1 of Hydrochoerus hydrochaeris. Classification (NCBI taxonomy): domain Eukaryota; kingdom Metazoa; phylum Chordata; class Mammalia; order Rodentia; family Hydrochaeridae; genus Hydrochoerus; species Hydrochoerus hydrochaeris. Next base: position 29,462 of record PVLA01003312.1, read on the forward strand.
GGCTGTGGGGGCTTTCAGGTTAGTACAGCTGCTAACTCCCTTCATAATGGACAATTGGTCAGTCCTTTAACTTCCTGATCCATGGTCCCCACATCTTGTGTAGGAGGCAGGTGGTGGTAAAGACCCAGGGAAGGAGGCATAGCACTGCCTATCAGGTACACACCACACTCCTGGGAGAGGAAGCTAGATTGATATAGACTCTTTTGAGAGGCAGAACAAGTGCCAACCCTCTGAACTGACCAATCATGTTCTAATCATTTAGAACTGCAAGTCCCTGCTTCGGGTGGCACAGAAGATGTTGGCAATTTGTTGGAGAATCATTTCTCTGCCGGAAACGCAAGTCTAGAGGAGAAAGAAAGGGCACTTTATGCAGATGCGGCCCTTCAAGACAAGAATCGGCTCCTTCACCACCCAGACAGCAGGGAGGCCGAGAGCTCAGAGCAGACCACCGCCGGGGCCCCTCCCACTGCCACCAGCCCTGGCTCTGAAGCCAGCCTCGCCAATGCCTCAGCTGCAGAATCAGCTCCACCTGGGGATGTTACAGGGCCTGGGAAGGAAGAGGAGGGCCCATCAGAAGCAGACGTCTTTCCTCTGGGAGAGGATGAGGGCCCTGTGGAAGAGGAGAAGCTAAAGCTCAGTTCAGGAAGAGGGGAGAAGGAGGCTGGGCTGGGGCTCCCCACAGCAGGAGCTGTGAATAGAGAGGCAGAAGGACAAGTGGGGAATGGTGAGGTTCCTCAAGAAGCTGAGGAAGTCCTAAGAGATAGCCCCATGCAGGAAGAAGCAGCAGGGACAGCAGAACCTGAAGTCAAGGGTTCCCTTCCTAGTTTAGAGGGTGAAGAATTCCACACCTTAGAGGCAGAAAGTGAGGGAAATTCAGGGCCTGATCATCAGCCCACAGAGCAAGATGGGGATGTAGTATCTGCAGAAGAGTCAGAAACTGACTTGGATACAAAAGCTGGAGAGGGGGCTGAGGACCAGCTCTCACCTCAGGTCCATGTCTTGGAGGCAGAAGGTGAGAGCAGCCATGGGCCTGATCACCAGCCTGCAGAGCTAGATGGAGATACCACATCTGCAGGAGAAGCGTCAGAGGCTGATTTGGGCACAGAAAGTAGGGAGGGCGTTGCAGATCAGTCCCAGCCCCAGCCTCAGGTCCATGCCCTGGAAATAGAAGGCGAGGGCAGCCCAAGTCCTCATTACCAGCCCACAGAGATAGATGGAGCCCTTGATGCCACAATCATGGGAGTACAGTTGGAATCTGATATGGATACAGAAGCCAGGGGAGGGGCTAAGGGGAAATTAAGCCCCCTTCAGGAGGCTGGCCCAGCCACAGAGGTTGGTGAAGAATCTGGGGGTTCCCAGAGCTCCAAGCCTGGGGAGACTGAGGAGGACCACCCTGCTAAGGCCCAGATGCCAGGGATGCCTGTGGAGAGCCCTGATGAGGCCTCCTCTGAAGAAGCAGGTGGTGAAGAAGGTGAAAGTGAGGAGGATGGAGTAGTTCCATCCCAAGAAGAGTCCGAAGAAGACAGTGGTGATGGGGCTAGCTCAGAAGAAGGGGATGTCTCTGAGGAGGCTGGGGAGCCCCAAGAAGCAACAGGAACCACAGGTCATGAGGAGAAAGGGCCTCAGCTCAGCACAGAGGAATTGAATTCAGAGTCTGAGGGTGGCAAGACCCAGGATCCTGAGGCAGAGGAACTGGAAGTGGGACATCAGGGAAGGGGGAACCCCATAATTGCTTCACAGGGTAGGAATGAATTCCTCAAGGCATCCCCAGCACTTTGGGCAGCTGCATTCATCATGGAATTATTATATGTAGTGGGACAGGTAGGGTCAGGGTGGGCAGGAGAGCCTCTGGCTAGTCCCATTTCGGGGTAGGGCTCCAGCTGGAGCACTGGCTAGGGAAGGTACTTTAGGCTGCCCCTCAGCCACTTACCTCAAGTGTGGAGGGACTGAATGAGAAGGTCCAGGGGATCTAGCTACTTCTGAGTTGGGCCCTCAGGGACCTCCCCATTAGGGTCACTACTTTAACATGGACCCGTGCTTTAAGGACAAGGGGACAAGAGGACTGATGATAGAGTTTGAGATCCCGAGTTGCCTGATGGAAAGATGTTGGTGGGGATGAATTGGGAACTGAGTGATCACCTTGTGGCCTAGTACCTGTCTCCCCTTGAAGACCTCCCATAGGAGGTATGGGGAACTGGGACTGAGGGGTCAGGATTGTGGTAACTCAGGCTGTGAACACCAATGTCCCTTGAATGTCCACCTGAAGCTGAGCAGCCCTCAAATGATCAGGAAACAGGAGAGGGAGAGAGGATGAGGTCAAGGCAATGGCAGCATTGGGGATATACCTGATGTGGAGGATGCTCAGGCTCTTCTGTCTTTGTCTATGTGCCCGGCCAAAGCAGAAATCAGGCTTTTAGAGTGGAGGTTGGGGTCAGGTGTTCACTTTCCCACATAGCTTCCTCACAAGTTTCCTTGTAGAATCTAATGTCTGTACTCTCTGCACCCTCTATAAAGGATGTGGGCCTGCAATCAGTATGCTCCCCTGCTTTCTCTAATCCTCCTAATTTTGGATCTGGGGCTGTCTGGGTTAATCTGACATACCACAGGATGCATGTTGGTACTGGCCTCCCTCTGCCCCACCCCCTTCTTTAAGCAGACAGTTTACAAGAAAGGCTATAACTCTAGAGACCCATGGATATGAGCAACCTTCTCTGCTTGGGAGCTGGTGGCAGGCATGGGCATTTCTTGTTTGTTTGGTCAGAAAGATGCTTAACCCCCAGCACATGCGCATGCACAGACATACACAATGCACTGCAGCAGTTTCCTCTACCCATTCTGTTTGTGTGATCCTGATAATATATTCACTCCAGCAGTTAGTTGTCTACCTAGAGCCCCTTGTGGGTGCCTGTTGCCTTGGGATGAGATGTAAACTCCTGTGGTGGCACCTGCAAGGTTGTCTAGTCAGCCTCTGGGGACTTCTTCAGTTCTCCAGCACCCCAGCCATCACCCTCTGGCTGGCTATAGACCCTTTCTTTATTCTTGCTTAACTCTTGACTGGCCCTTTGCAAAAGCAAAAACAAAAATAAAAATTCCCCTTCTCTAGCAATTAATTCCTACTCAAGAAGTTTTCTGTAACTTCTTGTTAAGTTTTAGGTACTCTTAGCTACTGAGATTTTTTTCTTTCTCAGTCATCTCATTGTTCACAATGTTTATTTTTATTTTATTATTTGATTTCATCTTTTTATAGTAGTGGGGATTGAAGCCAGGACTTTTGCATTGAGCTACATCCCTCAGCCCTTTTTAGTTTTTAAAATTTTTATTTATTTGTTTATTTTGATATAGAGTCTTTCTAAGTTATCCAGACTGGGCTTGATTTTGCAATCTTCTTGCCTCAGCTTCCTAGACTGCTGGGATTGCAGGCATGTGCCATCATGCCTGGTAATTACTAAATATTTAGAAGGCCATTTATCAGCTCTCTCCCACTTACTCTAGGGCAGATCTTGAGGGGAGCGCTGTGCATGTGTGAGTGCCATTGTATTTCCAGCATGATGCTTGATGCTTGGCATGTAGTAGGGGCACAATAAATTTTTGTTGAATAAATAAAATGTATAGTGATGCTTAAACACTGAGTTTGGATTTTCAAATTGTATCCTAAAGGCAGAACACAGTTCAGTTCAAGCACCTACTTGAGGCACAGCCCTATTCCATTCCTATGAGGTCTAGAATTTTGCCCTGACCCCTGTTGTCTGCTTCTCTCTGCAGAAGAGACAGAGGATGTGAGTGAAGAAGTCCCAATGAGGGACCGCTCCCACATTGAAAAGACCTTGATGCTAAATGAGGACAAGCCAGCTGATGACTTTTCAGGTAAGTCACAGAGGAAGATGGGACTGGTTAGTCCTATGGGTGGCAGCTAGGCAGAACCTCTGAGGTGACTGGGAGCTAGTGTGATGGGCCTGTACCTACAGAGGACCACAGAGAGGAGGAGAGCCCTGGAGACGAGGTGCCACATGAGGAGGCCCTGTGAGCAGGGCCGAGGCAGGCCAGCAGGGAGGAGGACAGTGATCCAACCAGAGGGACCTGCCTAAGTGCTGAGGGCAAATCCCAGGGCTGCCACCTGAAGGATGTGTCAGCCTCTGTGCTCTGGCCAGAAAGATACTTAATAACAATGCATCCCATTTGCTTGCTTTTTAGTTTGTAAATTTCTTTTATGTTTGATTTCATCCTAATAATAACCCAAGGATTTCAGTAACACTTGTCTCCTCTTAAACCAATGAGCTAGTTAAACTCAGAGCAAGGCAGTGATTTGCTCTTGACTCAGAACCAGAAAGGGCAGAGTGAGGGCTAGAGCCTCTCAAGCCTAACCCTGGTTCCCATGTACCATTCTCTTGTGCTAATATCCAGCAGCTTCCAGCTGTTCCCTGGGGCTGTGCTGTCCCAGGAGGATACCTGGGCATGGCCACATCCTCTCAGGATCACCAGTGCAGTGATATGCAAAGGCCAGGTAACTAGCCTCCTTGCCCTCTGGGCCCAGGGCAGGTCAAGTTGAAGAGGGCAGCACAGAGAGAGATGGAATTCTTATCTCACCAAGAAAGAGCCTTTAGACAAACCATGGACTGAACTGGTGTTTTCAGACACACTGTTCAGGTGGGGAAGGAGGTGAAAGGTTTAAAAAATAGCTAAGGGAGCTTTGTGGGTGTTGGCAGGAATGCTTTTAATTTGAGGATTTCAGAAGATTATGATGTGGATTGCATAATCTCTCACTGCACACAGTCCCTGAGCTGCCCCAGGCAGAGGTAAAACCACTTGGGTATAAGACTGCTCCCCAGTAGCAGACACACCTGGAATCTACCGTGTCTGATCCTCCTCCCCGCCCATTCCTTTCCGCCCTTAGTGGTATTGCAGCGGCTGCGAAAGATCTACCATTCATCCATCAAGCCCCTGGAGCAATCTTACAAATACAATGAGCTTCGGCAGCATGAGATCACAGGTACAGCATGGGTCTGGAGTAGGGGGCTGCACCTCTGACCCACTGTGGTGCTCACACATAGGTTCACAAGCTCCATGGGTATCCACCAGGATGCTCGGTCTAAGGTCTCCTGCAGAGTTGTCAAGGACAGGGACCTCAGTCCTTGTGAAGCATCCCCATCATGCTCAAAAATAGATGAGAGTTTGACAGCATTTCATTGTGACAGATAGCATTTTATTGTGAACCATATATGTCTCAGTACTATAGATTTTGATTTTCAGGATAGTGATGCCAGCTTCAATCCCTGAGCTCAAGAGCCTTCAAGAGTTTCCTGTTGACTTAGTGCATCATTCTGAGTCTTCTGATTGGCCTCCTTATTAAAGCTCTTAATGAGTGGTTTCTTCTGGATTTGGATTCTTTTAAAAATTAGTTTTCTTTTTTTAAAAAAATTGGTTTTCAAAATATCAAAAGTATTTGCTACAAAATTTTTTTCAAATACTGCAGTGTTTGAACTAAAAATTCCTTTACCGATCTCCACATTTTTAACTCCACTCAGAGACACCCACTGGTGTAGCTTCTTATGAATGCTTGCATTCATAAGATATCTGAATATTTCCTCTAGATATCTGAATATAAAAACCATGTCTTTTTCTTTTACACAAATGGGATCATTTTATGCTAACTGTGTATTCATGTGTGAATATATGTCCATGTGCGCCAGTGTATATGTTTTTACGTGTAGGTCTCCCTTGTTCTTTCTGGTGGCTGCTTGGTTCTGTCTTGCATGAATATGCTGTGCTCTGTATTACTTAGTCCTCTCCTGAGGGACAATAGGGTACTTTCCATTTTTCATTTTTAAAAATGTTCCAAACATTACTATAATCATATATTTTATGCAAGTACATTTATAAGATATATTCTTAAAAATGGAACACTGGAGTTAAACATTTTGATAGTTGTTGTCAAATTGCCTTAAGTATATCAGTTTGTCCTCACAAAAATGGTAGATGAGAGTGCTTATTCCCCCACAGTTGTGTCGTGTTTCAGTGTTACTCATTTTTGTGGTGCTGTGGATGGAACTCAGGGCTTCATACAGGCCAGTGAGCACTCTATCACTGAGCTATATACCTAGCTATTGTTACCCACCTTTTAAAGCTTTTGTAATGATACCTTATTTTGATTGATTGATTGATTGGTTGATTGATTGTGCTAGGAGTAGAAGCCAGACCCTTGAGTATGCTAGGTAAGTACTCTACCATTGAGCTACACCCTCAGCCCTTATTGCTGTTTTTATTGTAAGTGACATCATGTATCTCTTCCTGTGTTTACTGGGTATTTCCATATTATTTTACTTAATTTTCTCAATGGCTATAGAGTGGATGTCTGAGAAGCACTGGGTTACCTAGGTTACAGAGCTGGAATGAGGACTTGGATATTTTATTTCTTCTCCTAGGACTTACCCTGTCCCACCACTTTCCATACTGTTTCTTGAAATCAGACTTGTGAGGTTATACAGCCTCTGAAGGCTTTCTTTCGTACTTTGCTTTGTCTTCTCTCCCAGCTCTACCCAGTGGTGTAGCCCATCCAGGAGGGACTGATGTTAAAGTAGCAGAGGTCAGGAGGCTGTTGGCCAGGTGCTGTGGAGTGAAGGCCTGCTTGGCACCTGGTCTCACTTTGTGGACCTGGCTCTTCTCCCCTAGTCTCTTAATAGTTCCTGCCAAATCTGCTGTCTCTAAGGGTCCTGGTGGACAGCATATGGCCGCAATGCCCCCTGCTGTGGAGAGCTGGAACAGCAGCATGGGAAGCCCTGGTCTGTGGTCTGTCAGAATTTTCAGGTCCAGTGTCCAGCTTGGTGTCACTAAGGCATGTGTAAAGAAGCTTTCTGTGAAGTATCTATAGCTATGACCAGGGACTCCTGTCACCCTCAGCCTGCCCACAGTCAGATCAGTCTCTCTCCCTCTCTCTCTTACCCTTTTCCATGTATGTGCATGTGCGTGTAGGTATTTACAGAAAGGGAAAGAGGGATCAGGGACATAGTATTGCTTTCAAGCAATGTATGTGTGCCTTCCATTTACAAGACATCTTTTAGGACTTGGTTTCCTTCCACAGAAAGAAAACCAGAGCACTAAAAAGGAAGTATACTATACTACTATATATATAAAAAAGCAGGGGAATAAAATATCTATAAACATTTTATATATTCATTAAGGTATCTGGAACACTGTGTAAGAAACTAGTACTGCTACTGGGCACAGCAGTGTGTGTGTGTGTGTGTGTGTGTGTGTGTGTGTGTGTGTAGTCCCAGCTGCTTAGGCGGCTCAGACAGGAGGATCATTTGAGCTTGGGAGTTTGAGGCCAGTCTGGGTGACCAATAATGTTCTGTATCCAAAGGGAAACGAAAGAAAGTGTATTGGTTACTTTTCTCTTGTTGCTGATACCTAAAAACCTGATGCCTAAAATTAGGGAAGGAAAGTTTTTTTTTTTGTTTGTTTGTTTTTTTAATCAGTATCAGGGTTTGAACTCACGCTTACAAGGCAGATGCTTATTCTGCTGAGCTAAATCCGCTGCCCTGGAAGGAAAAGTTTATTTAGTGCTGTGACCCAGTGTGGCTCCTGAGGTTCTTGGGGTTAAGGACCAGAGAAAGGATGAGAAAAATAAAGAAAAGACAAAGCTGTAGAGCGCTTATCCTGATGGGAGGAAAGGAACTGCTCAACCACTGTAACACTTTTATTTATATACAGGGAAAGGTGATGTCAATTTCAGCCCCTCTGCCTAGCAGCTCATTGCTTGGCAGATCTGGGCCCCTTGCCTTCTTGGTGCTGGAACAACTTGTTTGCATAGCTTGTTTTGGTCTTTCTGTTTTTTCTTAGATGGCCTTGCTTTAGCCCCACACATGTGATCAGTCTCCAGCTTCAATGGCTCCCTACAATTTAACTTTCAGTTTTTGGAAGTTTCAGTCCATATTCAGCTGGCTCCAAGACCAGGGTGGAGTGGTACACAGGGGCAACCTTTCATGGCAGCTGCAGATGACAAGAGTGAACTGGGTAAAAGGGGAAAAGCGTTCAACCCCACCCAGGGACGCCAAAAAAAGGGGGGACCTGGGAGTTTAGCTCAGCAGTGTAAGTGCCTGCTTGGCAAATGTGAGGTTGTGAGTTCAATCCCTGGTACCAAAAAAAAAAAAAATTTAAAACAAGAGGGAAAAGTATGACTACTCCCTCCCTTATATTGTAGGCTGGCTACCCATTTGAGCTTGGGAGTTTGAGGCCAGTCTGGGTGACCAATAATGGATGGGTGCAGCACTCATACTGCCAATCTCAGTGCTAGACAATGAACCAATCACGAATGCTAGATTCAGCCACCTCCATGACTGCTTGAGGCTTTTGGGGGACACCCAGAAACAAATCATAAAATTCTACCCCTAGCCCCCCAAAGACTCATATACATCTTTTATGTAAAAAACATTTAGTCCATCTCCAAGAGTTGCCAAAATCTTAACAGTTTTAGCATTGCTGAAAAGTTCATCTTGTCTCCTCCAAGTACTAAGGCAAACTCATAGCTGTAACCCCCTGTACAAATGAAAACAAAGTTAAACACTTCCAACATACAACAGTACAAGATAAACATTATTTTAAAAGGTACAAACAGGACACAAATGATTAGAACCAAAACAAGTCCAAAATCCAGCAGGGCAAACATTAAGTCCTGGAGTTATCTGGTTGTGAGCTCCAAAAAGCTTGAGTGACTCCATCCCCATGGCAGTTTTGGAGGTTGTAGCTCTCACAGCTTCTCTCTTAGGCCCATTTTGCTCTCTCTTTAGCTTTCCTTAGACAATCCATGTTCCTGGCTTTTTCAAACTTCTGGGGTCTCCACTGCACCTTTTGCTTCACACTGACAGCTTTATATACTGCCCTCTCAGGGGTACACTGCCAGGCCTCCCAGGCTTTCTGAAATCAGGGTAGAAGCCTTTTTTACCTCCAAACTTGTGATTCTGCATGCACTTAAAATTAGCACCATGTGAATGTTGTCAAGATCTGCTGCCAGTTGGAGCAGTCAGGTTTTCCTATCTTGTCTGTAGAGGTCAAGTGCCTGGGTTGCTGAGCACTCTGAACCTGATTGTGAGGAACAGATTCTCTATGCTGCTACCATTCTGGAACCTGGTGTGGCCACCTTCATTTTGGAACCTCATGTGGCCTCTGCTGCCATTCTGGAACATTGTGCTCTGCAGCTTTCTCCTCCAGGCAAAGACTTTCACTTTTGCAGTTTTGAGGCTGCAAAGCATGTAGACTCACTACCTTTTCCCATGACACCCACAGGCCATCTTTTTAATTTTTCTGTTTCTTATCAGCAGTTGAGATCTCAGCTCAGTTTTATAGTTCACAGCTTTACAAGAGCTTTCTTTATGGCCAAACTCACAATGTTTTAAATTATCCTGCTGGGCTCTTTGCTCTTGATTTGCAACATAAACCTGGCAAAAAGCCCCCAACTATAGCCATGCCACTGCCTCAACATTAGACTGCCTTGAAATTTTGTTTGCCAGATTAGTTAGCCTGTTGCCCTTAATTTCCATCTTAGGCAAAGTCTCTGAACATGAGCAAAATGCAGACAAACTTTCTTTCAGGCCATAACACATATTGTTTGGAGTCCAGTGACCAGTGCAGTCCTTTTTCCAGAAGCAATCACCTAAGCCTGGACTTTACTGGTTTTTGGTCTTCTGAGCTCTGACTAGAATGTCCCATACAGAGCAGCCTAAGCTGTTCCAGGGCTACTCTTTCAGGTGACATCTCTGAACCTTTCCAAATTTTTCCCACAAACCATTTCCAAAGGTTATTGAATCACATGGTCAGGTACAGTCACAGCAATTACCCTACTTCACTGGTACCAAATTGTCTTGGTTACTTTTTTCTTGTTACTAAAACAAATACCTGCTGCCCAAAATTAGGGAAGGAAAGGTTTATTTAGCTTTTAGTTTTTGGAGGTTTCTGTCCCTACTCATCTGGCTCCAAGACAGGCTGGTGTGGCACAGGGGCAATTGTTCATAGCAGCTGCAAGTGACAAGAGCAAAAGGGGCAAAAAGGGAAAAGCACACCACCTACCCTGCCTTATATTGTATGTCCGCTACTTACCCCTGGACCAGTACAGCACTGGTACTACCAATCCCAGTGCTATACAACAAACCAATCACAAATGCTAGATTCAGCTGCCTCCATGACTGCATAAGGTTTTGGGGGAACACCCAGACACAAACCATAACACAAGGAAAGCAAGAAAAGAAGAAAGAAAGAGAGAGAAATTAAGAAGAAAGGGAGAGAAAGCCAGACAAGAGGAGAGGAATTCTCATGACTCAGGAAGAAACTGAGGAAAAAGAAGAAGAAGCATGGACAGAGGGCTGGAGCTGGGCAAGCCCCATCACTGTACTGGCACGTCTTAGAGTCAGGTGACTCACGATCGAGCTGAGATCGTGGCCCTGCCAAGAGCGGGGGTTGGTGAGCTCCAGACCCTCAGCTGGGGGAGGCGCTGAGACAGGAAGTGGAAACAACCAGTTGAGCTGCGTGAACTTTGGTGAGTGATGGGAACTGGATTCCCCAAATCGGGAGGACTGGCTGGGCAACATTTTGGAGTTGGGCAGGGCCGACTTGAATCAAAACCCAAGGCAGCATCTGTTGATGACTCCTAGTCCAAAGCAGATTGGTGGGATCTGCTCAGGCAGGGCCATGCCCCTGGTGGAAACCCAATAGCCAGGGGCGAGGCTTTTCTGCACCAGTGGCATCCCCAAGGAACACACAAACTTGTTGAAGCATAAACTGGTTGACTGCCATAGGGGGAGGAGCCAGCTCTCAGCGTGCAGCTCGCAGATCTGCAGCAGACTGGGGGGGCAGTACTTCCCTAGCAAGTGTGCTGCAGAAAAAACTGTAAGCAATACAAAAGGCCCAGAGACCTCCACCACCCACCTGTCTGAAGGGGGCCAGAAACATGACAAGACAGAGAAAGAACAAAAGGTCCCCAACTGCGGAACCAGGGAAAGTGAGTCCAACAGAGGTAAATGCAGAGGAGGTTGAGAGCAGCAAACCTGTAATGTCAGAGACAGCCTCATCGGAAATAAAGAAATACATCCGTGACCTCATCGTCGAATTTAAATCTGAAATTCTAATTCAGGTGAAGCAAGATATAAGAGGATCAATAAAAGAAGTCCTGGATAATCCTCAAGTAGACACAAATGAAAGAATAGAAGAACCCAGAGAAAGGAGAGAAGCCTTTGATGAAGAATATAAACAAAACCTAGAATATATGAAACAGATCCAAAGGGAATATCAGGAAATTAAAAACTCCATTGAAAGCTGGCAAAACCTTTTAACAGAAACTAAAGACAAACTTTCAAAACTTAAAGATAGGTTTGCAAAGTATGATCGTGAAAGGAAGGATCTCTTAAAAATAACAAGGAGCCAATGATACAAAGGCTAGAAGATGACAAAAGGATTTATAACCTAAGAATAAAATATGTGAATGAAGATGCAGAGACAAATACAAATGAAATAAAAAGTCTATTCACAGAAATAATTAAGGAAAACTTCCCAAACATAGGTAACGGAAGTGAAGTTCAGATAAATGAGGCATATAGAACTCTGGCCGGCTACAACCAAAACAGATCACACCCAGACATATAATAATCAGGATCCCAGAAATCCATCACAAGAACAGAATATTAAAAGCGGTCAGAGAAAAGAAACAGATTACCTATAAAGGAAAACTCATCAAAATCACAGCAGACTTCTCGATGCAAATCATCAAATCAAGAAGAGCTTGGAATGAAATATTCCAAGCCCTGAAAGAAAATAACCTCCAACCCAGATTGATGTACCCTGCAAAACTGTCTCCCAAAATTAATGGAGAGACAAGATATTTCCATGACAAAGAGGAACTGGGGGAGTTTGTGACCACCAATCCAACCCTGCAAAGAATACTGAAGGACATTCTAGAGAGAGAGAAGAAAATCACCAGGGTTCCAGGAATAATGGCAGAAAGGCCTCAAAGAAAGGGGCAAAATGAAGGAGAAAAGTAAACAAATAACAAAAGAAAAATAGCATGGCAGAGATAAGACAGAGAAGATTGGTTATATCACTGTTTTATCTTGACTGATTTTATTTGAATCTGGTATGCTTGAGAGTATTGAGTCTGAGAGTAGGGGCAGCTACCCTGAAGATGACAGGATTCAATAGGACACCCATTCTAGTTTGATTGTTAAATGCCTTTGAAGTCCTATAATGTCTCCAATGTTTAGATTTTATTAATAGTGTAATGCAATGCTAAATTTATACTATATTTGATGATATAGACAATTTTATTGAAAATAACAAGAGATATCATAGTGACTACCTTAGATCACCTAGTGTCGTGTTTTTGCATGTTCATTTCGTGTTTCTCTAGGAATTTGTATTGCTGACTTGTTTTGATTTGTTTCTCCCTCTAATACAGAAAGGCTAGGTATATGTGTAGAGACTTATACATGTGTAGAACTTCTAAGTAGTTTATGAGAATGCATTATAGTTATTGTAAAGAAAAAAAAGGAAGAGTATTCTAAAGTATATAACTGCATGTATGTTTGAGTGTGTGGAATTAATAACCATGTTGCTAAAGTTTTAGGTAGATGGATGAGCAAAACTGACTGCAGTCTCACTGTTTGGATGTCTACTTTGTGGACTTTACTTTTGTAACTTGAACAACTGCATCTAAGAGGAAAGTATGTAATTATCAACTAGTGATTTCTTACTGGTTACTATTTTTGTTTGTTTTGTTTTTGAGATTTTGTATTGTTTCTACCCTCTTTCTGTTTCAAATTTTTTTTAAATAAATTTTTTTTTAAAAAAAGCAAGAGGAGGAAAAGAAAGTGCTCTAAAGGAGATAACTGTATGTATACTTAAGTGTGTAGGATTGATAACCATGTTACTAAGTTTTTGTTGAATCGGTGAACAGAACTGTTTGCAGCCTCACTGTTTCAATGTCCACTTTGCATGCTTTAATTTTGTAACTTGAACAACTATATCCAAGAAGACAATATGTAATGTATCAAATAGTGATTTCTTACTGTTTATTTTTTTTTAAATTCTGTATTGTTTCTACCCTTTTTCTGTTTTGCTTCCCCCCTCTTTAAATAAAATAAAAAAAAGAAGAAAGGAAGGGAGAAAGGAAGAAAAAAAGAAAGAAATTATCAACAGTAGTTATCTTAGAGGCAGTTATATGATTCAGGAAAGGATGAGAATCTTCTCTTATATGGTTTTTTATAATTCTGATTTTTGAGCTAAGAAATTAAGTAACAGTATAAGAAATAAGTGAAAAAAGCTGATGTGGTGGCACATGCCTATAATTCCACCTACTTGGGAAATGGAGGCAGAATTGTAAATTCAAGGCCACCTTGAGCAACTTAATGAGACCCTGTCTCAAAAAAAAAAGCATGCTAATAATCCTAGTAATTGTGAGATTGAAATAGGAGGATCATGAGTTTACATACTTTTTTTTTTTTTTTTTTTTGCGGTACCAGGGATTGAACTCATGACCTCACACTTGCCAGGCAGGTGCTTATGCCACTGAGCTAAATCCCCAGCCAGATCATGAGTTTAAAGCCAGCTTGGAGTGTATAGTAAGAATTTGTATAAAAAAATAACCACAACAACAACAACAACAAATTTTTAAAAGGGATGGAGATGTAATATAGTGCTCCCTGGATTTTATTCTTAGTAATGAAAAAAAAAAAAAAAAGGAACAAAAAAAGGAGGTCTACAAGCTCAGGGAAACCAGAAGTTCTGGAGAACTAGGTGCTTAGTGTCCCAAGCTGACTGTTTAGATAATTGCTGATAGGTAAGAGGCCTCAAGTCAGCATCAAGGTTGACCATATCTCATATCAAAAGCCCCTCCATGCCTCTGACTTTTTTCCTTTTGAGATGCTGTGTTCCTTTTGCATGTTAAGCAAGCACTCTACCACTTAACTACATCCCTACTTTTGAAAGCACTAAAAAACTTTCTTCTATTTTTGAAAGCTCTACTCACTGTCCCAACTTTTGAAAGAATTAGAGAATTTTGGGTTTTTTTCTGAAGGATCCTGGATGGAGTGGTCCAAGCTGAATATTCTTCCCAGCAAGTCCTCTGGAAGGCTTGGAGCTTGGATGCAGGGCTTAAGACTACAAGCACACCCAGCTCAGGATTTGATCTTGGACAGTGGCACATTTGTCATGGACTTCGGAGGCTAGTTTTTGAGATTGGCTCTAGAGCCCAGAGTTAGGCTGAGTGTAAATTGGTGATTAGAGGAGCCACAGTGATGAGGAGAGCTGAGCTTTGGAGCCAGGGACAGGCAGAGCAGGATTTCAGGATGGTGCAAGATTGAAGTTTGTCCTTTTTTCTCTTTTATCAATTCAGTAGCAGGGTTTCAACTTCTCTCCATGTGGAAGCTCTATCTTCTTTTTTTTTCATCATCCTTACTCTTTTTTTTAAAAAACCTATTTTATTTCAGTGAGAAAAAAGAAAGAAAAGAAAAACGAAATTTGAAAACATGTCAATCAGGGGTATCCTCCTTTTAATGAACTATTTTCTTCCAGATTTAACCAAGAGTCCTGGCCCAGTCAGAGTTTGAGCCACTATGAGTTGAATTCACTTCTTCCTTCTAGTGTAGGCAGAAGTGTCAGGGATCTCGGCAAGGTCAAAACAAGGACTTATGCCATCTTTTTTTATTGTTTCCCTTTGAGATAGTGTTTCATTATGTAGTGCAGGCTGGCCTTGAACTCACTTATAAGTAGCCCAAACTGGCCTTGAACTCACTGTGATCCTCTGCCTCAGCCTCCTGAGTGCTGGGATTATAGGCATGTGCCACCACACCTGGCTTGTAGCATCTTTTAACTGAGTGCTTGGTTTTGACTGCTGCACACTGTTTGATCCATATAGAATCCCACAGCTCAGTTGGATGATAGCAAGGGATGTAGAGGGCTTTAGAGAACAGTGCCATTCCTGTAGTAAGAACCCATGTTAGTTCACTTACATTTTTATTTTCTGTTGTCCACAGATGGGGAAATTACTTCTAAGCCAATGGTGCTGTTCCTTGGACCATGGAGTGTTGGTAAATCCACCATGATAAACTACCTCCTTGGGTTGGAAAATACTCGCTACCAGCTCTACACAGGTAAGACATTTTTGTGTGTGATTGTTAATACTTGAGTGCCACATGTAAAATCACTATGAAAAATTAAAACATTAATATAATCTTCAACCTACAATTAAAACCATGTACAAGAAACTGGCAGCTATACCAGTGTTCATAGCAGCATTATGCATAACAGCCCCAAAGTGGAAACAACTCAAATATTCATCAGTGGATGTATGGAAACCAAAATGTGGTCTGTCCATACAGAGGAATATCAACCTTAGAAAGGAATGATACATGCTACTTGAATGTATCAGACACAATTGATACATGATACAGCATGGATGAACCTTGAAGACATTCTGTTAAGTGAAACCTGCCAGACACACACACACACACACACAAAAAAAATTGTGTGAGTCCACTTATATGAGGTATCTACAGTGGGAAAATTCAGAGACAGAAAATAGAGTAGAGGTTGCCAAGGGGCTGGAGAGGGAGAGGGAAAGACAGTTACTGTTCAGGGGATCGTTTCAGTTTGGGAAGATAAAAAAGTTCTGGAAATAGATGATGGTGATAGTTGCACAATGTGAGTATACTTAATGCGGCTGAACTGTACATTTAAATCTTCAAAATGATAAATTCTGTGTTATCTTTATTTTACTACAATTTAAAAAACCACTGATTTAGTAAACATATCCTGTTCTTATGGTAAATTTCTCTGAGACACCTTGTTTTCCCATTGTTACACTCTTTGTAGCAGTCTGTTTTGCAGTGATTACTGTTTTTGCATCATTTCACCCATGTGCAGGTGCTGAGCCCACCACCTCTGAGTTCACAGTCCTCATGCATGGGCCTAAACTGAAAACCATTGAGGGTATTGTCATGGCTGCTGACAGTGCCAGGTCCTTCTCACCCTTGGAGAAGTTTGGCCAGAATTTCCTAGAGAAGCTCATTGGCATTGAGGTTCCCCACAAGCTTCTGGAACGAGTCACTTTTGTGGATACACCTGGGATCATTGAGAACCGCAAGCAGCAAGAAAGAGGTAATTTAGTGCCCATTTCTGGACAGCAATTTCTTTTTCTTTTCTTTTCTTTTCTTTTCTTTCTTTCTTTTTTTTTTTTTTTTTGTCTTTTTGAGACAGGGTCTCGCTATGCAGTTCAGGCTGGCCTTGAGCTCACTGTAGCCCAGGCTGGTCTCAAACTCGCAATGATCCTTCTGCCTCAGCCTCCTGAATGCTGGGATTACAGGCGTGAGCCACCACGCCCAGCTCTGAACAGCAATTTCTGTTTTACTGTTTTGACAATAGGTGGTAGGTGAGCAGGGGAGAGGAGATATGCCTAGTGTTGTCCAAGATCAGGAGATACATTCTCTACCTCCAACCCCTTCTTGAGGTGCCATTTGGGTTTTTCAGTATCTTGTCCTCCTACCTCTCCCAGGATGATTTGGTTTGAGGGGCAGCATTTTCCCAGCAGAAGAGCTAGTCTTTTCAGCAAGAACTCTGCAAGGTCCAAACTGGGGCTAAGTTGTTTTTGGGAGGCCTAGTCTGTCCTGGGTAATCAAAAGTCTGAACTAATTGGATATCTGTATCTGACTTCTGGCTAAATTGAGTCTAGGACTGTGAGGATTGCTCTGTATTGGGCCTGACCTTCTATTCTTCCTTTGCCCTGATTTGTGAGATCTGCTTCAATCTAAACCTTGATTAGATTTTCCAGAACCCTGCTTGCCATTAGGTGGCAGGGGAAAGGCACTTTGAGTTTGGCAGATATGAGACTATGACATAGGCCACTGAATACTTCCATGACACAAGACTATCTCTATGTACATCGGTGAGTCCTAGAAAATGGAGTCATAAGAATACATAGGCTAGATGGCAGATCTCAGTTTATGATTATGACTTTCACTTGGGTTATAACTAGACCTTGTCTTATTAGTAGTAATATTATCATTAATAATTCTTATAGCAAGATAACTTTATTGTACCCCTATCATGCATTGGACAATTTTATGCATTATTGGTTGGCCATTGTTTTTCAACATAGATATTCTTCGTTGCCTTAATTTGTAAATAAAATCAAAGAAATAAGCAATAAAAAGCATTAAAATATATTAGGCACTGTAGTATGACCAGAGATTTAGTTAGGTGCTTTTCTATTTAATTGCCACACAGTCATTTTTACATCATTTTTGGTGTCATTGTTCTTGTTATTTTCTAGCTAAAGAGATAGAGTTTAGCAGCATTTATTATTCAGCTAGCCAGTGGCAAAGCCTAAATTCCATCTAGGCCCACATTTCTTTACCCTAAGTCAGATATCCTCTCTTACTTTCTTCTAATTCCTTGGCTTCTCTCCTTTTATACCTTTGCCACTGCCCTAGATCTTTTAAGATAGTTGGGACATCTCCACTTTGAACAAGTATTTTGCTTTCCTGGAGACCTGGATTCCACTGTAAATTAAATCAAGAATCAAGCAGTTCTTGGTTGAAGGTTGATAAAGAGAAGGGAACATGCAATTCATTATTCAACAGTGTTTAGAAAACCAGAAAATCCCTGGTGCTGTGACTTCTTTCAGTCCATCGAGTGGTTTGGTTCAAAAGAGAGGTGTGAGGGGGATTGAATGAGGCCTACTCAGCTTGACTTCTCCCTCCTGTTTCCCTAAGGCTACCCCTTCAACGATGTGTGCCAGTGGTTCATCGACAGAGCTGACCTCATCTTTGTTGTCTTTGACCCTACCAAGCTGGATGTGGGTCTGGAGCTGGAGATGCTTTTCCGCCAGCTGAAGGGACGTGAGTCTCAGATAAGAATCATCCTGAACAAGGCTGACAACCTGGCCACACAAATGCTCATGCGTGTGTATGGAGCCCTCTTCTGGAGCTTGGCCCCTCTCATCAATGTCACAGAGCCCCCAAGGGTTTACGTCAGTTCCTTCTGGCCACAAGAGTATAAACCTGACACTCACTGGGATCTGTTCCTCAAAGAAGAGATCTCTCTCCTGGAAGACCTGAACCAGGTAATTGAAAACAGACTGGAGAATAAGATTGCCTTCATCCGTCAGCATGCCATCCGGGTCCGCATTCATGCCCTGTTGGTTGACCGTTATCTGCAGACTTACAAAGACAAAATGACCTTCTTTAGTGATGGTGAACTGGTCTTTAAGGACATTGTGGAAGATCCTGATAAATTCTACATCTTTAAGACCATTCTAGCAAAGACCAATGTCAGCAAGTTTGACCTTCCCAACCGTGAGGCTTACAAGGACTTCTTTGGCATCAACCCCATTTCCAATTTCAAACTCCTCTCTCAGCAGTGCTCCTACATGGGAGGGTGCTTTCTGGAGAAGATTGAGCGGGCCATCACCCAGGAGCTCCCCAGCCTTCTAGGTAGCCTTGGGCTAGGGAAGAATCCAGGTGCTCTCAACTGTGACAAAACAGGGTGTGGTGAAACCCCAAAGAATCGCTACAGGAAGCACTAGTTTGGTTGTGTGTAGCCATTCTTGGGTCCCCATTGGTGAATGAGCTTGTGTCCTAACTGTCTAAAAAGTCCTGGTTTAACCCTTTGAGCCACACTGGTGAGAATCAGTAAGCGTTGGAGATTTGGGAGTTTGTTGAGGCTGGTAGTGGGGGAAGGTGCATGGGTCTAGGGAGGAGAGTGGAAACTGTGAATCATAGTTTGCTTGTCTTGTTGCTGCAGTTAAGGAACCTGACTGAGATAAGTCAGGCTCTGCTTGCTTTTTCTGGGTCCTGTCTTAGAGGGACAGATAGCAGCTAAATTCTAATGTACACTAGATTAATGAGGGTCACATAAGCTAAATGCAGCTGAAATATCTCTTTCCCTTTTATGCTGGATGGATAATGAAGCCTGAGTTATACAGAGTTGTCAGGTTTGTGCTGGCTACTTCCATACAGTCTTTTGTTTGTTCTCCAGCCTTTTTTTTCTCCCTCCAAAGATTGGGTTAAGTTTCAACAATGGGAAATCTCTTGGGTCTGAATCTACCTGGATTTTGAGCCTGTCCCAGGGTCCTCTTCCCTGTTTTTTCAGGGGTTGAGGAAATGTGTAGGATACCAGAACACTAAGAGATAACCAGGATCTGTCTCCTTCAGCACCATATCTTTGATGTCTCACCAAGGGAACTCAGAGCCTCCCTTGGCCCAATAAGTGGGGGCTATATTCAGGTAATTCCCCTCTTAGAAATGACATTAATGAGGGTACTGAAAGGGCTCAGGGGGTTAATTGGTTTGCAGTGTGTCTTTGTCTATTGCATGTCTTGGAAAAGTCAGATCCCAAAGTCATTGGGTTTTAGAGTGGTCAGTGGAGACCCTGATTCTTGTCCTTGGGGGACTTCTCTGGGTAGCCAGTCTCTCCCAAATTTAGGAGGGGCTGTTTCCACAAGTGCTGTATGGGAGCACTTGACAGAGGAGTTTTTCCTTCTAGTTCCTTTTACTATGGCTTTTCTTTTCCTTTCTTCTCCATTCCCTGATGCACCAATACTTAAAACTAGGAGAACTTTCCTAGAATCAGAACTAATATCAGCCACTCAGCGTTGATGACAACCAAGGCCTGAAGTTCAACTTCACCTGCACCTGTCATGGATAGTTGCTGAATGTACAACAGGATGCCATGGCCTCAAACAATGATGCATGTGAATTCATGGTGCATTGCCCAAGAGAGATTAGGAAGGTGATATACCCAAAGGCATGGAGAAAACACTCATCTTGAGAATATTACAAGGCTGGCAGGCACTGTAGGAGTACACACACCAGCCCAGGGATGCCTCTGTGGACTCCTTTCAGCACAACCAGTCTCTCCTCTTGGGGGGACAAACCTTCCTAGGGGTCTTTACCTACCAGGCATGGGTTGGGTCCAGCAGCACCAGGAAGTCATCTGACAGAAGGAAAGTGAATAGGAAGGCTAAGTAAGAAGTCTTCCGAAGACTAGGCAGTGTAAGTAGATTGGTGATCAGATGAGGTCCTCACAGAGAACTGCCCCTTAGGAGTTTATGTTTCTCAAAATTCCTAGCAGTCCAGTGCCTGCTGCAAGAGGCTTTGTGAATGGCCCTCTGTGAAACACCCCCTGACCAGAACCTCCCACAAGACAGTCAAAGTCTCCAAAACCATCAGGATATTCTTCCCAAGGAGCAAGTCAACTGGAAAAGAAAAGCAGGTTCTGTAAGGGGTGTCCACAGAGCCTGGTAGCTGGGGCAGAGAAGCCACTACAATCTGTTTTGGACTTTTCTTCCCATTAAAATGAATAACCAACCCTTTGTCTCATTTCTCTATTACTTTGCCCTCTTGGGGGACTGTCCCTTTTTCTTCTGAGTGCCTCATGCCCTTCTGTAGCTTTTGGTGTATGTGTTTTTTTTTTTTTTTTCCAGTGCAGTCAGGGAAATAAAAAATGCAGAGCTGTATGGGTCTTGTTGCAGCTGTCAATGTCACCATTGCTTTGGGGAGGTGAGTGGAATGAGTCTAATAAAGTAATGAAATATTTGTACTTTGGGGGCTCTACCTTATCAGTATTTCCCCTCTTTGGATTTTTCTTTCCTCTCTTTTTCTCATTTTTCCTACTCTCTCCATTCCGGTTCCCTTCTCATGCTTTGTTTTGACTTTCTTCTATTATCCACAAGCCTGTTGGTCAATTAGCACAGGTTCTGAGTGCCTATTTTTTGCCCAGGTTTGTGGAGGTATAATTCAAGGAGGGTTCTTTTTAGGAATAGGGGGTTGGGGGTTGAGGGAAATTTAGGATACAGAGATTCCCTGAGGTTGGTATCTGTATTTGTGCCAAAACAGTGGCTGACCCTTTCCAGTGTTCTTTCGATTCTGATTTCATCAGGGAGAATGTCTCAATAAAGCTCCAATCTCTCTTTAACATCTTGTCCTTCCTGATTGCCTCCAGCTAAGGGGAATCTTTTATCTTCCATTGTATCTAGCACAGTGTGCTCATTTTAATATTTTGTGGGGGATAGGCTTGAAATTTATAAGTTGTCCTTGTTTTGAATGTTTCCTGGTACTTTCAGTACCAGCTTCTAGTCTTCCTGGTGTTGAAGATGATTTAATTCCTCAGCTGACCATAAGCTAAGATCTAATGTGAAATATGAAACTAACTATTCTCTTCTTAGCAACCCCAAATCATCATTTTGAGGCATCCAGGGAAACAACCTTTTGAACAGGGCCACTTGAAATTTATCCCTCATGGAAGTGGCTCAGGCAGTTTGGCCTACTCTTTCCACCATGCAATGGCCTCATGATCCCCACAGCCCTGGTGGAAGAGCCCCCAGGTCTGCCAGAATGGTAAGGATTGGTGTCTTCCTCAGCTGCTCCACAAAATGACTGCTCCCTCCTGTTTGTACCTGTATTTAGAGAAACTTGAAAGCATTCTTGACTCCCTACTTCAGTACCTTTCTACCAGGTTTTACTGTTTCTGGTGTTCTGGTTAGAAGAGGGCTCCTTTAATTCTGAATTTTTTGCTCTAGGATGTGCCAAGAAGTTTCACACTCTTGCTTGAAAACTGGGTATGAAAGGGACAGAACTGGGCCCTGTGAGGTGGTGGGAGGTTAGATAGTCAAAAAAGGAAAGCAAGACCTAGAAACCCAGGTTACCACCCATTCAGTTTGCCACAGAGGATGCCAGATTCTATAACCATGGCTGATTATTTGTGCATTTTCTCAACTTGGGAAGAGCTGATTTTAGGGTTGGGTGTGTGGGTCCATGCTTTCCCTTGCTAATGTCCCGATAAGGGGGATTCTGCAGCCTACAGACCTTTTGCAACTGAGCAGTCTGAGCTATTCCTGCTCACCAATTCCTTCTCCCACCCATTCTGGTCAAGTTACATAGTTTTTTCCTGGAAGACAGAAGGCAGGCAAGCAAGGTAAGATACTGCCTCAAAATTGTGCTATTTTACAAACTTCATACCCTATCACCTTTAGGTTAATCCTGCCATTTTAGTGATAAACAAATAGAAAAATGGCAAAGCAAAATCTGAGAGCATTCTAAATATAACAAGGTCACGTTAGGAATAGAACTGAAAAATATCTTTAAGGGCACACGTATATATAAGCTGAACATTATATGTAGTGAGGTGTAGTAAAAACATTACAGTGCATGAAGTCTATGTGTGTGGGGAAATAGATGTGGGTGAAATTTTGTGGCTAAATAATGCTTAAGTACCCAGCACAGTGCCTGACGCATAGGATTCTTCACCTATATGTTGCTGGAATGGATGAATGGGCTCTGGGGAGGTAAAGACAGTGGCTGTGTGTTTTGTGTTGTGTGCAAATGATCCCAGACACAGACATATCTGGGGTGGGTAAATGAAGGAGTACTTGCATTGAGTATGTGACAGTGGATCACAGATTATGGCAGCGTGTATATGGGCAGATGTGTGTGTATATGTGTAGGTGAATCCTGGATGGCTGATGTAGGAATCAGCCATAGGAGGAAAAGTTTCCAGTCCCTGGTTTTGCAAATGGGTTTCATCCCAGTTAATGAAAATGAAAGGGCCTTAGAAGATGTATGAATACTGGTAGCATTTCATGCCAATTCCACCTTCTGTGACATTGACATTAGGCTCAAGCTTTTTCCAGTCCAAAGAAACCTTTCTTCTCAGAAGATCATAAAGGCAATAAAGAAAAGAGATTAGTGTCTTAATCACTTTTCTTATCACTGGAACCTAAGAATCAATACCCAAAATTTAAAGGATAGGTTTATCTGGGCTCATGGTTTTAGAAGTTTCAGTCCAGCTGGATGGTACCATGGCAGAAACAGCCTGGTGGAGGGGTCTGCAGTGTAGGAGGGCTGCTCCCATCATGGTGGCCAGGAAGCAGAGATAGAAGCACTGTTCCCATTCATACTCAAATGGTCTGCCTCTTCCAACTAGACCCCATCTCCTAACAGCAAGTTAGGGGAGCGATAGTATGACCATAATTCAATCACCTTCTGAACACGTGGGGGCCATTTTATTTATTTAAAAAATTTATTTAGTCTTTTTGAGATAGAGTTTTACTATGAAGTTTGGGCTGGCCTTGAACTCACTTTGCAGCCCAAATTGGTCTTGAACTCACAGCGATCCTCTTGCCTCAGCCACCCAAGTGCTGGTGTTGCAGGAGTGCACCACCACCTCTGGACTCTTGGGGGGCATTTTAGACTTAAACCATACCAATCAGAAAAATAAAAGAGTAGAGACAGGAAGCTGTAGGAGAAGTATATTTGAAAGGCTGTGCCAGCTTTTCTTCTTCCTCCTCCTCCTCCTCTTCCTCTTCTTCTTCCTCCTCCTCCTCCTCCTCCTCCTCCTCCTCCTCCTCTTCTTCTTCTTCTTCTTCTTCTTCTTCTTCTTCTTCTTCTTCTTCTTCTTCTTCTTCTTCCTCCTCCTCCTCCTCCTCCTCCTCCTCCTCTTCTTCTTCTTCTTCTTCTTCTTCTTCTTCTTCTTCTTCTTCTTCTTCTTCTTCCTCCTCCTCCTCCTTCTCCTCCTCCTCTTCCTTCTTCTTCTTTTGTAGTGCTGGAGATTGAACTCAAGACCTTCACACTGAGCTACATCCCTAGCCCTTTTTATTTTGAAACAAGATCTCACAAAATTTCTAAATGACCTAGGCTGGGTTCAAACATGATCCTCCTGCCTCAGCCTCCCAGAGTTCTGGGATTACAGGAGGTGGTACCACACCCAATGCCAATTTCTTATCCTCATGATAAACTACCATGGATAAAGGAGCATTTTTTGCATCTCTTTGCACAGTGGTACATATTCTCTATCTCCCTGTAGACAAGGGAACCAATTTCTAGAGCATCTTCTTTGTGTCAGGAACTGTGCTTTAGACCTATAGGCATTACCCTATAATTTACAACAATGCACTAATCATAAGAGCTCTGCACTAGGAACTATGCTGAGTATTTTATGTACATTATTTCACTGAATTCTTACAATAATCCTATAGAGAATTAGCTGGCCAGCATCGTTGAGAGCATAGACCTAGAGCTGGAATGTATGAGATTGATCCTAGGCTTCCTTGCTTGCTATGGGATGGCCTTATGCAAGACTAAACTGTGTTTGTTTCCTCACTCATGAAACAAAGATACAGTCCCTCTCTCATAGGGTGGTGGCGGTGATCAAATTGCTGGGTACAGGGAATGTGCTTGAAATAGTACACAGCCCACAGAATGTACTCAGTAGCTGTTAGTTGTTATTACTGTTATTGCTCTACTCACATTTTACCCAGGAGACTGAGGGTGAAAGTGTCTCAAAGTGGCCACTGCACATAGAAGTGAGGGGCCAGGTTATAAACCTGACTCCCACTGTGGGTCATGCTAGGTTACTTGCTCATCCTAGCTTTTCACCCTTCCTCATAAACTGGCAAAAATTCAGAACTGATTGATTTTTAAAATGATCAGCCAGCACCTAGAAGCTTATTAGTAACAAAATCTGAAACTTAAATGTCATTAGAAAATTTACTGAGGATTGTTTTTTGAACAGATACTTAAAATAAATCTTAATTCTATCTCACACTTGACCTTTTCTATTATCTTGTAGAGTAGATGGTAGTTGGTATATTTATAGTCCCTAAATCAAACTGAACATGAGAAAACTGCATCTCCAGAGATGTCTGGAGAGTTCTCCCTCACAGGCTAATATATGACAAACTAAGCCAAAAGGCCAATTTTCTACTCATCCCAATATTCTTTCTTCTATATGCTATCACAAAGATTTGTGCTAATCTGGAAGTCTAAACAAAGCTGTGCACAATATATTTTTTTCACATACTAACAAAAGTGATTACATATTTGTGAAGAGTGTAAAAATATTTGTAGTTCCATTTTCTCCAAATGTCTGTATTTATCTCACAGTTTCAAAAGATTTCAAACTTTTGCATATTTATTAAAGCATAGTCTTGGAAGGAAATAATCATTTAATAAGGGATTCAAGGCACAAGAAGGTGAATAATCAGGGAAGCCCAAGGGATAAAGTGACATTTTCCAAGTCATAAATAGGAATACATGGTCTGGCATAGAATTTTCTTTTTCCTTTTCTTTTTGGTGTTAGTGGATATTGAGTCCAGGGTTTTGCATGTGCTAAATAAACACTCTACCACTGAGTTACATCTCCAGTCCCCCCCCCCCCCCCCTCGTTTTTTTTTTTGAGATGGAGTCTCAAACTTGAATTCCTGTACTCAAGTGATTCTCCAGCTTCGGCCTTCCCAGTGTGGAGATTACATGCCCAGTCCTTCCTTATTTGAAGAGGACCATCATACAAATTGTCAACTTCAAGTACTGTGTTACCTCTTTTGAGAAGACTCCATTTACACAACTTCAGGATTCTTTAGAGAATACTAGAACAAAGGAAGGAGTTGTCAAATTTGGGGAGGGAGTGGAATTTTAGCTAACTTTGAGGGAAGGGCAGGTTTGGCAGGCCAGAGATTAGGGAAACAGATTTGGGGGAAATATGATATGACATTCAGAGGCAAATCTCTGTGAGTGGTGGTGATTAGGTGATAAGACAGCAATCAAGGTGTGCTGAGGAGTTAGGGAAAACTGGGCCTTAAATGAAAGCCCAGGGCTTTTGGACCAGAGGAGTTGCAGGTTCCTCAACAGAGGAAGTCATGAAGAAGCATCCAGATTCAGTTGTTACACTAGGGCCAGTTCCAGAGATCAGAGCGTGGCACCCAGGAGCTTGATGCTGGCCCTTAGGCATGCTAAGTGGAGGTCACTGGAATTCCTGTCTTCCCTGACTTTGCCCCACTCCAAACAGATGGAGCCACAGAGAAGCCCAAGCAGAAGCCCACCTCATCATCTCGGCCTTGCCTGGGAGCTCCTGTTGGACCCTGAATCCTTGGTAGCCCTAAACAGACCCAATCTGTATCCTTTCTCTGGATACTTATGATATTGTGGGTCATATCATCCCTGTGGAGCCAATTAATGTAACAGGTGATATTGTATTGCCTGCCGTTAGGCCCTAAGAGGACACAGCTACTCGGGGCCTTGCCACCTCCCCATTCCCATCCCGCAACGGTTGGCTCCAGAGGGCAGCGGCAGGAGCAGCAGCAGCCTATGAGGGGACAGGTCTGGAGCAAGACACACTCCTGATCAGAAATTCTGGGGCTGCGCCCCAAGAGTTTGGTGACCGCAGAGGCCACATAGCCCGCGTCTTCACGGCGGCCAAGTTAGGCCACTCTTTCCCCGTTCAGGGAAAACGTGGTGGCTGCGGGGCACCTCCGCTCCTTAGTGAGGAAACAAGCTCACAGCACGGCAATTCCGGACTGTGATCCCGAAGATAGGCTAAACGAAAGCTCATCGCCTGATCCTCCGGACTGGGAAGATCCTCGTAGCTGCCTAGCAGTCACACTTTCCAGGATCTACACTGGTGGGTGAGCACCGAGCAGATTAGCAGCTGAGTTTCGAGAATTTAGCGACTAGGACCCAGTGGCAGAGTATTCTCTTCGTATGCGTGCGACAGCCACACTAGGCCCCACCCCGACTTGGCCCCGCCCCCAGATACACGTACAGTCTGAGTTGCGCAAGCGCACACACAAACGCGCGGCTCTGGCTCTTCCTGTACGCTACGCCTGTGAGATCCTCTCGTGCGCGGTGCGTCTGCGCGGGGGTAGGACCAGGCTACCGCCAGAGGATGGCTGGAAGGATGTCGAGACTCCTCACTGCCCCGCGTGTCTACCGTCCGCTGTGGTCTCGCGGTCCTGGGTCGAGTGTGGCGGGGGTAGGGTGGGTGGGTAGGGGGTTGCTTCTCAGTGCTGGGCGACCCCTCACGCCCTGGAGGCCCCTTGCGAACCCCAGCTTCCTCAGGCCTTCGCTGACAGGCAGGAGGGTGCGGAGGTGGCAAGTCCGGGGCCAGTCAGGAACAATGAGACTTGTCTCGAAGGCCAGTATTGCCACGCGACACGCGTTCTCGATATGGCCCCGCCTCGTGGGCCAGTTGATATTGACAGTATCTCGAAAGCTCTAATTTAGGACCCCCAAAGGCCTTGAACTTGCTCAGAATAACATGCAGTGGAAAGAATATCAAAGACACATTGGCGATTAAAGTTCCTAGAGTCATGTTTTCACCAGAGGCCAGTTCCCAGGTAAAAAAGGAAATGAAAATTGTAAGAGATGACCAGTCATGATTTGGATTTAAACTGCCCTGGCCCTATGTTGTTGAAATCACAGATCGGCCCAACCTTGCCCACTTTGTGTTACTTGGAGGTCGGGGGCACCTCTAGGTGAGGCGGATGAAAACTCCAGCTATGGGGAGACAAGTAATATTCCGACTCAAATGGTGCTCTGTGGTTACTGGGGTTCCCTGAGTCAATGGGGAGCTTTATTCTCTATGTTTATCACTTTTCTGGGGAGTTGTAGCACAAAAGAGCTGTAAAGTCCAATCCTCTCGTTTTACAGGCCAGGAGCTGAGGCGTAGACAAGGAAAGACTGACCAAGGGTCATACAGTGAGGTAGTGGTAGAAATGATACTTAAATTCAGGTCTTCCTATTTCCAGATCTATTCTTGTTCTATACTTTGTATATTAGGGACCACTAGGAAACAGATGGTACATTTAAATTGGATAATCCGAAGCAGCGTGTAGGGCAGCAACTGGATAGTATTTTGGTTCTAGTAATAGTGGGATCTTACTGCCTCTACTTTTGGAGGCAGAAAGGTTGTGTGCAGGGTCATCTTACTGGAATTGGGACTTTGGGTCAAGGGATTCAGGTAAAAAGTTGTGGGAATAAAAACTATTGTCCCTCACTTTTTTCTTTCTCTATAGTCTATTAGAGCTTCCCATGGACCAATGTGAACTGGAAATCAGAGAAAGGGAGCCTTAATGTAGTCCAGATAGGATAGTTTTAGGGCATAACATGGAAAAGAATGAAGACTGTACCTGGAGGGGCAAATGAAAATATCCAGTGTAACATGTAATCTTCTAATAGTTTATATTTAAGTTATAATTTACATTTCGTAAACATTTACTCTATGCCAAGCATATTTGTGATTTCATCTCATCTTTCTATACCCTCAGTTTTCTCCATTTGACTGATAAAAAACTGACAAGTGAAACAAGTTGAGGGAAAGAGATATAATAAGCTGACATCTGCCTCTCCAAAGCCCTGTATTGTATATTGTGGTTTCTATGTACATGTTTGTGAAATGAAAGAATAAATGAGGAACAAGCAAGGTTAGGTAGTAAATCTCACTGAAGAGCTTTCCTGTGCCAATTCTCCATGGGATTTGTAGAGAGTCTGCTTCAGGGACTGGAGGCCTGTTGGTGTCTTCCCTGCTGATTTGCAATAGGCCAGCTTCTTTACGTCAAAAGAGCAGGTATGGGAATCTGGAAAAAAAATATCTTGGACATTTACTTGCCTCCCTAGTGAAGGATGGCTTTTGGAATTAAAAATCAATTCATTCTCTTTTGCTCTCAAGATATCCTTATCCACCCCCTTATTTCTGATATTCCCATAATCTGGGCAGGTGCCCAGGGTGTAACCTTTTGTAGCTTGCTTAATTCGTACTCACTATTCTACCTGCAAACTCAGTTCTGCTAATTGCATTGCTGGTGCTGCTGGTAGAGCGCAGCATTGTTCAAGAATAAACCAATGACCAGTTTGGTGGAGAGAGTTTTACTGTATATTGATTTATGGACTGTAGCCAGTAATGTGGCTAGATGGCCAGGAACTTGGAACATGGCTGGAAAGTTGGTGACAAACATATTTGAGGAAGAGGTATGTGGATAACTTCTCCAGATGGACAAAAGATGTAAAGGTATTTGTATCCCATATAAATGCTTACCAAAAAGTGACATCAGCAGAAGAGTGTTGGAGACCACTATGAAGCAACTCTGAGCAGGATTTAAAATTAACTAATTGGCTTTGTATGTTTATCTGTGAGTCTGTCCTAGGCCTCGGCCCCTTGCCTGGCAATGGAGGCTGCTTCATAGTAAGTGAACCTCTATGAATCACTGGTCCTGGCTGAGGCCTGTAGTGGCCTGTGAGACCAGAGATACTTCAAAGGGCAAGATAAGGCCACAGCTGTGGACACTTGGCTCAAACATCTAGTAGGCAGATAGAAACTGCAGCTGCAGAAATTATTCCTACAGTCTCACTCCTACCATGTCTTTATGATAAGACAGTTCTCCTAAATTGACATGATTCATTACTTGGAGACATCCTTGAAGTGACTCCCAAGGTCCTGCTCATTGCCTGCACTTTCCTCAGTTTCCCCACCCCTTGTTGTTGGACCTAATAAAGTGGGCGGTCCAGAGAAGTCTTGGTTTTACCCCTTGGAGTCTTGAGCTCTGCTAAAGGGTTTTGACCCTCCTGGAGCCCTAAAATTATAACACTTGCCTCATTTTATTTAAACCTCTGCCATACACTGGTTTGGGAGATCGGGGATCTAGGTCAGGACCTGATAGAAAAGGTCTTTAGTAATCAAGTAGGTAGAATGACCGATTCTGTAGATAGCAGTCAACCTCTTCATTCAGCCACTCCTGTCATTGCCAATGGGCTCATGAACAAAGTGGCCATGGTGAAAGAGGTGGAAGTTATGCATGGACTCAGCAACATGAAACCTCCACTCACCAAGGCTGATCTGGCAAAAGCCACTGCTGAATGCCCAATATGCTGACAGCAGAAACCAACTGAGTTCCTGATATGACACCATTTACCAGGGGATCAGCCTATACCTGTGGTAGGTTGATTATATTGGACCACTTACATTATGGAAAGGGCAGCACTTTATCCTTAGTGGCATCCACACTTGTTCTGGGTATGGATTTTTTCCTTATATGTAATGCTTCATCATGGCATTCCCCACAGCATTGTCTCTGACCAAGGAACACATTTTATGGCCAGAGAAGTGAGTCAGTGGGCTCATGCTCTTGGAATTCACTGGTCCTACCATGTTCTTTACCATTCAGAAGTAGCTGGATTGATAGGTGAAAAGGTCTTTTGAAGATGCAATTATAGCACCAGCTAGGGAACAATAGCTTGTAGGACAAGGTTCTTTAAAAAGCTGTATATGCTTTGAATCTATGACCACTGTATGGAAATGTGTCTCCCATATCCAGGATTCATGTGTCCAGGAATCAAGGAATGGAAATGGTACCACTCACCATTACCCCTAGTGACCCACTAGCAAAAGTTTTTCTTCCTATTCCCATGATTTTATCCTCTGCTGGCCTAAAAGTCTTACTTCCAGAGAGGGGAAGGTCTATACCATGAGACACAGCAATGATTCCATTGAACTGGAAGCTAAGACTTCAAATGTCATTTTGGTCTCCTCATGCCTCTGACTAAATAATCTAAAAAGGAAGTTATAGTATTGGCAGGGGTGACTGACCCAGATTGCCAAGGGGAAATTGGACTATTACTCCATGATGGAAGAAAGGAAGAATATACTTGTAGCACAGGGGATTCTTTAGGGTGCCTCCTAGTATTACCATGTGCTGTTACTACGATCTGTGAGAAGCTACAACAACTCAATCCAGGCAGGATAATAAATGGCCCAGATCCTTCAAACCTGCTGAGATGCTTTCTAAAGACCAAGAGAAAAAAATAATGGGTAGTAGAAGAATGTAATTACAAATATCAGCTATGATCCACTGATCAGTTACAGAGATGAGGATTATAAATGTAAAAGTTATTTCCTAATATGCTTCTTATTTAGTCTAATGTTGATAGACTTAATATTGGTTCTTAGGTATTGTTAAGCCTATGTTATAATACTGTTATAATACTGAAATGTTAAGAGTAAGCATTACCCAAAGAAAACTTGCCTTCTATTCCAGGGAAGGAATTAATGCACTTCTATTTGTACACAATTTACTTGTACCATGTTAAGCATAATAATGAATTTGTGTTTGTAACTGAAGACTAAGTATGGTTTAAGGAAATGTGTCTGATTGTCAAATTGGCAAGGGGTAGATTGTAATAGTTAACTATTGTGTCAATTTGAGTAAAAAAACACCCAACTGATTATATTAGAATAGTTCTGGGAATGATGAATGGATTTATTGAAGACAGAAGACCTACCCAGGGTGCAAGTGGGACCAGCCAATAAACTTGTAGCCTGAACGGAATAAAAAAAAAAAAAAGACATCTCAGTTTTGTTTCTTCAGAGGAACTCCGGTCTTTGCCTTTGCCTTGGGTATATCTATCTCCTGGCTTCCAGCACAGACTCTTCAGCCTTTTAATGTAGACTCTTCAGATTTCCACTGCAGACCATTGAGCCTCCTGATATAGATTGCATAGGACTCTACAGTGAGCTGTAGGCTTTTAACATTTGACTGGGTCCTTTGGATCTCTAACACACCGACAGCCCTTTTGTATTCATTCACATGTGGTGCTTCAGGCAGCCACTGTAAGCCTACCTTGCAAGTTCTTACATATTGATATATTAAATTTCTTTCTGTAGTGAGCACTAACTGATACACCACTCTGTGAGCTGTATCCATTGAACTTTATCATATGCTAGTACTTTTCTGAGACTATATCCATTATGATGGCAAAGGCCATCACTCCTCTTGTTTTCATTACCAGGAATAAGGGGGCAATTTTGGGCATAATGTCAGCCCTCCCTCCCTGGGACCTGAATTGGCTCAGAGAACCCATTTCCTATATCACCCAAGACAGATGCTGGGGCCCTTCAGCAGAGAACGGGTGTGGGCTGGGATGACTCACCTGCTCTGTCACCACCTACAGCTCAGTTTAACACCCTTGGGAATCAAAACATTTCTTTGGGAGAGGCACAGAAGGCTCTCCTGTAGATAGCAGATTGGATTACTGCAAGTCTGCAAATATCAGTCACTGTCCCTATCTTTCAAAGTCCATGCCAGTGAGGAGCCATCAGCTAGATAGTCATGGAAAACACCAGCAACTTTTGAAACCAGTGTCCTGATTTGGGCATTAGATGACCTAGATTTTCTGTTGGATTCTGCCTGGAACTCACTATGTTTTCATGAAATATGAAGGGCATTAATTTTTTTTGGGGGGGTTCATTTTCTCCTACTTGCTAAGGGCACGGAAGGTTAAGTGAACCTCAAAACCTACCCTTACTTATGATGGTCTTCCAGACTCTAAATGAACAAAAGTCAGGTAACAGAAGCTATGTAGAGATGTTTTGGGAGCATGGAAGAGAATCTAAGTCATCTGTACTATGGGAAATAAATGAGGTTAGATTTAATTGAGAAATCACACTGAGGTTAGCTTAAAATTAGAATCCCCCAGGCAGATGTTGCATCACTGGAGAATATTGTGCTGTATGTTGTCAGTGGAATCTGATGAAGGTGAGGATAAAGAGAAGGAATTAGTTTAGCAGTAAAGGATGTTTATAGACAATGCAAATTTTGAGGCTTTTCCTGAGCATGGGGGAGAAACACTGAACTATTTAAGTGCTTAAGGGCAAGATGTGATCGGATTTGTGTTGTAGAAAGCTCACTGTAATAGCCATGTGGAGGGTAAATTGGAAGAGTCAAAAATGAAGAGAGAAACTTAATCCTAGTATTTTGGGAGACTGAGGCAGGAGGATCATAAGTTTGATCCTACCCTGGGTAATTTAGTGATTTAGCAAGCCCTATTTCAAAATAAAATTAAAAAAAATTAAATGGCTGGGGATATAGCTCAGTGTTAAAGCCATGGGTTTGATCCCACGCAAGGGTGTTCTGCTCTCTGTAGTGTTGGACCTGAGGTTTCCAGATTGGTAATGGCATCTATGCTGTCCTTCCTATTATTCTTTCCAAGAGGAAGGATGAGATATCATGTCTCATTGTAAGATGTTGACAAGTAGGAACTAGAAAAATAGATTAAAGACCAAGTTTGGGACCTACTATATGAGAGAACAGAAGATAGATTATGAGGCAGTCCCATATGATGGCGAGGCAAATCTGAACACCTTATATTAAATTTAGATCAGTTCCTTAAAATGTAATCCAAAAGCCAGGAGTATATGCCTTCTAATTTTTTTACTGTTTGTATCCCAGACTAGGGTTACACATGTCGCCCTGCTTGCTCTACTTGTTTGTAAAGCTATAATATCATGATGCCTGGGCCTATACACTTCAGCAATCAGTCAAAAAATAGATTGTTGGTACTCGTGGTGTGCCTAACCTAACAGAAACTGGGTAGGACATAGAAACCCTTGGCTACGTTCCCAAGGAATCAGAAACTTATTTTCACATTTTAAGACAATAAATCCATGAGAACTAACTAAAGAACTAGAAAGATGAGTGCTTAAGGGGGCAGTTAGGATTTGAGTTACAGGATAATACCTCTAGCATAGAACCCAAGAAAAGAAGGCAGTTTAAGTTTCTTCTGTTGCCTCAAATTGGGGATCTAAGATAGACCCACTTAATCTTGGTGTGAGGTTGGAGGCCAAGCAGCACTATATGTGGCCCCCGTATAGGACTATAATTGTACTATGCAAATATTTATGCTACTTCCTCTATCTGCTTCTCCTCACTAGTCATATGTCCATTCATTCTTCAAGGTCCAGGACAATGCCTATCTTTTAAAGGATGTTTTTACCTTCTGTTGGTCAGAATTTTTGCAGTCTTCTCTGTTTCTCTTAGCCCTTTATTTATAATGCTGCTGTGACATTTATTTAATTTTGTCATGTATTTTTTGTTTTCATTAGTTCCACTAGATTGTGAGTTGCTTGTTAGCAGGGAAAATCTGACTCATTTTCTAACTCCCAGAGTGGAACCCTGCTCAGAAAGTGTTTGATAAATGAATGAACAGCAGCTTGATCTCATTCTCCCTGATATTTCAGTTATATAAAATAAACTCTGTACAAAGTAACCCTAACAGTAGAAGGGAAAGGGCTTGTTTTGTTGGATCAGTTTCTAGAAAGGAAGACAGAGTTAAAAGTTGTTTTAAGTAGGACTTGTGTTGACACACAAAAGAAGAATCTCTTTTTGTTTTTACCTTCAGGAGCAAAGGAGCAAAGTGGGTTATGAGAGGCAAGAAGGCTCTCTCTGGTGGTGTCAGAAGAGTTGTGATTAGTTCTGATCAATATCTTGTAATATTATACTTGCATTGTTAGGTTTATGGAATGTAAATGAATAAAAATTATGTAAATTGTTTGGATGCACAAAACATTATGTATTAGGTATTCTTATAGTTTTTCTCTGGCCTCATGACTTTTTCCTTCTTCTTTCTCCCTTTCTCTGTCTCTGTCTCTCTCCTTCTCCTTTTCTCTCTCTCCTTCCTTTCTTCCTGTTTTCGATGTTGAGGATAAAAACCAGAACCTTGTATATGCAAGGAAAGCTCTTTACCACTGACTACACCACTGATCCCTCATTATTTCTGTGAAGAAAACTCTCAAATAATCGATCTGTTAGCCTGAAAGAGTTTAGTCAATCTCCATTTGAGCTCCCGTTTAGGCCTAAAGACCAGATCCAAAATGGAAGACAGAGAGGAGCATTTTTTTTTGCGTCAAAGTCATGCAATTTGGGGTAAATCACTTCAAATGAGCCTTGGTTTCCTCATTAATAAATGGACATAATAATCTCTACCCCACCTAAATCCTGGAGCTACTGGGAAGATCAAACAAGACAATGTGAGAGTGCCTTATGGATGGTCAAGATCTGTGCAAATGCTATGGATTTAAGTTTTTCATCTGTGCTCGAGGCTCTAGATGAAATTTGCCATGGCTTTTGCGTATCTAGACAGTGACATCATATGCATGTTATTGGAGTGCAAGGGGCAGCACAGAAGACAGACCAGAAACATAGGGGCAGGGTAAAATGCAAATGAGAGTTCCACCCACTGCGGGCCTGTAGGAAACCAGCTTCTGTTGTCTTTTTTATGACTTGAAGAATTCAACCTCCTAGTTTCTAAACTGTGGAAGACTGCTTGACCTCTGTGTTTAGGAATTGTTTGAATTACAGCTCAAGTGTAAGAGTCAATCTGATTTATTTTTCTCTAGGGTGGGACTTGGTACCTGCATGTGGCAGACATTCAGGATAAATTTGTTGTTCAACAAAATACAGGTAGTGCATTTTGTGACACTTCATCACCCTCATCCTCATTTCCTTATGTTTGCATATTCTAGTTATAGATAAACATAAAGAACTAGTACATAATTCAGAGAAATGGAAGCCTGAGTGTGCATGAAAATGTGACTGACCAGCATTAACTAAGGCCAAGCTTCAGAAATAAGTGTTACCATCTAGAGTCTTTGTTAATCCCAGGAGGCTGTGAAACTAGCCAGGGTCTGGTGAAGAAGGCTGTCTGCCTATGGCCAGGTAGATTTTGGTTTTTATTCTTTTTGTAGTACAGGGGATTGACCTCTACTACTGAGCTATATCCCCAACCATTGCTAACATTTTTTAGATAGGATCTTGCTAAGGTACCCAGGCTGCCCTTGAACTTCTGAACTCAAGTAGCTGGAATCGCACTATGTCACTGCATCCAGCTGGTCAGGTAGCTTTGGAACCCCTTCATTGGTCCTACTGGTTACCAGAATGAAAAGAAAATGTCTTATTTCATGAATATTTATTCTGTTATTAGCCTTGTTGTGGGGTGCTTGGAGAACATCAGAAGACCAAGTTGTGGCTTCTGAGTTGCAAGTACTTATCCATCGAGAAGCTGAATATAATGGCACATGGAATTCCCATTTGCAGGCAATCTTTGCACAGGGCCAAGGGAGTGATAGGTAATCACTAGAAAGTGGAGGTAGAGACAAAGGCAATTGTGAAGACTTACCTCTTCTCACAAAATGTCTTCTCTCTGTACCTAATTGGGAGAATGCATTAGTTTTTGATTGCTGCTTAACAAAGTACAACAAATTTAGCAGCTTAAAAGAACGTTTTTTTAAAAAAAATACAGTTTCTCTGTGTAGCCCAGGCTAGCCTCAAACTCTCAATCTTCCTCCCTTAGCTGCCTGAGTGCTGAGTTTATGCCTGTAAACTCAAGGCATGCACCACCACTCCTGACTCTGTCTCTTTTCTTTTTTTCCTTCTTTCTCTTGCTTGCCCCCTTTCTTTTTCTTCCATAAAAAATCCATTTTTTTGCTGGGTGTGGTTGCATACTCCTTTAATCCCAGTACTCAGAAGGCTGAGGCAAGAGTATTATTGCAAATTCGAGACCAGCCTGGCCACAAAGTGAACTCAAGTCCAGCCTGAACTGCATAGTGAGACCCTGTCTCAAAAAGATTTTTAAAAAATTCATTTTTTTTAAACCAGGACTTCACAGTTCTGAAGTCCCATTATGGTGTTCTTAGGTTCCCCGCTTGGATCTCACAAGACTGAAATCAAGGTATAAGATGCCTGAGTACTTATCTGGAGGTTCTGGGAAATGACCACCTTGGGTCTACTTCTGTGTTTATTGAGGTGGTGACAGAATTTAGTTCTTTGCAGTTTAGAGACTGGGGTCCCTATTTTCTTGGGGAAACCACAGCTTTCTCTCAGCTATAGAACCCATACTCAAGTCCTTTTCTTATGCTCCCCTCCATCTTCAATTTATCAGCAGTGGATCAAGCCTCCCCCATATTTTGACTATCTGACCACCTCTTTGGTACCAGGTAGAAGAGATGGTCTGCATTTAAAATGCTCATGTGACTAGATTAAACCCAGCTGGATGGTCTTTGCATCAGCTCAGTCAACTGATTAATAAACTTAACTACCCCTGTAAAATCCCTTTGCTATTATTACAGTTCTAGAGAGCGGAGAGGGAAATCTTTGTGGGGCCATTGTGAGATATCTTAGTAGAAGGGAAATCTCAGGGGTCCAAACTTGGATGTGGGCAGAGGGATGAGAGGAAGGAAGCTAATGTGCTCTAAGCACTGTATCAGGCACTTTCACAGATGGCATCTTCTTCCTTATAGCAAAACCAGAGCAGGCATCATTCTTGTCATCCTCATTCACGAAAACACTAATGCTCAAAGACAAGAACAGGCACAGCCATTCAATGGGAGCTCTGCATAATTCCAAAGCTTTCTTGTTTCACTTGGTTATCTTGGAAAACAGAAGGGGCAATACAGTAGACCCTGGGGAGATAAAGTGAGTAGGTCTCAGCAGCTGATTTGCTATGGAGCAAAGAAAAGTATTCACTATAATCTAAAGCACTGAGTCTAGAGCAGTGGTGGTGAATCTATGGCATGCATGCCATAGCTGGCTGTTTGTTATTGAAACCTCTGAAAGATTCACCATCACTGGTCAAAGGGATGGGAGGATGGAGTAATAGAAATACTGTATACCCAAAGGCTAATTCAGCCATGTACAAGAAGAGCACCATCCTTCTATATGGCTTTCAAACTGTCAGTATCCCCATGGTCTGTAAATCCATGCCTTTTGGTTTCAGAGAAGTTGTTTCTCCCAGCAAGCAAGGCTCAGGGTCCCTAACTATATATCTTTACTCCTGGTAACCATCTTAAGACCTAGGATAGCTGACAGCCCTGAGGAAGGAGGTTGACACCAGCTGGTGTAGCATCTGGAGCTGCATACAGAAATCCTTCTTTGCCCTGTGTTTTAGGCTGCACACATTGTTCAGGCTGGTTTGTTTAGATTCTGACACAGCTCACGTGGCCAGTCATACTGAGGTGTACATACATGGTGAGAAGTCAGGGCACCTCTCCTACAATTCCTCTAGGCTGATAATTTCTGGGCCTACCTGTCAATAAGTTATATTACTGTCCATTCATATCTTTCCTTCTCTCTCTCTCTCTCTCTCTCTCTCCCTCTCATCTCTAAAAATAAGATCCTTTTCTGTGATTATGGCTTGGTAGATTAGGCAGTTCATGTACTGATGTGTTTTGCTTTGCTTTTTTACCTTGTTTTCTCCAGATTGCTAAGATATGATCCCTCAAAGGAGGAAGAAATTTATCTGTAGTTGGTCCGTGCCTAATGTTGAAAATATACCATCTCAGCTGTAGTGATATCCTTCTAACATAGTCAACATCAGCTACATTGTAATTAAGAGCTTTCATGGAACATATGACTAAATCTGATGTTTTCTTTTTCTTTTAAGAAAGTTTCTATTAGTATATGTTTGTGAAGTATAATAATATATATTTAATCTGCTCGAGGAATTGGTAATAAATATATCTCATCTTGGTCATTTTTACTCCCTCTCTCTCCTGCCCTCCCTTTTCTTCTCTTCTCCAACTTCCCTTCCCATCCCCACAGGATGTCCCTGTTTCTATCATCTATCTTTTATTTTTCTTTTTATATTATTTATACTCTGGGCACCTCATATTAAGAGAAAATATGCATTGTTTGATTCCTAGTACAAAAAAAAACCAAAAAAGCAGAGAAACCATGCAATATTTAACTTTCTGTATTTTACTTATTTCAGTTAGTATTATGGTCTCAAGACCCATCCACTTGCTTACAAATGACACAAGTTTGGCCTTCTTTATGGCTGAATAGTACTCTACTTTGTATATACAGAACATTTTCTTCATCTGTCCATTTGTTGATGGGTATATAGACTACCTCCATAATTTAACTATTTTTTGAGCTGTGCTGCTATAAACATGGGTATGTATCTATCACTATAAGAATGACTTTAACTCTTTTGGGAGAATACCCAGAAGAGGTATAGCTGAGTCAAATGGAAATTCTATTTTTAGTTTTTGAAGAATCTCCATAGTGGTTTCCATAGTTATATTATTTATATTTCCACTAGCAATATAGAAGAGTTCTTTTTCTTCTGCCAACAATTTCACCAGCATTTGTTGTTTTTTGTGTCTTTGATAATAGCTGTTCTTACTGGAGTAAGATGGAATCTTAGTATTGTTTTATCTCAGATGTTTTCTCTAAGGGCCATGCCAGCTTGGTTTCCCTTGTGTTCAGGGAGTTTAGTTGAGAGGGACATTTGGAAGGAGTAGCATCAATAAGGTAGATGGTGGGGAAGAGCAAATGTCTTAAATCTGGCAATAAAGGATGTAATATTAGGTTTGGGTTGTGTAGATAGAAATCAGCAGCAGTGAGACCTGAGCAAGGACATGAAGGTTTAAGTGAGCATAGTGTATTTACGGGATGTGAGGCCATTGGGAGGAACCCAGGGAGGTGGAAGCACCTTAGCCTGAGAAAAGGACTCTAGCTTATTCCTTTTCTTTTTCACTAAGGCTTGGGATTCTTAGCTTCCTTCCTTCTTTCCTACAACTACAGATGAATTTGTTAGGAACCATTTTTCTGGCCCTGCTTCAATGATACCTTTGTGAGATATTGTTTCTCTCCTTCCCAGTTAGTGTCCTTTCCTTCATCTCACCCTGCATTATTTTCTTTTTTTGGAAAAGTGGTATTTTAACAGAGGAAATTTACTGCTTGTCTTAGTTTCTTTTTCATTGCTAAGACAAAATACTGGATACTCACAAATTAAAGGAAGAAAGGTTTATTTCATCTCACAGTTTGCTAAGGTTTCAGTCCATAAGTTGGTGAGCTCCAAGGCAGGGCGTCATGGCAGAGGGATATCATAGAGAGGAAACAGTCTATGACAGGGCAGGCAGAAAACAGCAAGCAGGCTTCCTTATTCTTTCATTTACTTTTTGTTTCATTCAGGCTATAAACCTATTGGTTGCTGCTACTGATGTCCAGGGTGGCCTTCCCATTATTCATACCCAGAACTATGCTAAATCAATCGGTGGACTAATTTAGTATCACACACACTCCTAACCCATATTCATGCACTATAGATGCACCCACCTCTGAAAAGCCCTGCCTATGAGTACATGAGGCTTTCAAAGGGACATCCAGCTACAAGCCATAGCACTGTTTCATTTTCATTTTTACAGAAAAATGCAGTGTTAAAGTTGAATGCATTCATGTATGTATGTATGTATGTATGTGCGTATGTATGTTTTGAGATAGGCTGGCCTTGATCTCATGATACTCCTGCTTCCGCCTATAGAGTACTGGGATTGTAGGTATGCCCTACTCTACATGGTTTAAAGTAGAATGGATTTAAAATTTCATTATATAATTTACCGAACATTTGACCTCTCTTTGGCACTGAAGCCATATTTCACATATTTTATTATTACATATTTTCTAGAGGAGCATAGGGGGATGAAGGGGCTTAGTTTAGATCCTGGTGGTTTAGAGAGCTTTCCTATTTAGGCAGGCACACTTGGCAGGAGATTCCTTTCTCATCTTTGAATGTGATCACAATAAGAAGAAATAAGCTCAGTGGTTTTATTAGGAGGAAATCAGTTTAATACTATACTAGTTAGGATCATGTTACTGTATATACAGAAAGTATCTGGAATTAATTTAAGCCAAAGAAAAAGATTTTTTCTAAAAGACTCAAGGATATGTTGTGAATACCACTGGGTCTCAGGAAGGTACATGAAGCAGGAACTGTAAAGCCCTCTGAAGGCAGGCAGCTTTTTGGTGTGTTTCCTTTAGTGAGTCCTTTGTGTACATTGGGTGTCCCTGTTTCCAGGCCATAAGTAACACAGAAAGGGGTCATTCCAAGACCCCAGTGTTGTACAGTGGTACCTTGGTTCACAAACTTAATTCTTTCCACAATTCTGGTTGCAAAATTCATTTCAAGTTTCAGCCACAATTTTGGAATGAATTCTGTGACCAGAATTGTAGAAAAAAATTAACTTTGTGAACTGAGGTACCACTATAATTACCTTCATTTAAGAGATTAGCCAAAATTCAATGAAGACCTGTTAGTCACATTTCCAAATATGTTCTAGAGAACCTATCTTATTAGCTCTGTGTACTGTGAGTGTGAAACCACAGAACACAAACTCAAGCCACTGGAGATCTGGCCAGTAAGAGGGGCTAACTTCAATGATTATCCTGTCAAACCAGACAGATTTGTCAACAACTCTTTGTTATTGGTGTGATGTTTATGTTTCATAATGAACTAGAGACATTCTATAGTGACTGTGGTGGTGGTGGGATCTGTGATTGGAGGAGCTACATAAAAGACATGGATCTGACTTATTTCTGGTCTGAAGCACTTCATAAATGGTTCTTTTATAGAAGAGGCCTTGAAAGATACAACAGTTAGCCAAGAATTCATTGTCAGTCTGTATTCCCAAACCACATTTTAATTTTTTAAAAAATGCTTATTAACTGGGCAGAGTGGTAAATGCCTGTAATTGCAGTAGAGTAGACTGATGCAGAAGGATTGATGCAAATTTGAGGCCAACCTGTGCTATATAACGAGTTCAAGACCAGCCTGAACAGACCAGTGATTTAGCTTAGTGGCATAAGCACCTGCCTGGCAAGTGCAGTGTCATGAGTTTGATCCCTGATACTAAAACAAACAAAAACCAAACCAAACAAAAAACCTAGCCTGAACTACAAAGTGAGGTCCTGTTTCAAAACAGAAACAAATGAACAAACAAAAATGCTTAGCTAAATTATTTGAAGTGTGTGTGTCTGTGTGTGTAATGGATGAGGACTTTTAAAAAAGATTATTCTTCAGCTGGTGTTGTGGTGCATGTCTAAAATCACAGCCTTCTTGCAAACTGAGGCAAGTTTGAATCCAGGCTGGGCAACTTAGTGATTTAGCAAGTGTTTTTCTCAAAAAAAATTTTAAAAAGAGGGTGGCAATGTAGCTCAATGCAAAGACTCTGTGTTCAATTTCTATTACCTAAGTACATATATACATATATACATTCATACATTGGTATACAATTGAAGACATTTTGTAGGCTATTGGTAAAGAGTGCTAAAAAACAAAGTTTTGAGGGGAGGTGGTGGTGGATTTGTTTAAACAGGCCTTTAATTGATGGTAGAGTGGCATTTCCTTGTTGAGAACCATTGTCCTTTAAAAGGCAGCACTGGACCTAGGCGCCCTGTCATATGCCTGTAATCTCAGCACTTGGGAGGCTGAGGCAGGAGGATCACTGCAAATTTAAAATCAGCCTAGGTTACAAAGTGAGCTCAAGGCCAGCCTGAACTGCATAGTGAGACCCTGTCTGAAAAAAAAAAAGGCAGCACTGATCCTGGGATCAGAAGTCTGAACCCTGACACAAGCTTTGTGGTTTTGGGCCAGTTCTTTAGTATCTCTGAGCCACAAAACCTTCAGGGAATGAGGCTAAAAATTAAAACCTACCTCCTAGTGCCAGAAAAGAGTACATGAATTAGTGTGTGCTATATGGTTGGTGTTCCATATTTAAGCATTCTATAATTGCGATCTTACAAAATTACTGATTAAGCCTACTTTCTAATAATCAAGGATTACGGAGAAAAGAAGAGATCATGGTTGGTTGTTTATTTTTTAAGTATACTCTACGCATATTATTTTTGAAATGTTGTTTCTTACATTAAGCTATTTAATAAAGAATAACATTTT
Source organism: Hydrochoerus hydrochaeris (assembly GCA_004027455.1). NCBI lineage: Eukaryota > Metazoa > Chordata > Mammalia > Rodentia > Hydrochaeridae > Hydrochoerus > Hydrochoerus hydrochaeris. Next base: position 71,767 of record PVLA01003312.1, read on the forward strand.
TATTTCTAAAAGGAAGAATACCAGGTCTTTTATGTGTTCCGTGGGCCCTCAAGTTACAACTAACATGACATATGAACAACTTGGGTTATGGCCAGAATTTTAGTTTTAACTTATGGCCAAAGTCTTGAGTTATGACCCAAATGCTGGCCATTTGTGTTTTCAGATGATCTCAGATACAAATCGAACCCATAAAAAGTTCTGGAAGGAACATTACTACATCCTTTCCTGTTTGGGGTTAATTGAGAAATTCTGGGCCAATATCTCTCTAAGGACACTGAGATCTGCCTGTGTAGAGGAGAGACTTTGAAGGCTGCGTAGAGGAGCCTGAACCTTCAATTGACAACTTGAGTTGCAACCAGCCCTTGGGAATGAATTGAATTTGAAAGTCAAAAAGTCCACTGTATAAGAAGGCATCCCTAGTCTAAGCTTTTTGGCAATGTTCACATGATTTTTATTTGTTTATCCATTTTGTCATGTGATTTTTAAAAAAATACAGTAAAATACAGCATAACATTTATTATCTTAAACATTTTAAAGAATATAGCTAAATGGAGTTAAGTACATTCACATTGTGGTTCAACTATCACTATTGATCTCCAAAACTCTTTTCATCTTATAAAACTGAAACTCTATATGTACTTCACACTAATTCTCTGTTCCCCCTCCCCCAGCTCCTAGCAATCACCATTCCACTGTCTGTCTCTGTAAATTCAATTATTCTTGATACCTCATCTAAGTAAAATAAAAATGTAGTTGTCATTTTGTGACTCATTTGTCTTAACATGTGCTCAAGTTTATTCAAACTGTAGCATGTGTCAGAATTTCTTTCCTTTTCATGATGAAATAGTGTTCCTGTGAATAATGTTTCTGTATACACACACACACACACCACACACACACACATGCCACACACACACATGCCCCAGTTATGTTTAGCTATTCATCCTTGGATGTAGACACTTGAGTTGTTTTCACTATTGAGAATAATGCTCCTGTGAACACAGATATATAACTGTCTCATAGATTCTCTGCTTTCAGTTCTTTGGGATATGCACTCAAAAGTGATCATGTGACAGATCTAGATAGATCTATTTTTAATTTTATTGAGGAACCACCATACTGTTTTCTTCCTTCCTTTCCTTCTTTCCTTTCCTTTCCTTTCCTTTCCTTTCCTTTCCTTTCCTTTCCTTTCCTTTCCTTTCCTTTCCTTTCCTTTCCTCTTTCCTTCCCTTCCCTTCCCTTCCCTTCCCTTCCCTTCCCTTCCCTTTCCTTTCCATACCAGGGGTCAAATTGATGACCTTGTGCTTACCTGGCAGGCACTTCTGCTACTGAGCTAAATCTCCTGACCATACTGTTTTTACAGCAGTGTCACATTTTATCTTCCTACCAGCAGTGTACAAAGATTTCAGTTTCTCTAAATCTTGGCCAACATGTATTATTTAATGTCTTTAAAAATTTTTATAGTAAAAATTCTTCTGGGTATAAGGTGGTATGTCACTGTGCTTTTTGACTTGTATTTCCTTAATGGTTAGTGATGATGAACATCTTTTCATGTACTTCTTGACCATTCATATACAGGTTATAAGATCTTAATTAAAACATTACTTCCATATGATGCTGGTATACTTTAATTGTAGGAAAAGTACCTATAGGGACAAAATGCTATGTTTTAAATCTATAGAGAAAAAAAGAAAAGATTTCCTAGGGCTGGGAGGTGGACAGGGACAGAATAGGAAACAACTATTCATAAGTAAAGGTTTTCTTGGGGAGTGATGAAATATTATAAAATTAGATGGTGGTGGGGCTGGGGATATAGCTCAGAGGCATAAGTGCCTTCCTGGCAAGTGCAAGGTCTTGAGTTTGATTCCTGGTACAAAAAAATAATGATTAAAATTAGATGGTGGTAATGATTATACAACTTTGTGAATATACTAGAAACTATTTAATTATATACTTTAAGTCAGTGAATTTCATGTGAAGTATATTTCCATAAAACTTTGAAAATGCTGACTTTGAAAGTAGAACTGAAACAGTAACAGTAATAATAGCAACTCCATCCAGTAGCAGTGAATATTATACATTTTTTTGGTGAATTTACATTCATACAAGAATTTTAATCACTCTCCCTTGCTCTCTGGGATTCCAAAGCAATATTTATTTCTTCCATCTGATTTTATCTTATGTAAGGTTTTGTTTCTTCTAGCCTAGGAAACACTTTTATTTCATCTGAGGGGACAAGTGAACCTCCTTTGGCATTTACGCCAAACTGTAGTATCTCTAGGTCTCCCCCCTTACTTCCCCCATATTTTCAGAAGCTGACCAAGGGAAGGATGTCACGGAAGTTAGGTTCAATGTAGAACAGGATGTGTCACAGCCTAAGCTATGTTACACAGAACCTTAAAAAAGATGCTGTTCCAATTACCACACAAGTAATTCCCCATCTATGTTTGATGATACCTAAGGTTCCTCTTATGGGTTAGTAATGTGCTGGTTACTAATCCCTTAGTCCTTGATGAATTTATGATATCAGTCTAACTGAAGTAGGATTTTGAAGATACAAGGGTCAGGGAAGATTTTGGTGAGTTGGGGAAGAAGAATCTTCACATGGTTGGACAGCCTGAGACGTGTCACTACGGGAGAAGGTGGGCCCATAGTGGATGTCTAGCCAACCAGAAAAAGCCATCAACTTCTTGGACTTTCTCAGACTTGAAGATTTTGGGCTTTAGCAACAGACTTGTACATGTACAAGGTGTTTTCCTGAGGCTTTTTTCTGCATGTATCCTTAGCAGGTCTCTTCTTGGAAAACCTGAAAGGGTGCCCACTAACAAGCTCACTACCTGGAAAAATCAGAAAGGTGTTGAAGAAAACTAGAGGCAGGATGGAAGATAGTTTGATAACAGAGATGCTAAGAACATATCTTGATAGAATGTGGGGTAGAGGGTTATCAAAGTCCTGTCTTCCTACAATGTCTATAGATTTTAGATATTTACCAAAGGGACTGTGGTCCCTCAACTTCTGTCCTTTGCAAGATGAAGAAACATTTCCAGACAGAGGAAGTGACGGGTCCAACGTTTCATGGCCAGTGAGTAGTTGAGCCACAGTTCCTAGTCTGTTGTCTGTACATGTTTCCTTCGAGTTCCACTAACCCAGTCAAGACCAGTCAGCAGCTTTGCTTCTGCTGCATCTACTGCTGAGGAGCAGTGAGGATGCAGGATATTGACTGGGACCCTTTCCAGAGGGCCTGTGTTTGTCTATGCCACAAAGGTTTAACTTTTCTCACACGTTGTTTCTGCAGTTTTCTTTGGAAGAGTTCTCTCTTGGTTGGCGTCCTGCCTTCTCTGCTGCAGCCCCCACCATCTCTGTGCCTGCACCATCTGGAACTTTGCTGAGCTCTCCCTTACTTTTCCCACCCCCTTCGCCATGTTCTGTTGAGTGTGGGCCCACACCAACGCACTTACTAAGCACAGCGAGTTCTCTTTTTAATTTTTCCTGTTGCTTATGAAGGAAAACGTGTTGCTCCTCAGGATTCAGAATTTTAGTACTTGAATAATGGCAATTTAAAAATTATTTGTAAAAATTTCTCCTTGGTCTTCACTATATTTCCTCATGCACTCTTGCTGGCATACAATCCCTGGCCCAGATTTCCATCATGGACAAAGTCTGTGCTTTAAAGTGTTGGATATTGAGCCAGAAGGAACTATTTTCCTGTGGTCTCATAGCCTACTCTTCTGCCACTCATGGCCCTCATCTTTTACTCTGAGGTCAGGAATCCTAGAAAGCTTTCTACAGTTTTGGAGAATCTGGCCTATAGTCATTTGTTGTACAAAAAAGAGAGATGTTCCTCTGTATCTCTCGTACGTAAGATTAGGAAATAGTTTCAAACAGAGGAAATGATTGGCCCAAGGCCTCTTTCTCTCTAACAGTATTTTCCTTTCCTTACCCTCTTTTTCTTTTATCTCATCCTCTTCCTTTTCTTTTAGTATAAGTGCTGCCAAAGTGAGCACATCTTCCCTTTCTTTTCATCTCCAGATTTTCTCACCCTTGTGACCAAGCATCATCCATTTATCACCTATGTTTAATCTTATATCAAAGATATGTGTTCTACTGGGCATGGTGGTGGATGCCTGTAATCCCAGCCCTCGAGAGGCTAAGGCAGGAGGAGGGTTGCAAGTCTGAAGCAAGCCTGAGCTACAAAGTGATTGCAAGGGCAGTTTGAACTGTATAGTGAAACCCTGTCTCAAAAAGACCAAAAAAAAAGTGCATATTATCTGCATACAGATATGATAGCATTATTGGCTTATTCAGATCATTTAGAATATCAACCATTATTGGCTCATGCAGATCATTTAGGATATCAACAATCTGGGAATGTCTCAAAGCAGAAACCAACTGGAGATGTCAGGGTGTTTTCTGCATGGAACTCTTTATCTCGCAAATGAGCATAACCACTGGAAGATGAATTTGTTGCCTCTCAGTGTACTCTGTGTGTGTGCGTGGGTGGTGGCAGGGGGAAGTGGTATACACTGAGTGAAGTGAGTGAAATTCCAGGCAAATATGTCTCTCAGAAATGGGATCAGAGTTCCTCAGTCCAGTGATTTCCCTCCAGCACCTTCTCTCTTTGGTGCTAAACCTAACTCCAAGTTACACTTCCATGTGGGAGAATGTATTGTATATCCATCTTTGCCGTGAACCCTCCTGCAGCCACTGACTGACTGACTGACTGACTGACAGCCACTCACTCTCTGACTATGGAAGGACCTGAGGAAGCAGCTATGAAAAAAATGTGTATATGTTATAGTCAGGAACCACCTGCCCCGACTTCTGCTCTTTGTTCTGGTCATATCTAATTCATCTATGGTTCTGTATATCTCCTTCTGCCTTCATTTTGATAAATACAGTTCCATTTGCTTGGATTCTTTTTCCTCTTACTTCTTTGCCTAGCTGAGATCTCCTATGCTGAGACATTCAGTCCTGTGGGAAGCTGAATTAGTTGGCTCTCTTTTGTACTTTTACATTATACTCTGCCAACCTTTATCAAAGTATTTAGTACATCCTTTTATTGCAATTACCTGCTGACATGTCTATATCCCCCGCCAGATTCTTCTGAGGACAAAGGTGCTGATATGAATCATTGTCCTGTCCAGAGACTGTCCATTCTAGTCTCTGGCCAAGTGAATGAATAAATGAAGTAGCAGCTAATAGGAGCCACATTTGCTAAAAATGTGTGTACATTCTAACTCTTTTTATGGAGTGAAATCTCTGGAGGGAAATATATTAACAAGACTGTGGAAAAGAGGATTATTTAGGAATGATGTGAGGATTACATTTCCACTGATTTTGTAGTGTACTAGTTTCCAATTGTTGTAACAAATTACCACAGATTTAGTGACTCAACGCACACATTTATTATCTTGAAGTGTCAAAGACAAAAAGTTTGAAATGAGTCTTATGGAGGCTGAAATGTTGTGGGAAGGTCTGTGTTCCTTCTGGAGGCTCCAGGAGAGAAACTTCTTGCCTTCTCAGCATCTGAGGCTACCTACACTCCTTGGCTCTTGGTGCCCTCCTTGTATTACTGTCACTTTTAGTATAGTACTCACACTGATCTCCTACCTCTCCCTCTTAGAAGGACTTTTTTGATTACATTGGGACCATCTGAATAATACAGGCTAATGTGTCATCTCATGACCCTTAATTTAATTAGATCTGCAAAATCCCTTTTACCAAAAAATGTAACTTATTTATAGGTTCAGGGGATTATTAGGATCTGAATGTATTTAAGCAGGCCATTGTCCAGCCTGCATCATGCATAGTACTTCTGTGCCTTATTATCTGTCTATGCCTAAATTCTTTCCATCATTTAAGACCTGTGCTGTCTCTTCCAGGAAGTTTTCTTCGAGCAATTGTTCCCTCCAGCTGGGTGTTCCTCAGCCTTGGTTCTTGCTGCTACCCTTGACCGTGAGCACTTTCCTGGTCAAACCACACCTCCCTTCAGCTATGCTTATTGTCATCTCTGTGCCTTTATGCCAAGAGATTTCCTTCTCTCTGGACTGTCCCCAGCTTGACCCCATCTTGCTTCCTTCTTCCATAAAGCTGCTGCCACTGCCCTTGCTCTTAGACAGAAGCCCTAGATTGGCAGAACTTGAACATTCTTCCTCTTTAATGGCTATCATGGTACTTTTCAATTCTTCGTTGTATCTTAGTCTACAGGCCTGAACAGTGAGCCTCTGAGCAAAGGCATGCCAAGTATTGGTGAAAAGCTTGGCATATGGTGTGTGTGGACAGAATGGTGTGAAAGTCTCTCTGCTGTTTGAACATCCATTGTGTTCATAACCTATGGATATCATTGACACAATACCAGCTATCTGCTGATTCATATTGGCAATAGTTGTTTTCTGTTTAACCACTCCCCTCCACCAAACACATTGGGACTGGGGCCTTCAGGAGAGCACACAGGATCTTGCAACCACTAAGTGGTCTACTAGGTCAGAGCAAATGAAAGTACCATGATCTGTTCATTTTTAAACTATGTAATTAGTTTCTTTTGACAAGGAGACAATGTGTTCATTGCTCAGGGTGTCCTGACCCAACTGGTAGCTATGTCCTCCTTCCCCTGCTAGAGACTCTTCACTCTTCCCTCCTTCACATTCCTCACCACTCCCTGGCATGGCCTCTCTCTGACTTAAAAAAAGTTGTGTTTTTAAAAATGTGAGTCAGTTTATTGATTTACATCAAGATATAGAGTAGAACTGCCAGCTTAACCACGTATTATCTCTTTCTTGTGGTAGGAAAATCTATCCTGAAGACAATTTGGCATTACAAAGTTGCTCAGTAAGCAAAGGACTCAGATGATTTCAAAGGGAGGATGGTCAGCTCAGGAGCCCACACAGGGATGGGCCAGGCCACAGCGTAAAGGCCATAGGCCAGCAGGGCCCAATCTTCAGCAAGCAGGACTGTAGAATAGCAGGGTTAGCTCTACAGGACAGACAGCTCTGCAGGGTGGAATGTGCCCTGCCACAGGTGAGGAGAATTGATCAAGGAGCATGGTCTGGAAGTCAGGGATTCATAAGCTGATCCTAAACATGGTTTGGTCTCCACTGAGAGCAGTTGGCAAAAGATGATGAGGTGTGTTTGACTTGGGTGTATTTCTACCTCTCAAATAACCAGTGATGGCCACATCTAAAGCAAGGATCAATTGGTTCCTAGAAAAATGTTTTCCCATTTCCCTCTTTTTCTGTATTTAAGAAATACAGGCTCTTTTCTTGGGCTTATTTTTTAAAATTATAGTTAACTAGGCTAGGCATAGTGGTGAATACCTGTAACCTAAGTGCTCAGGAGGCTGAGGCAGAAAGATTGCCATGAGATTGAGGCCAGCCTCAGCCACATAGTGAGTTCAAGCCCAGCCTGAATTACAGAGTGACCCTGTCTCAAAAAACCAAAGCCAAATAAGCAAACAAACAAATAGCATCTTTAAAACTACAATAAAATTATAGCTTACAATAAAATGCATATATTCTAAATATACATCTCAATAAAATTTGACAAATATGTATGCTCATGGAACTTCTATATCAAAAACATTTCTACCACCCTGGAAACTTCTTTGTAACTTTCACAGTCAAATCTCTCCCCAGATGTTAAATTTAAATGATGAATGAATGGATCAACAAAATGTGGTCCATCCATGTAACAGAATTATCCAACCATAAAACTCACTGACACATGTTGCAACATAGGTGAACCTTGGAAATATTAAGCTAAGAAGAAGAACCCAGAAACAAAAGGCCACATATTCTATGATTCCATTTATATGAAAGTCCAGAATAGGCAACTATGTAGAGACAGAAAGTAGATTAGTGGTTGCCAGGGATTTGAGGGGATGAGTGGTAGGGAGTATCATGTTTCTTCTGGAATTAGATTGTGGTGACAGTTGCATAACTCTGTGAATATTCTAAAAACTGTTCTATTGTACTTTAGAAGAGTGAACTTTATGGTGCTGAAACATATATCAATAAAGCTGTTATTAAATAAAAGATCTGGTCATGGTATCATGCACCTGTACTCCAAGCTGCTTAGGTGACTGGGGGGAAAGGATTGCAAGTTTGAGGTCAACATAGTAAGACCCTGTTGCACAAAAATAAGATAAAAGATATAGAACATTATCATTATTCCAGAAAGTGCCTTCGTGATGTGTTCCAGTCAGTTCCCACCCCAAACAGTCATGTTTTCGTTTTTTTCAACATTAATTAGTTCTATCTGTACTGAACTTCAATACAGTCATATGTTACTGAATGATGGGGGTGTTCTGAGAAATGTGATGCTAGACAATTTCATCATATGAATATCATAGAGTATGTGTACACAAGTAAGATATCTGTGATCTCACTAGGTGGTATGATTTTTTTTTTTTTTTTTTGGTACTGGGGATTGAACTCATGACCTAGCACTTGCCAAGCAGGTGCTTAAATCCCTGGCCCCTAGGTGGTATGAGACTACTGTTGTATATTTTCTCCATGGTCCACTGAAATGTTATGTTGTTCCTGACTGTTATTGGAATTATGTATTGTGCACTTATTTATATACTTTTTTTCCACTCAGCATAGTGTTTTGAGATTTGTCCATGATTTTGTAACAGTAGTTTGTGACTCCCCTGCCCAAGTATATATATGATTTCCCTCAATATTTTATAGATGGATGTCTGGGTCCACTTCCAGTTTTTTTATTATTATAAATGAAATGTCTATGAATATGCTTGTATACAGCTTTTCATGAATGTTTGAGATGGAGTTGCTAAGTCATTGAGTTTTATTTTATAATTTAATAAAGGGCACAATAGACTTTTTTCCAAGGTGATTTTGCCTTTTATGTTCTTATGGACAATGGGCATTGCTGGGATTATAGACATGTGCCACCACTCCTGTCTTGAAACCACATTTTGATGAATTCTTGTATTTATAGTTAATGCTTCTTTAACCTGTGAAATGTTGCCTACCTCAAAGTCATGAAGCTATTTTATGTTCTTTTTCTTTTTGTTTATTTGAGACAGGGTCTTGCCGTGTAGTTTAGTCTGGCCTTGAATTTAGTATGTATCCCAGACTGGCCTTGAATTTGCTTAAATTCTCCTACCTCAGTCTCCCAGGTGCTGGGATTATGGGTGTGCACCACAATGTCTAGTAGCTTTCTCTTACATGCTGTATGATTTTGGCTTTTCCGTATATCTAGGATCTATTTCAATTTATTTTTTTTATATGATTCAAGGAGTTGAAGTTGTTTGTTTGTCTTTTTTGACACAGGGTTTCACTATGCAGTCCAGGCTGGCTTGAACCCACAGCAATCTCCTGCCTCAATGAGGTTCATTTTTTTTTTGTACCAAGAATAGAGCTCAGGACCTTGTGCTTGCCAGGCAGGCACTCTGCTGTTATATTCCAAACCCATGAAGTTCATTGTTAAAGAGACAATTTCTGTTTGTTGAAAAGATTTTTGTTCTTCATTGGTACCTTTGTTGAAAATCAACTAGCTGTATATCTGTAGTTCTATTTCTATACTATGTTTTTGACTGCATTGCTTCTGTTTGTGTATCCTACTGGAAAACCAAGTTGTCTTCATTATTTAATATAAATCTTAAAATCAGCTAGTGTTAGTGCTCTTTGTTCTTAGGAATATTTTGGCTATTCTAATTTTTTTTTTCATTTCCATTTTAATTTTAGGAGAAACTTGGAAATTTTTAAAAAGAATGGCTTTCAGGAATTTCAGTTGGGATTACACTAAATCTGTAGATAAATTTGAGAGAATTTACATTTTAACAATAGTTTCTAATCCATGACTGTGGTACATTTCTTCACTTATTTAGTTTTTTAACTTCTTTCAACAATGTTTTATAGATTTCAGTAAAGAAGATTGCACATCTTTCAGTAAATTTATGCCCAAGTAGCATTTTATTGTAATAGAAGAAACTAGAACCTCCTGATGGTAAAGCTGTAGAATAGACAGACAATGGGATTGATGTTTGATTTGGGGTCCTGTCCAGCACCCTGAACAACTCCCTTCCTCAGGATTTTATGATCAAGGTTATTTTCTATCTGGGAACATGATGCTCTAGAAGTCTGTGTTATTTCATTCTTTCCATCCATCACAATGAACACCGTTTTAGTCCTCCATTAGGACCCTGGGTGTTCTATACACCCAAGTCAATTACACAAGCTGTGCTCACAGTCTTTTTGAAGAGAAATTATGGGATGCAGTGGTGCATACCTATAATCCCAGCACTCAGGAGACTGAGGCAGGAGGCTTGCTAGGAGTTTGAGGACAGCCTGGGCTACATAGTGAATCCAAGAACAGAATTCACATAGTGAGACCTATTTCAAAAATGCCAAAAAACCCAACCAACTAACAAACTAACCAAGAGAAATTGTGTTGTCTTCAGTTCCCAATTAGTCTATCCACTAAGCAGCAGGACAGCTGGTGATATCTTGTGAAAGCCTGGTTAGAACAGTGCTGGCTTAATGAGTTGGAAAATGTAACACAATCACATCCTTAATAGGGGAGGTAGCTGGGAAGAGGGAGTGCATGACTGAAGAGTGGAGTGAGTTTAATGGCAGAGTATCAATGGTTGAGGGTCTACCAGGTGGCTGTTCTCAAAGTCACCTTATGTTTCCAATGGCTTTCAGGTTCCAGTGCTTTGATTGTTCTCCTGCAATTCCTGTTCTTCCCATAAGGCTAAGGTGATTGGCTTTTCCATGGGTTATGGGAGGAATAGCACCATGGCTAAGATAATTCTGTTCCTTATTTTCATGTGTCCTAATACTGCTACCCAGCAGACCCCTGCATTAACCAACTCGAGGGAATGGCTGCTTCTTGAATCTAAGGGGGCTGAACTATATATCTGAGATTCCCCTAGGGTCTATTGTATTTCCCCAGTTTGGAGTTTTTTTGTTTTTCCCTAGGTTACTAGATTGTGTAAGTGTATATGCACACACAAATAACCAGGACTCTACACTTTGTCCCTGCAATTTTGTCACACGTAGGCAAAGGTCTTATTGATAATTTGGAGGCACTCCACACAGGGAGGAGTTTGAAATATAGGCACCAGGAAGACTTGAGAAAACTTAGGTTGTCAGGAAAGATGCTGAGATGTGTTGGGGCTTCCAAGACTGCCTTACAGGAAGGAGTGCATTTGTTCCAGTGCCCAATGTGGGGGGAGGATATTTTGCTTAGTTTAAAGAATTTTATAGAGCTGGGGATTAAGCTCAGTGGTGTAAGTGCCTGCTTGGCAAGTGCAAGGTCATGAATTTGACCCCCCCCACCGCCCCACACCAAAACCAAAACCAAAACAAAACAAAACAAAAACAGTCTTCTTTGCCTGACTGAAGTTTCTGTGCCTCTGGAACATACAAGCAGGTGTTGTCAGAGATTTCTGTTTTGGACCAGATAAGGGAGCATTGTGGGGTGGGGGGCAGGGTCTCGCTATGCAATTCAGACTGGCCTTAAGCTCACTTTGTAGCCCAGGCTGGTCTTGAATTTGCAACGATCCCCCTGCCTCAGCCTCCCAAGTGCTGGGATTACAGGCATGTACCACCTTGCCCAGCTAAGGGAGCCTTTAAGGTCCTTCTGACACTTTACCATAAGTCAGTTAATGCTCTCCTCCCAAAAGGACTTCTAGGGAGAGGATCCCAAAGAAAGAAATTTTTTGAAGGTGAAATTTCAGGAACAGTGATCTCAATGCAGAAAGCTGTTTTGGCAAGTACTAGCCAGTACCCCTACATTGTGCTGTAGCTGGTGTACGATATCAGCCATAGGGCTGGGACTATAGCTCAGTGGCACAGCACTTGCCTGGCAAGTCCAAGGTCCTAAATTCAATTCCCAGTACAAAAAAAAAAATCAACCATAATCAGTCCAGGCATAGTGGCACATGCCTGTAATCCCATCCCAGCGCTAGAGAGGCTGAGGCAGGAGGTCCACCATGAGTTTGAAGCCAGTCTGGGCTTCACAGTGAGACCCTGCCTCAAAAAAAAAAAAAAAATCAGCCATAGTGTACACCTTCTCATTCCATCCACATCCTCACCAATCACTGGTTTAGTCAAACTGAGCTTCCTGAAACCAGTTAAGCTAAGCCTCCTGCTTCTTGCCAGCTCTATCTATGAGAAAGTGCCAGAAAGGGTGGCATCAGAATTGGAGGAAAGAGTAGAGGATGCAGGCTGCAGGAGACACCTACTCAGGCACTTCAAAGGGAGCATCCTTCTCTCAGAATCAGCTTGGAACCAACTTTTCTCTCTTTTTATGACTCATTAATTAGAAAAACTGTCTGAGCATTCTACATTTCAACCTGAAGTTCTGCCCATGCTCAAGCTGTTAGTGCTGTAGACATTTTCTCCTGCTTCATTATGGTCTCAGAGAAAACTTGTCCTTCCCTAGTTTTTCCTTTGTGTTTTTTTGCAGATAGATTATAGTACCTCTTCATTCTTCTTTCTGCTGGTCCTACCATGGACACATCCTCCAAACTGCATGTCTAATGATTCCAAGTGGGGAGCAGTACAGGAGACTATGGATGAGGGTGAGTCACTCCCATCTTGGAATAAAAGACATCACAGGTAGAGAAAAGAGCCTTGAGATAGGAAAGGCTGAATTTGTTTGCCAATTCCAATATAACTGTGTGACCATGGGTAGTTGAACTCATTTGAGCCTCAGTTTCCATGCATATATCAACACCAGGTGATGGCATCTGTTATATTTGGGCATTGAGATTATTCAGTGAAACACTGTAGGTAGAGGTATCACTGTAGGTAGTGGTATCATTGTGGTGCTTGGCTTTTAGTAGCAGTTTAGTGAATTGTGCATCTCTTGCTCTATTTCCCACTCCTTTCTAGTAACCCAGATCTTCACTCTATCCAAGGTCTTTTTGATGACTAACTAGCAGATTGGTGATGGGTATACAAGGAGCAGTTTTATTGCACAGAAAGCCTCAGCATCTTTTAGAACTTCCTGAGAGATCTAGAGACAAAGTGGCCTCTTCCAGAGGGTGATTTGAGGAGTAGATATGGACTCCATCTATTACTCTTTGCTCACTATACTCATGTGGTTTGAAGTTCCTCGTTAGTCATTTCCATCTTTTATTGTCTTTTGGAATTAATAGGTTCAACTGGAGAAAAAGTCTATATAGTGTATAGCTGGAGTGTAGAAAGCTGCTTTCAAGGGTGGAGAGGAAGTCCAGGTAGGCCAGAATATTAATTGCTTCTCACTGAATAGCATTTTGGATCCTCCTAGAGGGAAATTAGTTGGCTGACCCTTGGAGCAGAGACTGTTATTTACCTCTTTGTTGTTGCAGCAGTAAGTGCAGCCCCTACCTATAGCAGGAGCTCAACTTGATGATTCAATGAATGTCTTTTTTTTTTTTTTTTGTACCAGGGATTGAACTTACCACCTCATGCTTGCCAGGCAAGTGCTGTGCTATTGAGCTGTATCCCTGGCCCCAATGAATGTCTTTTGAAATGACTTTATATGATCCTGATGCATGCTACAACACCAGGACATTATGCTATGTGAAACAAGGAAGATCCAGAAGGACAACATTATGATTCTAGCTATGATATAGTCAAATTCATAGAGACTGAAAGTGGAATGATGTTTGCCAGGGACTGGGGATGGGGAAGAGATTGATAGATCTGTATGCCTGTGTCTATATCTACTGAGAAAGAGAGAGATATATACACAGAGAGAGAGACAGAGAGAAGCAGAGAGAGACAGAGAGAAGAGGAAAAGGGGAGAAGAGAAAGAGAGACAGAGACAGAGACAGAGAGATCAGAGTGGGAGAACTGTGAAGATTTAGAAAAAAGCCTTGATTATTTATAGGTTTTATTTCTGCTTTTCAACCTGGGTGTTAGATTGTGGGGAAGTGGCAACATCCTGGGTGTGTCTGGCACTTAGGTCTTTCCAGCCCTGCCTCTTTTTCAGAGTGCAATTGGGAGTGGGGGGCCCAGCACAGAGGACCTAGGTGGGGCCTGAGAGTGTGGGTGAGGGTAGATTAGGCTGTGAAAGCTTAAGCCTGGTTCTTTCATGTGTTGGGGCTCTGGTCAAAAGTCTAATGCTTTGGGTGGTCCTGTTTGTTATGTTGCCACAGAGACTACACTGTGTCAGTGCAGATCCATCTCTTTATATCCAGGAGAAAAGGTTAGGAGGTGATAGGGTCATCCTGTTCAAAATTTTTATCAGTACATGTTTGCAATACATAATTACATTCGTTGTGGGGAATTGGTGTGTACATAACACATTCAGTTCTTTTTATCTCTTTCCCCTCCACCTGTTGTCTAAATTTTTTTTTTACCAGCATCACAATTATTTATTTATTTTTGAAGTCTTTATCAAGTTAATCATCACAAACAAAGATTAATAGCCAGACGAACAGGCCAAAAGTTAGGGTCATTCTTATCAATGAAAGATGGTGCGTTCTCACACTCATATGGATGTCAAGTATGGATGTGTTAGAGCCCAAAGAATGATTTGTTCAAGAAAGACTGGGTTGAGAGGTAACAAGCTTTGTTAGCTATTGAGACCTTTGCTTGAGTCAATTTGTCAGATTTCATGGCCAACATCTGGAATGTGGGGAGGCTAAAGAGCAAGATAGCAAGGCCTTAGGAGAGAGGTAGCCACTCTGAAACAGCAACAGTGTACCTTTGAATTCTCTAATAAGTCTAATAGCTACTCACATTTATTGAAGCCTTACTATATGCCAGGAATTATGTAAAGCATTTTATATCTACTTTTGATGGAAAAGAATTGCGTCTTTATTATTATTACTACTAGTGGATATTTACCATGTCTTTCTTTTATAAGTATGGTAATAGACCATGTTATTATTCATAAGGCTGTGAGTTTATCATCCTAGATGTCACAGATATGGAATCAAAGAGGATGAATGCTGAGAATCAGTGAAAAGATCTAGAGTACTTTCTGTACTTTGGTTATCAGATGATAGGGGGACAGCAGTGGCTGTTTTCATTGCTTTATGAGCCAAGTTGGCATAACCACTGAGGGCAGGTGCCTGGCATATTGTCGAGAAGGCAATATATGAGCAACATTTTCAGGTTATTGCTGATGGAAATTTCCACAAATGTGTCTTCAGGCTGAGAGGTGAATTTATTAGACTCATACAGAAACCTGAAAAGGGCTCTGATTAACTAATCAGTCTCATTTATTTCTTTTTCTTTCTCTATTCATGCCTTTTTAATGAGACACAACTCACATCCCATGAAATTTACCACTTTAAAGTGTATATTTTGATGATTTTTAGTACATTCACAAAGGTGTCCAAACATTACCATTGTCTAATTCCAGAACATTTTCATCACTCCCAAGAAGACCCTTTAGCATTAACTAATTATTCACCCCTATCTCCTGGGCCTCACAATCATTAGTCTTCTTTTTTTATTTTTGTTTTTTAATTGTTTTTATTTTAAAGAGAATAAAACAAAAGAGAACAGAACAAAACAAATCAGAGCAGAACAATGCAAGCAACACAGCACTTCACAACCAGACATCAATAGTAGCTACCATAATGTCTCTTTTCTTCGAAATAGTTGAGCATACCTTCACACACATTAATATCAAACATGACAATATAGTATAAAACCATTCAAAAGAATGAAAGCATTACAGGACTTTAAAACCAAATAACAGGGAATAAACAATGGCTCATTTTCCTCAAAAAAATTTGTCTATACCATTATACATAATAAAATCAAATAACAACAGGAACCAATCAATACAGAAGAACAAAAGCATGGTAGGACTTCAAAGCAAGATGATAGTAAATCATCAATGGCTACCATGATGTCTTGTTTTCTTCAAAATAGCTATTCATACCATTACACATAATAAAATCAAACAAAACAGAATAAAACCAATCAAACTAATGAATGAAAGCATTATAAGACTTCAAAGCAATATAATAGGAAACTATGATTACCATAATATATCCCATTATATTCAAAATGGCTGCCCCTACCATCTGACAGCATAGAATCTAACAAAACAAGACAGAACAAAGACAAACCTAACAAAATTGTGTAAACAATGCAAGAATTCAAGATAAGACAATAAAAAATTGACAGTAGTTTCCACCTTCCCCTCCCAGGTATTTCTTCTCCTTTGCTCTTACATTAACTATTTTGCTTTTGGATCCCATTAACTTCTTCTGTTCCTTATGCTAGGGTTCACACATAGGAGTTCGAACTGTTTTGGCCATGAACATGATCTCCAGTTGTGTCCATTTACCTACAGGAGCCTTGAGATTATTCTACTTTATAACTGGGTAACTTTCCACTGCATGAAAATACCCTATCTTTCTTATCCATTCTGCGGTTGATGGGCAAGTTACCTCTTGCTTTTTTTTTTTTTTTGGTCTCCTGTCACATGAAACAATTGTTTTTCTCTCCTTTGATTTTCAGTCTATGAATTTCCTTTCTTGTGTACAGTGTATCAATGGATCTTGCTTCTTGATGCACTTTCCCTGTGTTTCTTTTTATTGCTGACCTGAGGCCATCTACATTAATGGTTACAATCAGCATACACTGCTTTGTCTCTGCCCTGCTATCCTCCTGTTGTTGACCCTCCACTTTTCCCCTTCATTCAGTTGCCTGCCTTGTTTGGTGATCCTCCTCTGCTGCTTTTCTGGGAACCATGTTCAGCTTTATCTCTCTCTAGAATATCCTTTAGCACTCTCTGTAGGGTTGATTTGGTAGTCATGAATTCCTTCAGCTCCTTATCATGGAAGCATCTTATTTTTCCATCAGTTTGGAAAGATAGTTTTGCTGGGTAGATCAATCTGGGTTGGAAGTTGTTTTCTTTCAAGGGTTCGAAACACTTCACTCCAAACTCTTCTTGACTTGATGGTTTGTGTTGATAAGTCTACTGTGATTCTGATTGGTTTTCCTTTATAACTGATCTGTCTCTTTTCTCTAACAGCATTTTTTTTTTTTGTCTTTTTGAGACAGGGTCTTGCTATGCAGTTCAGGCTGGCCTTGAGCTCACTTTGCAGCCCTGGCTGGTCTCGAACTCGCAATGATCCTCCTGCCTCAGCCTCCCGAGTGCTGGGATTACAGGCATGAGCCACCACACTTGGCCTCTCTAATAGCTTTTAATATTTTATTCTTGTGCTGAATTTCTGTGATCTTGATTATTATATGTCTGGGTGTAGATTTACTTTGGTTATGGCTAGTTGGAGTCCTATATGCCTCACTTATCTGCATGCCAGATCCATTTCCCATGTTTGGGAAGTTTTCTTCTATTACTTCTGTGAATATCCTTTTAACTTCATTTGTGTTGACCCCTGCTTCTTCACCTACACTTATCACTCTTAAATTATGCATCTTTGCATCATCTTGCAGCCATTGGGTTGTTATTTCCTGATTCTGTGTTATTTTTAAGAGATCTTTCCTTTCACGATCACTAGTTGCAATTCTATCTTCAAGGATTGAAAGTCTATCTTCAGTCTTTTAAGTGGTTTTGCCAGCTTTTGATTGAATTTTTAATTCCCTGCATCTCTCTTTGAATGTTTCATGCATTGTAATTCCTTTCTACACTCATTCAAGGTTTCCATCATTTTCATATGCTTCTCTTTCTTGTCTCTGTCTTCTTTAGACCTGCTGAATAAGTCTTTCAGTATGTTTGTGATTTCTTCTTTTACCTGAGACATTATTTTTCATTTGACTGCTTTTACAGTCTCATGAAGTTGTTACCTTACTGCAGTTGCTATCCTCTCAGAGATTTCAGGTGTGTGACTTCCATTTTCTCCCATGACTGTTATCTCCCAGACTTTTTCTGTGTGGACTAGAGATCTCAGTTTGCCTTTTGCTCCTTCCTCTCTACATTCTCCTGGATTCCTCCCAACAAGCTGGTTGTGGGACCCCAGGTGCTTCCCGTGTTGGCTGCCCCTAGGCAGTGTAGAGTGATGAGACAGGCACCTGGGTTCCTCTAATTCCAGATTTATAGGGAGATAGCAGGGCAGGAGCAGGCTTCTCTAGACCTATGCAGCTACACTGTGGCTTTGCTGATGATCAGGGGTGCATGAAGGTGGGGCTGCTTCTCTCAGCCTGGGTGTCTACACTGGGACTCCCATGATGGTGGCAGACACATAGGAATATATTTGTCTGATTCTGCTAGGTGGGTGATAGCTGCCTGAGGAAACCAAGGTCCTCCAATGGTGGCCTATGGATGCAAGGGCTTACCTGGCTGTGTGTCCCTGCTCCTGCTGGCTGGCTACAGGAAGGAACCTTCTGGTGGCAGCTCCCTGAGGGTGAAAGGGGATCTGCTGATTCTCTCTGCCCATGCTGGCCGCCTGCAGGATGTGGCCTTTTGGTGGCGGTGCAGAGCAGGCAGAGGTGGATCTATCTGTCTTCCTCGACCTGCACTGGGCACACGGAAGAGGCCTTCCACAGGCAGAGGCAGATCTCCTAGTTCTCTCTGCCTGTGCTGGGCGCACAGAGGAAAGGGCCTTCAGGTGGTGATGCCTGGCAGGCAGAGGTCGATCTCCTGCTTCTCTGGGCCCACACTGGGCACGCAGAGGAAAGGGCCTTCCAGTGGCAGCGCCTGATGGGCGGAGGCCAATCTCCTGGTTCTCATTAATCTTCTTTTTAGTTCATCTTATTTTACAGTTGTCAGCTTGCAAGTCTTGTACTTTTTTTAATTTTAAAGAAAAGTATTTTTCAGAGGACCATTTCCAGTGAGGAACATTTCTTTTTCCACTGGTGCTAGGGATTAAATCCAAGGCCTCCAACAGACTGAGCAAATGCTACAATCCTAGCCCTAAAGATGCTTACATGTGTGTGTGTGTGAATCTGGAGATAGAATTAGAGCCTTTGAACTGAGCTATATACCCAGATTTTAAAATTTATTTGTTTATTATGAATAATTTTTATAGACAAGCCCTTGCAAATTCCCAGACTAGATTTGAATTTGCAGTTCTGCTGCCTCTGCCTCCAATAGTCCCTGGGTAACATGTTTACACTACTTCACCAAGCTAATGTTTCCTTTTTTTTTTTTTTGAGATGAGGAACATTTTTCCTGACATTTTTGCTTTAACCTTAAGACTATACTTTTCATCACACACACACTTATGTTTCATCCCTGTACACAAAGCACTTTCTTATTCAGTTTCTCTTTTGGGTCTCACAAAACAGATAGGCAAGGCAGGTATTAGAATACCCTCAATTTCTAGAACAGGGGTTGGAGATCTACAGAGGTAAATCAGTTGGCAGTCAAAGTGGACTTCAATCTCAGGCCCAGCATCTTGTCTTCTGGACCCTGCCGGCTAGGTGTGGTCAGGGAGTGATCAAGAGACTGATGGAAGAGAGCCAAACATAGTGGCAAACAACTATAATCCTAGAAGCCTGGAAGGCTGATACAGGAGGATTGTAAGTTTGATCTCATCCTGGGCAGTTTAGCAAGATTTTGTCTCAAAATATAAAATGAAACAAAGGACTAGGAATGTAGTTCAGTGTCAAAGCTCTGGGTTCAATCCCCAGTACCACACACACATATACAGATGTCACTGAGGAGACAGATTGACAGGGAGGAAAGGTATGGACAGACCCTATGTGCTTCATCTGTGTGCAGGTTTTTCCCTTGTAGGGGCAGTGGTGGACATATCTGGGTGTGGGGTGATGAGCCCATACCTTGACTTGTGCATACTGTGGTCTTCATTGCCTTCCCTTGCCAACTGATCTCACTCTTTTTGGTGGGGGGTGTTTTCTGGCCTTGCTTTCACTCAGAAATCTGCTGTCTGATGGGGCATTTTTAGGCTTAAAGTCAGTCTTTATCTCAAGTGTTATATTCCTGTCCTGTAATCCTGTCCTGATAGCACAGAGGAAAGGATGCTCTAAATAGCTCAGTCTGTTTATATGGTAAAACAAAGCAAAACCCATGTTCAAGTCCAAGTTTCTATTGCCCTTAATAAAATTGACTATATCTAGAAAAGGGAAAGAAAAAACCTAGTTTGTTTATTTTCCCAAAGCCTGTGTGTATCATGATGAATGGAATCTGAGCTTTAACATTGGGACCTGTGTCATAGAAATCTGGGAAAAATGTTTGTAAGCAATTTATAGCTGTGGAGACATGAAGAAGGCTCAAATACAGTCAATAAATGAGCACAGTGGATATATGTATGTCATTTTAAAAAACAAATATATGTTTCAATGTTGTGTTATATAAGAAAATGTTGATAACCACCCAAGATAAATTATCACCAGCCTTACTGTCCCAGTATTGATGCATAACTTAGATACTTGGTGTCTTAGTTACTTTTCTCTTGCTGAGACAAAATACTTGATACCCAAAGTTAAAGGAGGAAAGGTTTATTTAGCTCACAGTTTACAGAAGTTTCAGTTCATAGTTGACTGGCTTCAAAGCAGAGTGTCATGGCAATGGGGTATCAGGGAGAAATAGTTCATAGCAGGCACAAGGCAGCAAAAGCAATGATGTAGTAAAGCAGTGGCAGAAGCAGAAGCAACAAGAAACCACAGTTGCTCTCTTTGTGCCCCTTATATTCTTTCCAAGGTGTCTATCCTTAGGGTGGGTGGCACTCACACTCAGAGTGGGCCTTCCCATTATCCACACTCAGAATTATGCCAAACCAATCAGTGAACTAATTTAGTAATCATGCACCCTTGATCCCAGAATCATATACTCTAGATCCTGCCACCTCTGAAAAGCCCCACCTGTAACTGCCAGAGGCTTTGGGGGGACATCTAGACATAATCCATAACACTTACCTTAGCCCATTTATGCTATTATAATAAATATCATAAGCTGAGTACTTTATAAACAACAGATATTTATTCCTCAGTTTTGGAGATAAGGAAGTCCAAGATCAAGGTGGTGACAGATGTAGTGACTGGTGAGAAGTCACCTCCAGCTTCACAGATGGCTCCTTTTTGCAGTGCCTTCACACGGAGGGAGGGACTATGCTGTTCTCTGGGCCCTCCTTCATAAGAGCACTCATTTGGGTCACAGGGGCTTCCCCCTCATGGCACAACAGTCTCTCAAAGGCCTCACCTCCTAACACCTTTTCAAGTTAGGATTTCAACGTAAGGATTTGGGGGAATACAAACAGATCATAGTAGTAACCCATAAAGCATTTATTTTATAATTCTGAGAGACAAACTGAGTTGATGCATTATTAGAATTCTGATACCAAAAGAGACAATCAGAAAAGCAATAAAAATATGCTGTGTATTCTGTGGTTATTTGATGACTCAGAATGATATTTAAGATAAAACAGTGTCAAAATAGTATTGAAAGTTAAGAGGTAAAAACCCAAATTTAAATCTGTTTTTATCAAGGAAACCTCATATGTTAATTATTGCTTTCCCACTTTTACTAATGGTTTTGAGATATGTGCAACACAAGGTGTCTATGTAAGTAAGCAGTCTAAAGTGTCCTAGTCATCAACTGTTTTTTTTTTTTTTTCACTTTTATTTTTTCTTGTAGTGCTAAGGAAGGAGTCTAGTGCCTCATACATGCTTTGGATCAATGCAAATCAAGAGGCTGCCCTGGGGAGTGATGAGGTATGGCCAGCAGATCACTGCAGGATATAAGTTGAGAGGAAGGGCATTTAGAAGTTCAGAGCTGCTCACTGTCATGGGCACAGCAGAAGTAATCAGTATAGAGTAATAGAGTCCTCTTTCTGTCAACCAACACTGAGAGTATTTTGCAAATTCCATGTGGCTCATGTTAGGTTAAGCACAGCTTAATAACAGGCTGCATAATTCTCAAGTGTTTTCTCTTGCATCCCTGGGTTGTCTTTATGCTACACTGAGTGGCAAGAAGGTTCAGTGTAATTATCCCCATCACTGAGTGCAGTGATATGACTTGCCCAAGCTGGTCCAGGGAGTATAAATAATGGACAGGGCAAGGATCCCCACTTATTGAATATCCATCGTGGTGTCATCATTGTGCATTTGATTCCCAAAGCTTCTTACTGAAGCCCAGGGCTGGATGTGCCTCATGGTGGTGCTGGTGAGATAAAACCTCAAAACAAAAGCTGATCTGGGAAGAGGAGTCTGGCACAGGCCTGTAAAACTGATCTCCTTGCTCAAATAACCAGGATGGCAAATATCAGGGACTTGCCTATCTCCTGCTTCTTTTCCAAGCACAATAGCCTAGTTGCCACTATTTATTTTATTTTATTTTATTTTTCCAACTCAAGAAAAAAAAAAGGTAGGATCAAATGAATTGAGGCACTGGAATCAGATGCTGCTGACTATAGCTTTGTGATTGTCTAGGTAGGCAACCCTGGGCCTGTTTATTCCTTTTGATTCCTAGCATTCACTTCTTTTTCCAATTTTCAAATTATGTGAGTATATATAAACTTTCCTTCTTTTTCTTGATGTGTGTTTTTGTGTGTAGAAAGGGAGACAGACATAAGAGACAGAAAAAGAGAAACAGGGACAGACTAAAAAATATCAACAATTTTCCTTCAGTAAGTAAAATATTTTCAATATCTCTGAGGCTTCCTAGATGCTCCTCTTTGTGGCCCACCCTCTCCGATATATCTTTAATCCAAATTTGTGTTTATTACTTTTTGTTTTCTTATGGTACATGTTAAGCCATTATACTATTAAATTCACCTGCTTTTGAACTTCCTATAGTGTCAAACTTTTACTTTTTCTCTCAATATTGTGTTTAGCCAGATGTGATGATGGCCCACACTTGTAATCCCAGCACTCTGGGAGGTTGAAGCAAGAGGTCTGCAACTTTGAGCCAAGCCTAGACAATCTAGTCTGGAGACTTAGACTCTCTTAAACTAAAAATATATTATTTTATTTAGTACTGGAATTTGAACTTGAGGACTTTGCACTTTCCTGAAAGGCACTGTGCTGCTGAACTATATCTCTGGTCAAATTAAAATATTTTAAAATGGTTGAGGATGTAGTTTAGTGTGAAGATCCTAGGTTTAATTCTCAGGACAAAAAAAAAAAGAAAGAAAAAGAAAGATGACTGTGCTCAAGTTCATAAGATTTGTCTCTGAAGATATGTATAACTATATTTCATTTTACTGCTACCCAGCATTTTGTTTTATGAATATGACACAATTTATTTATCTGTTAGTATTTCCAACAATGTACATTCAGAGTGCTTCCAACTTTTTGCTGATATAAATACTATTTTGATTATTCTTGTTCTTATTTCTTGATGTGCATTGGTGAGGGTTTTTCAAGGGTATATTTTTTGGAATGGAATTGTTCAGTTGTAGAATATATGTATCCTGTACTTTTCTAGATAATGCAAAATCATTTTTCCTGAAAGTCTACAACTTGTTTCCCTGCCAGTAGTGTATAAGATTTCTTGTTCCTGCTTCCTTGCCTATCCAGACTGTGATCTGTGCTGTCAAGTCTCCATATATGTCTGGATCACCTGGATTTTTGCCCTATTCTTTGTTTTATCATTATCCCAACACCAAAGATCTCATTTACTAGAACATCCTGATTAATCTTGGATTGTTAGGCAAGTTCTCCTTCTTGCTCTTTGTTAGGATCATCCCTCCTAGCCTTCTATCCTCCCAGGTGCAAAGGCCAACAACCCAGGAGTTGACTTTTCTTTTTTCATGCTCTTTATCAGTTCTGTCAGAAAAACCCTGGTGGCTCAATCCTGAGACTATGTACATAATATGACAATTTTCAATTACTTCCATCCCACTATGCTAGACCAGCTTGTCACATTTCTCACCTATGCTATCAGAAGCTTCTGAGCTGATTTCCATGCTTTTGCCTCTGGCTTGTAGAGTCTATCTCAACCAGAAACTAGAATAATTTAAAAATAAAAAAATAAGACAAATTTCATAAACTCTGTGCTCAGAATACTTTAGATCTCCATTTTTCTAAAAGTAAAAATCCAAGTGCTATGGTGGCTTATGATTCCTGTGGCCTCACTGAATCTATCTCCTGTCTTCCCTACCAGACTTATTCCATTTCAGCTGTACTGGGTCCCTTGCCAGTCCTTGGACACATATGGCTGTCTCAAAGCTCTTAGCTGGGCATAGTGGTACATAACTGTAATCCTAGCATTTAGAGAAGCTAAGGCAGAAAGATCATATTCAAGTCCTGCCTGGGCATATTTGAAAAATGGCTGGGGATATAGCTCAGTGGCAGAGGAACCCTGGGTTAGAATCCAGAGAATGGGTTAGAATCCAGAGAAAAAACTCCCAACAAAACAAAACAAAACAAAAGCTACCAACTTGTTGGTCCTGACTATTTTTTCTCACATGAGTCACACTATCATATTCTCTAAATCTTTGCCCAAATGTTTGCTTCTCAGTGAGATCTACTTTAGTTGCCCTATTTAAAATGGAAATAATCTTCTAATCCCTCAGCCAGAAGGTCCTCATTTATAATTTCAGGGTGACCATTCCCATAAGCTGGAAAGTGGATGCTGTTCTCTGAGTTTGTATTGCTATCGTACTTCTAGCTTTGTCTTTCTCTGCAGCACTGATCACTTTTGTCAAGACTATACTTTTCTTTTTTGTCATTTTGTTTACTAACTGTCCCTTTCCTACCTATGACTTGAATGCAAGCTCTGTCAGGGCAGGAATTTTGTCTTTTTAGTCTACTGTTGAATCATCAGTGTCTAAAAAGAAGCTCAGACATCGTAGGGGCTTAATACAGATTTGTAAATGAATAACTAACAATTTTGCTTCTCCCTTTTCAATCTCATACTTTTAAGTTTTCTTATTATAGTATTTGTTTTGGTTTGTTTGCTTTTGTTGTTTTGAGACAAGGTCTCACTTTGTAGTTTACATTGGCCTTGAACTCACAACAATATTCCTCCCTCAGCCCCCTGAGTGCTAGTATTACAGGCATGTACTAACATGTTCAGCTTTCTTTTCTCTCTCTCTCTTTCTCTTTCTTTTTAAATATGGAATGCTTCACAAATTTGCATGTCATCCTTGCACAGGGGCCATGTTAATCTTCTCTGTATTGTTCCAATTTTAGTATATGTGCTGCCAAAGTAAGCACACCCAGCTTTCTTATTATATTATTATACTAACTGGAAGATCCTGAATAATGTTGAATAGGAGCAGTGAAAGCTGATATTCTTGTCCCATTCCTGATTTTTGTGGGACTACTTTTTTACATTATATCATTATTTTTTAAGTTTGCTAGGTATTTTTTTATTATTAGAATCAGGAAGACCCTTTTGATTCCTAGTTTGTTTAAAAAATTTAAAAAGTATTCATACTTGTCAATTTTTCTTTTTTATAGTTGTTAAATTTTATTAAGCTTTTCTGCATTGGTATACTGAAACTTCCCTGTGCCTTTCATGCTAATGTGGTTAATTATATTAATAGATTTTCTGATATGAAACTACCTTGTATATGGTCAGCTGGTCATGAGGGTAAATGCAGGCTGAGTGTGGCAACCTCACTGAGCTGAGCAGAGATGGGAATTCAGGGATACTAAAGCAGATAAAATGGACAGAGCAGAGTCTTAGAGAGGTTCCTAAGCAGGGGAAGTGATTGCTGCAGAATACTAAATCACCTGTGCACAGGGTGCAGGTTCATGAGGCTTATCATGAAACACCTCGAAAACTGAACTGGCCAACTGCTAGAGCTATGCAGGGTAGGAAACATTTGAAATATGATTAGCTAGAATGGAAAGTTCTTGTTAAATATGTATAGTCTCCAGTAAAGACCCCAGACTATTTCTAAGTAAAGGCTGTTAAAGACACATCCAAATCACTTAGACATATTTTGAGCTGGATATGGTGGTGCACATCTATAATCTCGTTAGTCAGAAGTCCAAGGCAGGAGGATCACATATTCAAGGTCAGCCTGGGCAACACAGTGATTTCAAGGTTGTCCTGGACTCCATCCATAATGAGAGCCCATCTCAGAAAAACAAATCAAAAATAAAACTGACCAAACAGACAAAAAACTGCAAATTTTGAAAAAAATAAATATAACCTGCAAGTAACTAACTGCCTGTTAGAAAAACCCAAAACTCTTAAACAGTCTAATGGGGGGATCTAACAGCATCCAATTAAAAAGCACCAGATAGTAAAAAAATGTGATCTAAAATCAGGAGCAAAATCATTCAGTAGAAACTGACTCAAATGACAGAGACAAAGGTTTTAAAACACCTACTAAAATGTGCTCAAAGAGGTAAAAGAAATCACTTATACCTAAATATGAAAAGAGCAAATAGCCAAATAACCAAATAGTATAGAGTTCAAAATTTCAGGATATGAAATGAAAAAGTCACTAGATGGGATTAATAGCAGATTAGACACTATAGAAGAACAGGTCAGTGAACTTGTAAAAAGTAATGAATACTATTCACACCAAAGCATACACACCCAACTCAGATCTCTGATTTATAGAAAAATTAAAAGTGGCATGTGTATGTGCAATTGTGTGTGATAAAAGTCTGAGACAGAGGAGGACCAGGACACAAATATATTTTAAAAAATTAATTGACAAAATTTTTCCAAATTTGATAAAAAAGCTCAAAGTTCACAAATTCAAGACAAAGAACCCCAAGCAGAATAAACTTAAAATCATACCAAGCAACATAGCCAAACTACTAGAAACTAGTGACAAAGAGAAAAGTCATAAATTGTTTAGAGGAAAAAGTTTTATTACATACAGAGAAAGCTCACAATTACTATAGATATACTGTCAGAAATAATATAAGCTAGAAAACATTGGAATATTTTTAAAATGCTAAAAGAAAAAAAACTATTAATCTAGAATTCTATGTCTAATGAGAATATTCTTTAAAAACCTATCAAACACAAGTGGAGAGAAAGTGTTCCCTGTAGATATGCACTATAAGGAAATATCAATAATACTCTTTAAGCAGACGGAAAATAATGACAGGTAGAAATTTGGATGTACACATAGAAATGAAGACCCTCAGAAATGGGAAATATAAATTTTCTCATTAAAATGTTTTCTTTAAAGATAATTGACTATTATTGCTGGAGTTCTGGCTGGAGCTCCCAGTAGCTGTCTTGGACGGAAGACTGACCTTTGCACCTTGAACCTGCCTTTTCCTTCCTTGGGCAATGCAAACTCAACAGGATCTAAAGAGCCTGGTTCCTGGACTCTGACTCACCAGACCATACCTGAATTGAATCTTCTAGATATTTTGACACCGTGAAAAAGAATGTATCATGTTAAGACATCATTATATGGAGGTTTTCTCTAATGTAAGCTGAACCTAATTCTAACTCATGTGATTAGCTATTTGAAGTAGTGTTATAGTTGGTAAATCTCTGATAAGATGATCTAGAAAAAAGAAGATACAAATAAGTAATATGAATATTTTAAAAAGGATCTGTTCGAGAAAAGTTTGGCCCCAGTGTGTGAAAACTTGTGCCAATCTACTATGAGACTGAAGAAGAGTCGGACAGCTCCACAGGGTATAGTTTATTGGGGATCTACTGAAATAAAGTGTGGACCTAGGCATCAGCAAGACCAGTGGATCCTTGAAACTTGTATTAAAAGGAGGATCTTATAAATGGTCAGGACAAAAGCGATTTTGTCTAAATCAGTGTGTACCTGGTTTATTTCTCTTCAAGCACATTCCTGGTGTCCATGGTATTAGGGTCTGATCAGAAAGTTCCATACATCACACTAGTGTCTTTGTTTATCTAAAGATATTAGGAAACTACACAGAGAAAACTCATCAGAATTTCTTAGGGACAGTCATGGCAGTTATGACTCAAATTGGCTGCATCAGACCAAGCTAAATCCATATAGAGGCATAATCATAAACACAGCAGAGATTATAAAGATCATGAAAATGTTATGTTTATAACCTTTCACAGTCAAAAAAAAAAAAGAACATGTTTCTAACAAAAAGGGGGAAAAAAGGAAACAAAAACACCAGAAGTCAAGAAAAAGCATATGTGAAACAGTTATTTGTATTCTGTTCATAGCAGTGTTATTCACAAAGTCAAAAGGTCTCCAAATGTTTATCATTGAACGAATAGATAAATGAAATGTGGTAGGTATATTATACATACAATTCAATATTATTTAACCTTATAAAGGAATGAAATGCTGCTGGGAGAATTGCTTGAGTTTAGAAGACCAGCCTGAGCAACATAGGAACCTCCTCTGGGGGATAAATGGTGATGATGCTCATACAAACATGAATGTACTTAATGCCACTTGAATCTTACACATAAAAATAGTTAAAGTGGTAAGTTATATTAATATATTAATTATTAATTATGTATATGCCCATTATACAATACTTTATTTTTCTTTTTAGGTGTTTGGAGCAGGGGAATTTTTCAGTTGCTTCTAGAAATGGAAAACTGGCCCTCACATTCAGAAACATCTAGGTTGTAGGATCCTGTCCTTTATTTACAGAATTGGAAGAAAGAATGAGTATAAATATAAGATGTGAGAACAACCAGCCAGTAGTGAAGGCAGGCATCACTGGACTCCCTGCCCAAAGCCAGCTCATGAGGAAGAAGGATGCCTGTACAACAGAATGACTTCACCTTGTCTCCAGGGTGGTGCTGGCCGTTTCCTCATGGGAGCTGACCAGTGATGTTTGTCTATCTGCCTAGTGGGAGCCAGGCTTACTGACCAAGTTCAGCTCCCACAGCTCCTGTGGGAACAACATCTACTTGGCACCAGGCTAGGAGCAGGGCTCCTGGACAACGATGTTTCCCGTTGTGTGCCTTACAGAGCCTTTTGTCTGTCTTCAGCTATCTCACAAGAGATATACACTCAGATCACCTGAGCCTCAAAAATGTACCAGGAATTTACTTTGCAGCACACCACATTCCAGATCCATGTGTAGGATGGTCACACCCAGATTCCAAATGAGAGTCTCAGCAGCGCTGGCTCCTCCTGTGGGCTTTTCCCCCCTTCTCATGTGTGTCAGCCTTGTAACTTTGAGCTGAGGTGCTGTCGGGCAGGAATGTGGCCTACTTCTGCATTTGTGCATGACATGCTTCATCCCTGATGAGAGGTAGGTTTCTTCATATGAAGCCCATTTCTGTGAATCCTTGTTTCCCTTTGGGAGCATGTAGGAAACCTGGATGATTTACTTTGAGCAGTGACTTTTTTGTAAGGACAACTCTAGGCCCGTACTCATGAATATTCCAAAGGCTCCTGTGTGGCTTCTAAGCCTCCCCTCATTCTACTTGTCCTATTTCATCTCCTGATGTCTGCTCTTGTGGCCTGTTCATCCTCCACAGCACACCCCATGTTTTTGGTCCTTGGTCTGGTACGTTTGTCCTTGTGGCTCCTGGCCACTAATCTTGCTATATTAGAGTTATACATAGAAACAGAACTAGTAGGATGTGTAAAAAGATAGATCTCTATTTACCTACCTACCTACCATTGGCTATTGATTTATTTTAAGGAATTGGTTCAAGCCAGGGATATAGCTCAGTGGCATAGCGTCTGCCTGGGAAACTCAAGGTCATGAGTTTAGTTCCTAGTACAAAAAAAAAAAAAAAGGAATTGGCTCATGTGATTGTGGGGACTAGCAAGTTCTAAATCTATGGGGGCTGTGCAGCAGACTAGAGACCCATTCCCACATCTGAAGGCTGTCTGGAGGCCAAATCTCCTTCTCAGAGAACCTCAATCTTATCTCTTGATTAGGTAAGGCTCATTTATATGATTGAGGGTGACCTGTTTACTCAAAATCTTCTAATTTAAATTTATTCACATCTAAAGCACTCCTTTAGCAGTATCTGGATTGGTGTTTAACCAAATAAATGAGTTCCATAGTCTGGCCAAATTGACACATAAACTTAACCTTCAGAATTTTCCTCCAGTATGACTGGTTCTTACTATCTGGTATTAGTTGAGTATTTACTACATAACAGGTATTGTGTTAAGTGCTTTCTCTGGCTCATTTGATGTAATATTTAATAATAGTCCTATGGTGTAGGTTTTAATATGATCCTTCACTTACAGAGATGAGGTTGAAAGAGGCTGAGTAGCCCATGGTTGCACAGCAAGCTGAGGAACTGGAGTTTAAGGGCAGGCAGTACCACTGCAGTACCCACTGCTTAGCTGTACATGGTCCTGTTGCCTCTTCCATAGTGCCCATAGGTTCTGCCCATGTTCCTAACCCCCAAGGGCACTATTATAACTTGCAGGTCTTTGGGGCACTTTCCCTTATCTGCTCATGTCTTACTCTCTTTCCTTCCTTGTTAGGGGGAGAGATGAGTTTTTTGAATATGAAGTTCAGGATTGTGCATGGCCAGTCATCTCTGACTTGTCCCTGTTATGTTCCTGTCCTGGCTGCCAGGCAGTCCTGTATGGCCATTGGCCCTGGCTGGGCACTCTGACCACAGGTTTCAGAGCACTTCTAGCCTCAGCTGATAACAAATTGGAAGAAAGCCTGGCTCTGGTCTGAGGGGTCAAATAAGGTTAGCCCCAACAGGACACTGTGGCCTGGCTACAGAAGAGGCCATTAACACAGTCTCTGCCTTCTCAGGATACTTAAGTAGCCCAGGAATGTGATTTTAGCCTTGTCTTAGCAACACTGCCTTGAACTCTCCAGGCTTAGCTTTCTTTCCCTAGCTTCCCTGAACTTCATGAACTACTTATTTCAACCTTGCTAGTCCTACTTCACCCTCATTTATTGTCCTGTTCACCAACCTGGGCCCCAGGGGACTGAGGCTCCTTTCCTGCTTCTTGCCTGCTAGAGGCCTGGCCTCAGGAGCAGGGTGACACTGAAGGTTTAAACTTGCCTCTTCCTTGTAGTAAGATGAATATTGTCTTCCCCAAATATGTCTAACTCCTAACCTCTGGCGCCTGGGAATATGACCTTATTTGGAAAAGGGGTGTTTATGGATGTAATTAACCTAAGAATCTAGAAATAAAATTTCCTGGAAGGGCCCTAAATCCAATGACAGATGTCCCTTTATGAGTGAGGCAGAGGGATTTTAGAGATCCTGGGATACAGGACGCTGTAAGCAGAGAGAAACAGAGAAACAAAGATTAAAGTTATACAGTCCCAATTGAGGAATGCTGAGTCCCCAGAAGCTCAGAAGAGGCAAGAAAGTATCCACTCATAAAGCCTGCAGAGGAAGCATTTAGCTGGAGGAAGAAGGCTTCTCCTGCTGACACCTTGGACTTCTGGCTCTAGAGCTATGAGAGAATATGCTTCTGGGCCCAGGATATAGCTCAGCAGCATTGCACCTGCCTGGCAAGTGTGAGGTCATGGGTTCGATTCCCAGTACCAAAACAAAACAAAACAAAACAAAATGAAAAAGATACAGGAGAATACACTTCTGTTATTGTAAGTTATCTAATTTGTGGCAATTTGTTATGGCAGCCCTGAGGAATTAGTACATCTCCCCACCCATGGATCTGGGGCCTGGCCTGGCCTTTTCCTGCCCTGGGGAGCCAAAATCTAGCTAGGGTGTTTCCTGGCCGTGTATGTACCACCCTCCCAATAAAAATGAGTGGAATGGAACTGCATAGAATGAGGAGATTGAGTGCAGCTGAATTAGAAAGTGGCCTTCAAGAACATTCCTGAGTTTAAATCCTTCTTCTACTGTATAGAAGGAAACTTATTGTATCAAGAAACGTTAGTTTCTTCAGTGGGTGGTTTGGGATCAAAGGAAATAATAAATAGAAAATGCCAAGCACAGAAGTGACCATAAATGGTGTTATTACTCTGCAAGAAAGAGCAGAAAAAAAATCTGGGCTAGAAAACTTGGAATTCTAGACCACTTCTACCATGGAAGGGCCATGACCTTCAGGTGACACTTTTTCCACCCTGAGTGTCAGTGCCTGCACCTGTCCTTCACTCCAGGGTCAGTTTGTCCTATCCGCTCACTCACAGGACTATTATGAGATTCAAAGGAAGAGGCAGGAGTACAAGCCTCTTACAAACCATATTCATCAACCCAACATATTTGTATTCCAATTACATAGTAATTATCTATGTCCCAGTGCTTTGTACCCTAGTATCTTTGTGCCTTTGTGTAACTCAGGAGAAGATAGGTGGTTTCCAAGCTTTTACTGTTACCTGGGGTTAAATCATTCTTATTAAAGAAACTTGGCTCTCAAACAGGGAGACTTAAACCACAAACACATGTTCCCTGCTAAGAAGCCCATGATTTTGCAGCTGGGTTCTTGCTTTTTTGGCTTCCCCTCTTTCCTACTGTGATCACCTACTGGCTTCTCATAGCAGGTGCCTGTGGAGGCCCTGGCCTGGGAGCCAGACTGCCTAGTACCAGCCCTCCCACACCCTGTGTGGAACCAGCCTGAATCATTGAGCTTTGGTAGGTCTGCCAGCTGGGGATTATTCCCTTTGGATAAATGTGACCTGATCACTGCCTTCCAGCTGCTTAGAGCCCTAGGAATGTGACATACATACCTAATTTTAAATTACTTTATGGTAAATTATAGGAGTAGATCCAAACTGCTAGTGAAACAGAGATGATGGATGAGCTTCTCTGTCTTGGAGATGTGGATGGAAGTTTCACACAACAGCTTTTCTTGAGCTCATTCCTGTCATGAATCTCATTGCAACAACTTGATATTCCTATCCCTGAAGATTCTTGTCACAGAGGTATAAAGGTGCAGTTGTACAAGGTGAGGGGTGGGGTAGGAAGAGCCAGACAACGATTGTGCAGAGGAAGTGGAAATGTTTTTCTTTCTTTTTTTTTTTGGGGGGGGTACTGGGAATCGAACTCACAACCGCATGCTTGTAAGGCAGGCACTTATGCCACTGAGCTAAATCCCCAGCCCCAATGTTGTTTTTCTTATATGTTGGGGCAGAATGTGGGATGACTTCTTCCTCACCTTTGAGTGTGGTTCTACTTACCCACCTGCCCACTTGCACTGTACCACCTGGCCTGAGTGTTCATCTAGTGTTTCCACACCATGCCCTCCTCTCTGATCACCTGCCTTTAAGAGAATTCCTACTCCTACCCGCTGCCTGGAACAAGCTTCCTCTTGGCTCCAGAGATACCTGTCAGAGTTCTCAGAAAATGCCCCTCCTGCTCTTCCCCACCCTGCTGGGTCCATTTCTTGGGCACTCCCCATGGCTTACTTTATTCTAAGCTGTGGAGAGTCTGGGCTGTGTAGGAAGGTGGATGATTGTTTCCTACTTTCACATTCTTAAAGTTATGATCTTATTATGAATTGTGAGAAACTTCATAACAAAAAAAATCTACCACTAGACATGGTGGCTAACACCTGTAATACCAGGTATTCAGGAGGCTGAAGCAGGAGGATTGCAAAATCAAGGCTAGTGTGGGCATCTTAGCAATATCCTGTCTCAAAATGAAATTTTAAAAAAGGGTTGGGGATGAAGCTTAGTAGTACAGCACTTGCCTAACATGCATGAGGTCCTAAATTCAATCCCCCATTATGTAAACAAAAAATAAGAAGAAATTGAAACAATTCTAGAATTCTCTAGAATTGAACTCACAACCTCACACTTGCCAGGCAGGCACTGTCCCACTGAGCTATATCCCCAGTCCCAAGAAGAAAATTCTATCATCTGCTTTATTTGTTTTTATTGCTTAACTGATTTTATTTTATATTTTTGGTATCGAGAATCAAACTCATGACCTTGTACTTTGTCACACAGGTGCTGTGCCGCTGAGCTAGATCCCTGGCCAGCTTAACTGATTTTAATAATATGACATAAAGCCCCTAGACTTGACATAACCATTATGCAAAACACATAGATGAATACTGCCTTCTTTTAAAAATATAAAATAGAAGCTGGATGTGGTGGTGCATGCCTATAAACCCAACACTCAGGAGGCTGAGGCAGGAGGATTGCTGCAAAGTCAAGGCCAGCCAGGTTTACAAAGTGAGTTCAAGGCCAGCCTGAAATGCATAGTGAAACCCTGTCTCAAAAATAAATAAATAAGGGTTGGGGATATAGCTCAGTGGTATAAGCACCTGCCTGGCAAGTGCAAGGTCATGAGTTTGGTCCTTGGTCATATATATATATATATATATATATATATATATATATAATAAGCAAAGACCTGAAAATAGGCAAGTTTCTATCAAATAAAGGAAAAAAACTTCTTTTATATGTCATTTGAAAAAGGGAAATTATCATTTTAAATAATATTCAAGTTTATTAAATTATAAAATAAGTTATACAATGTTAAACTTTCATCAGCTTCAAGGTTTATGATGCTGCCAAATTTTCCATGGAATTGACCTTTCAAATCTGCTAACACCTGCTGAACTGATTCTACTCTGGATTCTAAGGCATCAATTTTTTCTTTTTTCATTTTTTTTTGGTACCAGGGATCGAACTCATGACCTTGCACATGCCATGCAGGCGCTTGTGTCACTGAGCCAAATCCCTGGCCCCTGCATCAATTTTTTCTTGCAAATTTTTCTTTGCATCTTCTAACATTTCTTGTGATTTTTTTTTTTTTTTTTTTGCACTGGGGATTGAACTCATGACCTCATGCTTGCCAGGCAAATGCTATACTCTTGAGCTATATCGCTGGCCCTTTTGTGTTTCTTTCTAGACGGGCTAAGGAAAACATCACCAATTTGATCAGGTACCATGAAATAGTCATCATCTGTGAGCATGATGTTGTCACAAGTATCTTCTAAATTCCAGAGTTGTTTCTTTTTTACTTGTATTTCTTCTTTTAGTTCTGTGATTGTAATTGTATTCTGTGCAAATTTGTTTATCTTTTATTGATCTTCAAAAGTAACACTGACCTCTTCTGCAACCCTCTTCTTTATGGTGGCTGTCATCTGGGGATTCCTGTTACTTGTTTTAGTTTATTAGGGCTGCTATAACAAAGTATCACAGACCTGAGTTGGGTGCCTAACAAACAGAAACTTATTGTCTTACAATTTGGGGGCCTAGAAATTTGAATCTGGTTTATAGATGGCTATCTTCTGCCTGTGTTTTCACATTATCTTCTCCTTGTATTTATCTATATTCAGATTTTCTCTTGTTAAAA
This sequence comes from Hydrochoerus hydrochaeris, assembly GCA_004027455.1. Lineage (NCBI taxonomy): Eukaryota > Metazoa > Chordata > Mammalia > Rodentia > Hydrochaeridae > Hydrochoerus > Hydrochoerus hydrochaeris. Next base: position 106,693 of record PVLA01003312.1, read on the forward strand.
CATCAGTCATATTGTATTAGGGCCCCTCTAACAACTCCATTTTAACTTAATCATCTCTTTAAAGGCCTTGTCTCCAAAGAGCTACTGAGGTTTAGGATTTCAACATGTGAACTTGGAGGGGATTCTGTTTGGGACTACAAATTATAAATCGAGGCTAGGGACCCAGAGGTCTTAATCTTACCCCACAGCAAGATTGTATCAGTGGAAGACATCCTGGTTCCTTGAGAATCCAGTAGTAATAAATATAGGGCTCCTCCTCTTCCCACAACATAAAGATCCTCAGTATAAGGTCACCAAAGCCCTTTGAGTCATCCCATAATCCCTCCGATTATACAACCAATAAACAGTGGCTAGCTTGGAGTGCCTTTGTCTCTGCCCATCCATCCCCCTATCATGCATTACTAAATTTGTTTCTGTTTTTTCTTCACCCTTTGCTGTACCCCTCATACAGGCAGTTGGGGATCTTGGCCAGGTCCCCATTAGGAGTCATTTCAACCTCTAACACCATCAAAGCCATTTAAAAGTGTATAGTTCAGGGCCGTGGGATGTAGCTCAGTAATGCAGCACCTGCCTGGCAAGCACAAGGTCCTGAGTTTGATTCCTGTTGCAAAAAAATTTAAAAGTGTACAGTTTAGTGATATTAATTATGTTCACATTGTTGTACAACCATTATTATGGTCTATATTTTAGAATTGTTTTCATCTTACAAAACTTAAACCCTGTATCCATTACCCCCTTACCAGCCTCTGGGAATCATTGTTCTACTTTCTGTCTCTGTGTATTTGATTACTTTAGGTATCTCATCTAAGAGGAATTATAGAGTATTTGGTTTTGTGTGTGTGTGTGTGTGCTTGCATATGTGAGTATGGCTTCCTTTGCTTAGCCTAATCCAATATAATGTCTTCACTGTTTATCCATTTTTGTAGCATATGTCAAAATTTCTTTCCTTTTTCAGGCTTAATAATAATATATGCAGAAAAGGAGGTTAATTTTGGATTTATCTTCAGTGTCCACCAACTTAGCACACTGATTTGTCCATAGTAAGTACCATCAATATTTGTTTCATTAAATTTGGGAAGGGTAGAGAGGCCTAGGAAGAACTCTGTAAGTACTCACATGTCATTTCTAGAACTGAGACTTTCTTTTTCATTATCAGTACAAAACTATTTTAATAGTATCTAAGGTTTCTTAGATATAGCCAAAAAAATAGAGATTCAGTTTTTATTGAGGAATTAAGGTCAGAGCCAGTAACTTAGAGCTTTTTAAATATTGCTTATCATGGATGTTTTTGTATACTTTTTCCTGGAATTTTTTATATTGGAAAAAATTATTGTACTGAGATTATACTTGTCTGGCTCACTAACTTATATCTGAATATATTAATTAATGATAATTTTGTTCTACCAAGTGCCTGTTGTAAATATACACAGTCATAGCAAGCATGTAGGGTTCCACCAGGAGAATGCAGATGAATACTTCAAGAGTATTCACATTCGTCGTGGTAGGTAAGTCAACATTTATAAGAAACTGTCATAGGAAGGCTCTGGGTAAAACCAGGAGTAGTCTGCCAGGATTAAAACAATCCCTAAGACTAGTTTGCTAAGTGAAGTTTTAGATTTTGAAGGTGAGACTTTCACAGGCTGGAAGTCTTTTCTGGAAAATCTGACTAATCCAAGGAAAAGTACCTGCAGATATTGACAAAGGAGGAAGGTTCCTTATAAATAGGCTCAAATATTCTAAAGCCATAGATGATCATTACAATCATCTGAGGAGGTTTAAATACCTGTCCTGTGCCCCACCCTCACCCAAATGACTACATCAGGAAATCTGCAGATGGGGTCAGGTGGTTAGTATTATAAAGTTTACTAATGATTGCTGTGTGTGGCCAGGGCTGTGAACCACTGCTGTGCAGCAAAGCCTGTGTGTGGTTGACGAGTTCTACCACAGGTTCTGGGTTTCTGACCAGCTCTTTAGTGATCTTCTCCTAACTGTGAATGGACAGCAAAGGTGCACAGGCTATGTAAAAACAGCTTCTAATATGAAAACAACAACAAAATGACCAGAAAAATGAATACTGTACAAAATTTTTTAAAAACTATCTTCCTTATCTTCTGAGACATGAGAAGTTATTACATTAGTGAGAGAAGAAAAACTTGGAATTAAAAATTAAAAAGACAGCAAAATCTCCTAGCTATGAAAACATGGTAGCAGAATTACTATTTTGCCAAATTCTTGAAAAGAAATTGAGAAATCTCAATAACAAATACAGTTGAGGAAATCTCCCAGAATGTTGAGTAAAAAGTTAAAGAGGGAAAGAAGAAAGCAAGAAAGATGGAAAATAGATGTAAGAAAATGAGGACAGTCTTGGACAGTGATGGTGAATCTGTGACATGCATGCCAGAGGTTTGCCATCACTGGCTTAGGAAGTGCAGCGTACAAGTAATAGAACAGCATACAAGTAATAGAACAGTAATTCAGAGAGACAACAGAGGAAACAGTGAAGAAACCATCAAAGAAACAGTTCAAGAAAACACTAGCATCTGTTTTTCCCAGAATGAAGGACATGAGTAAAAGGGACCAGCAAAAGCTCAAGGTAATGTGTGGAAATACTCCCCCTCACACACACAATAGTGAAACTTCAGAACAACATACAGCTACAGCAGTAACTTCCAGAGAGCAAAAGAGACTCCAGACAGAGGATTAAGGCTGAAAATGACTTCTGAGCTCTCAGCACCAAAAAAACACAAAACTTCAGTGAAATGGCAAAGTACTATATTTCTTTCGGTTTAAGTTCCTTGTCTATAACTCAGGCTCAGTGTTGGGTAACTTAAGTTTCTTCAGGCCCCTTAGAGCTGTTTTGAACCAAAATGAGCAGATTGCTTCTCTCCTTCAGCACCACTGGTCAGAACTGATCTCTATTCCCTTGCGATGTCCTTTGGAAATCTCTAGCAGCTCTTGAGCTAGGATGCTCAGGGTTCTCCTAAATCTGCTGTGAAGTGACAGAGGAGATCCTTCTCCTCTTTGTCCACTCTTTTTGAGGGGTCACTTAGCAGTACTAATTACACCTGAACTCTTAAAAGAATTCAAAATGAAATGCTGTGTATTAGTTTCCCCGAGGCCACCTTAAGAAATTGCCACAATCTAGGTGATAACAATCTAAGTGTTCTGTTCTAAAACAACAAAAATTTATTCTTTCATAGTTTCAGAAGCCAAAAATCTTAAATCAGACTTCCAGCAGGGCCATACTCCTTCTAAAGGCTTTATTCTGCCTGCAGTTTCTTTGTACTCCTAGGTTTCTCACCTTACCCACCAGATGGAATGGAAGCAATGGTCTGTCAGAAGCTGGGCCAGGTGACAGATCTGAGTGATAGGCACAATATTTTACTCATAAACTTCTATCTTCTGTCTCACCTAAGCTTATCTTCCTGGAATCACCAGCCAGCTCCTCCTTATTTCAAAATGTGATCATTCCTAGGGGTTTTGTCCTCCCTACTCCATAAGGCCATACAAATGCTTGTATTTGAGCTTAGTTTCAAAGTAGAACATCTTCAGTAAATATAAGTAGAGAACTTTTATAATATTATACAAAAATGTTATTTTGCTTATTAAAAGCATTTGAGAGTAACTACATATAAATCTCTAAATTCCCATATTTGTTCATTCAATGAATATTTATTGGGCTAGGTGCTGGCACAGCAGGGTTCAGAATCTATATACATAGCTAGATTGAATGCTCCTGGATTACAGAGAGCCTGTGAGTGATTTTGGTACCCTTCTTCAATAGGTCTTCTTTTGCTTTGCTTTCATAGATTCTATCAATATGAAGATAGCTGCCCAAGGCTTATGACCAGTCACTTGGATCAAGAAAGCCAATAGGGATAACAGGAATGGTGGCACACACCTGTAATGTTAGCAATCTAGAATACTGGGGCAGGAGGATCACAAGTTTGAGTCCAGCCTAGGACTCAGTGACTTCACAAAGCCCTGTCTCAAAATAAAAAAAAATGGCTGTAGAACATAGCTCAATGCAAAGGCCCTGGGTTCAAACCCAAGTACTAAATAAAGGTCATTGGTAGGGAAAATTCTACCCTCATCAGTTAGAAGGAAAAAGAACTCAAAGCTTGTAGTTGTAGCTTTGGACACATGGCCTAGCACCAGCAGAAAATTTGTCTTCTGGTAGGAATCATCTCCATGGTTATTATCCACCTGACAACCAGAAATAACATGCTAAGATCTCAGGGACTCATGTGATGAGAATGTCAATCAACATGCAACTTATAAGGTCAGGTGCCGTGACTTCTGGTGGCTTGGTGCCAAGGTATTCATCAAGTAGATGAACTTGCAAGTGAGAGAGGGTAAGGTGAGCTTTTCTGTAAGCTTTTTAAAAGTTTTTATGGACACATTCTGATTCATACTGCATCTGAATGGGAACTCTGCCTATGACACTGATGGAGAGAAAAACCTGTAGATTTAGCAGCAATTTGGATTGGATGGTGGAAAAAAGCCATCGTGTCTGTTCTATACATTCTAACTAGAGCTGTGGATTTAGTTCAGTGGCTCAGCATCTGCCTGGCAAACCTGAGGTCTTGAGTTTGATTTCCAGAACCCCCAACCCCTTTCCCCCGTCCAATCTTCTGAGTATCACATATGTTTGTTTTTGAGGGTGAAGAGGACCCAGAACTCTCAGGTCACTTCCCTGAGTTCTGGCACTGTGAGAATGTGGTTAAGCTCCTCTATAGACCTGTAGACTTCTCATATCCAATCTGCCTTGAAACCTAATTTTTTTTTTTGGTACCAGGAATCAAACTCAAGACCTTGTGCTTGCCAGGCAGGCACTGTGCCGCTGAGCTATATCCCCAGCTCTCTAAGCCTAATTTATTCCATCTTTATAACTCAGATCCTTTCCAAGCATCTTTCCTCGCCCTCAGAGATAGTGTTGGGATATCAATATGCCCCTAGGACCTAATGCACATTGCCAGGTACCATGTCCCTAACCCAAGGGTTTATGGAATGACTCACATCCTAATCTGGAGGTTGGGAAGTCTGTGGCAGCTTGAAGCTTTCAACAGCAGGGAATGCAGCAGAACTGCTTTCAGAATGACATACAAGAAAGAAGGGATGTAGATATGGTTGTTACCAATGTATAAAAACCAAACATGACTAATTTATAAATGCAAAGTTACCACAAAGAGTGGGTGGACTGAAATGATTTGGGGAGGGGAAGGAAACTGCAAATGGGTGAAAACATTGCATTAATGGGGAGAAATGGAAGTTGTGAGTTCCATGTCCAAGAGCCTCTTGTTTAGCAAAGTTGGTGGAGGAAACAGATAGGGTCTGTGCTGGATCATCATAAGGCTCACAGAGGGTGGTGCCTGGGATATTCAGAGTGTCATGACCTCAGAAGTCTGGTTTAAAGATGAACTTATGTGGGACTTTGGGCATATTTTTCTTGAATCCTTAGTTTTACATCTCTAAATGAGAGACACTAATATCTAGTTCAGAGTCCATATAGGTCACAAGAGAAAGTGTCCAGTAGTTTCTAGCACTTATAGTACTTGGCCAATGTTAGTTTACCACAATTCTGTCACTTTCTAGCTTGTTCAATAGACCCTACTTTTTGAAAGCCAGACCCATGAAAACTACTTGACATGATGCTCAATAAAGATTTTAAAATTTTTTAAAATTTGAAATAATTTTAGACTTAAGAGTTGTAAAAGGAGGAGAAGAGGGGTTGAAGGGAGGGTAGAGGAATGGGAAAAAAAGAATCAAGTTGTATGATGTACAGATACAAATTCCCTATTATGAATGTGATCATTATGCATAGCTAAAATGTACCAATAAAAATAAATTTCTTTGCAAAAATACTGGGGAGTTTTCCTATACCCTACATTCAGCTTCTGCTAATCTTAACATTTTACATAACTATAGGTCAGGGATCAAAACCAAAAAATTAACAATGACACAATGCCATTAACTAAACTATACACTTTAGTGAAACTAGCTTTCTCTTGACTATTCTTTTCTGTTTCATGACCCAAACCAGAGTCCTATGTTCCATTTTATTGTTATATTCCCTTTAATGACAGTTTCTAATTTGTGACATTTCCTCAGACTTCATCTTTTAGGACCTTGATACTTTTGATGAATACTCGTTGCTTTGTAAACTATGTGTCATTTGGGTTCATTTGATGTTTTCTCATAATTAGATTGAGAATACACCCTTTTCATATACCAGTGCAATGGAACATGTTACTTTTAGTCCTCCTTTTTATTGTGGTAAAATATACACAATACAAAATTTACCACTTAAGTCATTTTAAAGTGTGTAATTCAACGGCATTATGTGAATTCATAATGTTGCACAACCACCATGTAATTTACAATGTTGTGTTATCTCTACTTCTAGACTTTTTCATCACTCCAAAAGAAAACTTCAAATTCATTAGCAGTCACTTCCCAATTCTTTTCCCATTCCCTGGCATCCATCAATTTGTGTTCTGTCTTACGAATTTACCTGTTGCATACATTTTCATATAATATAACCATATGTATAGCCTTTTGTATCTGGCTCCTTTCACTGAACATGTTTTAAAGATTTACTCTTTTGCAGAATGTGTCCGCACTTCGTTCTTTTTTATAGCCAAATAATATTCCATTGTACGGATAATTCCTATTTTACCTTCGTATTTTCCAGTTCCACAGTGACACCTGGTGTAGCTTTCTCCGGGATCGGTCTGGCAGATGGAGGAGGGGAGGGAAGGGAAAGAGCCCTGTGACTGTATTGTATAGGAAAGAGAAGGGGTCAGGATGGTGCTGGGGAGAACAAGGTTGTCTTTACACATGGCAGACTATGGAAGCCAAAGTAGAATTGTTAACTACGGAAAAGAAAAAAGGTTTCAACTGAGCAGGAGCAGAGGCGTCCAAGGAGGCAAACAGACCCTCCCCCGTCCTAGGGCTGGTGGAGGTGATCCTTAGTGGCACCTCATTTTCCAAGCCACCAGAGGTGGAGCTTGGCCTGTGGTGGTCGTTCGGTGAACAGCTTGAGGTCCAGGGGCCACAGGAACCTGTATTTATTGCTGGTAGAGTGGGGTACTTCCTTTAGGCGAATCTAGTGTTTGAAAACTTCGATGTGGCCAGAAGGTGACTACCCCATCTGTAGCCCAGCTACTCTTTTCCTCGCCGGGGCCTCCGGGTTCGCTACTGGGGCAGGTGGGGTGGAAGCCCGGGTTTCCGCAGCTGGCGGCCAGGGCGCGGCGCAGCGGGGCCCAGCCCGCGGCTGAAGGCGGAACCCAGCGCGCGCCCGCCCCGCCCGCAGCCCCTGGCCCGGCGAGCTCGAGGGCGGGGCGGCGCGCGGCCCGTGCGCGTGTCCGGGTCCTGGAGGCGGCTTGCGAGGGCCGCGCTTGCGCGCTGCGGCGGGGCGAGGGGCGGTGCGGGCGCGCGTCTGTCAGTGACAGCGGGAGGGGGAGGGGGCCGGAGATGGTGGCGGCGGCTGCTCTTCCGACATGAGGCAGTGGCCGCGGCAGGGCTGGTGGCAGGCGCGGCCGCGGCGGCATCTCTAGCTCGGGCAGGGCCCCCGGGGCGTGGGCGCGGCGTCCGGGCAGACGACGCGGGAGCCTGACTTTGCCGCAGCCCGCACTGCCGCCCGCGGAGGGGCCCGCGACTCGGCCTCGGCATCGTCGGCCCTGGGCGGGGGTGCGGCACGCTCGGCTGCGGGCAGCAGGCCCCGCTAGACTGGCTGCTCCGACGGGGGCCCGCGAACTCGGCAAACTCGCGGGCCGGGGTGCGCCCCCTGCCGCGGGCAGGGCCGGCTGGAGCGCGGGGGCGCGGACGCGGGGAGCGGGCCGGGGCTCGGCTGCGCCGGGAGGGGACGCGGCCAGCGCCGCAGGTCCGGCCCGCGCGCCTTTGACGCACCGGGCGCCTCCGCTGCAGGATGAAGTGCTGCTTGCCGCTGGAGTTGTTTTTACGAAAGAGGCTCGCTGCGCCCGGAGCGCTCAAGGACTGAACTTCCCTCCGAAGCCGCAGTTGGAGTCGCGCGGCGCGGAGGCCACCAGCGGGAGAGTGCGCCCAAGGGGTGCGCACGGCGTCTCAGACCCGGGACCCAGGGCAGCAGCGTCGCCGGGGCCCCCGGGAGCCCCAGGTCAGTCCTGAGCGGTTCTCGGAGGTGGGGCGGTGGGGTATTAACTACTCTTTATTGGCGGTTTTTGTGAGTACATGGTACCTTCCCAAGTCGCTTTCCGGAACCCGCACTCGGCACATGCATAGGTCGCGTGCCCTTTGGGTGTCTGTGTAGTGAGGCGGCTCTGACTCTCTTCGTTTTGTTCGAAGGTACCCCTGACCCTGCCGGGAAGATTTCGAGAGCTTGGCAACATGGCTTCCCCGCCCCACCAGCAGCTGCTGCATCACCACAGCACCGAGGTGAGCTGCGACTCCAGCGGAGACAGCAACAGCGTGAGGGTCAAGATCAATCCCAAGCAGCTGTCCTCTAACAGCCACCCCAAGCACTGCAAGTACAGCATCTCTTCCAGCTGTAGTAGCTCCGGGGACTCCGGGGGGCTTCCGCGGAGGGTGGGCGGCAGGAGCCGCCTGCGCAGGCAGAGGAAGCTGCCCCAGCTGTTCGAGAGGGCGTCCAGTCGATGGTGGGATCCCAAGTTCGACTCGGTGAACCTGGAGGAGGCCTGCCTGGAGCGCTGCTTCCCGCAGACCCAGCGCCGCTTCCGGTATGCACTCTTCTACGTGGGCTTCGCCTGCCTTCTCTGGAGCATCTATTTTGCTGTCCACATGAGGTCCAAACTGATTGTCATGGTGGCCCCCTCCCTGTGCTTCCTGGTAGTGTGCGTGGGCTTTTTTCTGTTTACTTTCACCAAGCTGTACACCCGGCATTACGCCTGGACCTCGCTGGCTCTCACCCTGCTGGTGTTCGCCTTGACCCTGGCTGCACAGTTTCAGGTTTTAACGCCTCTCTCAGGACGCGTTGACAGCTCCAATCTTACTCCCACGGCCAGGCCCACAGACATTTGCCTGTCTCAAGTGGGAAGCTTTTCCATGTGCATCGAAGTGCTCTTTTTGCTCTACACCGTCATGCACTTACCTTTGTACTTGAGCTTATTTTTGGGGGTGGTCTATTCAGTCCTTTTTGAGACCTTTGGCTATCATTTCCGAGATGAAGACTGCTTCCCCTCTCCTGAAGCACGGGCCCTACACTGGGAATTGCTGAGCCGGGCCCTGCTTCATGTCTGTATTCATGCCATTGGGATCCACCTATTTGTCATGTCTCAAGTGAGGTCCAGGAGCACCTTTCTTAAGGTGGGACAATCCATCATGCATGGAAAAGATCTAGAAGTAGAAAAAGCCCTCAAAGAGAGGATGATTCATTCTGTAATGCCAAGAATCATAGCTGATGACTTAATGAAACAGGGGGATGAGGAGAGTGAGAATTCTGTCAAGAGGCATGCCACTTCCAGCCCCAAAAACAGGAAGAAAAAGTCCTCCATACAGAAAGCTCCAATAGCATTCCGCCCTTTTAAGATGCAGCAGATCGAAGAAGTCAGTATTTTATTTGCAGATATTGTGGGCTTCACCAAGATGAGTGCCAACAAGTCTGCTCATGCCTTGGTGGGTCTCCTCAACGACCTGTTTGGTCGCTTTGACCGGCTGTGTGAGGAGACCAAATGTGAGAAGATCAGCACTCTGGGAGACTGTTACTATTGTGTGGCAGGGTGTCCTGAGCCTCGAGCAGACCATGCCTACTGCTGTATCGAGATGGGCTTAGGCATGATAAAAGCCATTGAACAGTTCTGTCAAGAGAAGAAAGAAATGGTGAACATGCGAGTCGGGGTTCACACAGGGACTGTGTTGTGTGGCATCTTGGGCATGAGGAGATTTAAATTTGACGTGTGGTCCAATGATGTAAACTTGGCCAATCTCATGGAGCAGCTGGGAGTGGCTGGTAAAGTTCACATTTCTGAGGCCACTGCAAAATACTTAGATAACCGGTACGAAATGGAAGATGGAAAAGTTATTGAACGTCTTGGCCAGAGTGTGGTTGCTGACCAGTTAAAAGGTATGTGCATTTCTTTTCCTCATCATTTCTCTCCTTTGTCCTTTGTGTATTAAATAAAAAAAAAATCTCTTTGTAGTATCAGTGTATAAGGCAGCTCAGCTGTCTCAGGATACCTGACCATGTAGGAATCTCAGTATAAGTGTAATTTTTTTCTCTAGTTACTCAAATATCACAGATGTTATCATGCTGCAGTTAGGGACACTGAGAGTACTGGCCTAGGTGAGACCTTTAGAAGGGAGATCTTTGAAAATGCACACATAATCAGTCAATTGTTAACATTTCTGAGATTTTGGGTACATGTTCCATGAATAAAAGGATGTTGGAAACTCTCAGCAGTCAGAACTTTTTAGCACTTCAAGAAATCACCTTTGCATTTTACCTGCTCACCCTTAAATCCCATGCAAATGATTCTGTATCCCTTTTGACAAAACTGTGAAGATTAAACTGTTTCTCCCTGCCAGGTCTTGCTTTGCTTATTATTAAAATATGGATAGAAGTCAGCTCTGCCCTGCAGGGAAATTAGATGGAATTATATACCTCTTAGTGCACCACTGCCCTATGCCTACATCTCATTTGAAACAGTGTTTGCATTTTTGGCTTTCATCATTCATTGGTCTAATGATGCTTATCATCATATTTGTTTTATCACAGACTCCAGAATTTTAGAATGTTGAAATTCACAAGCTATCATGTGATTTGAAGGTGAAAAAGGCACCCAAAGGGTTTTTCTATGCCCTTTCTCTCTTCCTTCAGATTTGTATCTGACCTCATCTCTGATCTTACACTCCTAACAATTCTTGACGTTTTTACTTGGCTATTTATTTTATTATTTTAAATTTTTAGATGTGAGAAAAATCTCTGAGTTCTGGGAAGTGATATATAAATAAGTGGAACCAAAAAATAAGAATTCTAAGTAAATTTGCTGCATTCTTTACCTGCCCCCCTCTTTCAATAGTTTAAACTAAAAATCTTCCAGATTGAAGGGAACATTTATTTTAGAAGAATGTAGAGAACCTGACATTGGTTTTTTAAAAACTACATTTGTAATGCTGTATTGTGTTTTGTGGTGCCTACATGCTGCATAATAACACAATTAAAAACCCTGGGAGAGGGAATTATCAGAAAGAGAAGTAATAGTTTAAATCAGACATGGGAGATGAGAGTTTAAACCAGAGACAGCAAGTAGCTGAGTTAGGGATTGTATAGGTTGTTTTTGGCCTTGGAATAACAGTGTATGCTCAGTGGGCATCTTTTCTTTGGCTTGTGATCTGATCTCCCCGTATCATTTATTTATTTGTAATCTAACAAGGGTGCTTTATCCTCCTGATTTTTCTTTATTGTATTTATTTTGTTACTGAAGAATTTGTGGATGAAGTAGTACTATGTTTTTACCTGAGATTTCTTCTGACTTAGTTTTAAATGTTAAGTTGGTGGGGCTGGAAATGACACTTTGCATATCACTTGAAAGGTTTCTGCTGTGACAAGTGTCTTCTGATGAAGAGGGTGGCATCTGCTCTTGGGCCTGAAGGTGTTAGTAAAGGGAGGTGTAAATGTAATCCTTCCTTGGCATTTTGGTATCTTTATGACCTCAGAGTTGCGGGCTCTATCATCAAGGATTATAGAATAAATTCCAGGCAGTAGTATGATAATAATCAAATATCTTGGGCCAATAGACAATGATAGAAGTTTTGTAAGTTGTACTTTGTATAGTATATTACTTAATTTCACAAATATAAACAGATGAAATTATTAGGTGTGTTTGGAAGTCACTAACTCATTGATTATTTTGAAGTATCCTTTTTTTTGTTTGGTTTTTTGTCTTTTGGGGACAGGGTCTTGCTATGTAGGTCAGACTGCTTTTGAACTTGTGGCAGTCCTCCTGCTTCAGCCTCTCATGTGCTAGGATTACAGATGTGTGGCTCCCCATTTGTGAATTTATTGGTAAATTTTATTTTCTATTTATAGATCAAAAGTTTCAAAGACACTCACCAAAAAAGAAAAAAAAAAGCTATAGGAATTTGTTGTTTTGACCTCGAATAGTATAAAATTTGATGATTACTTTTTTTTCATATTTGTATGATACATTATATATTTATAAAGGGAAAGTTTTAGTACTGTCTGGAAGTAGGAAAAGAGAAGATTTAGCAACATTTTTTTTTTTAAAGACAAGAGTCTTGCAATGTAGTTTAGGTGGCCTTGAACTCACTGCATAGGCCAAGCTGGCCCTGAACTCAGCAGTCCTCCTGCCTCAGCTTCCCAAGTGCTAGGATTACAAGTGTGTATCACCATGCCTAGTTTTAAAAATTTAGTATTCCCTCCTTTAATTATTTCCCCAAGATTGTGATTTTTGATTTCATCAGCTCATTTTGAAAATCTCTGTGGACAGGACTCTAGAAATAGAATGTCTATACAACTTCCTGGGCCTTTTCAAACTGTTCTAATGCACATAACTGTTAATGCAAGATGATGGCATAGTTTATAAAGACCCTTTCATATATGTGGCTATGCTTATCTATACCAGATTTACATTAGCCTTCTATCTTTGGGATTGTGGTGGATATTTTCTCTGGATAATGTTGGGTGCTAGCATTTTCCTTTCATCTCTTTTCCTGAAAACAGGGTTAAAAAGAACCTATACTGTATAAGTGAACATCAGTGGGATAGTCAGGGATTCCAGAATTGCCCCTGGCAGCATGAAAGGAAGCTGCTTCATTTTTATTTATTTGAATAGGCTTTGCAGAAGATGAGTGTTTCATTATTTCTATGTGTTCACTACTTTATCACTCTTAAATTCTTATTGTGCTCCTGCTGTGTGTACCTGGACTATGGATGGGAAGATGGACTTGTGACAAGTTTCTGACCTTGGTAAGCTCCCAGTGTTGCCATGGCATGTATCTGGGAGTCGAGTCCACTTTAGAGAGGATACATATTTGAAGAGGTTTTAAGATCAAGCTGCATCTCTCCAAGTAGCGAAGGAAGAAAATTGGGTGCAGGGCAGATGGTGTGGACTTGGAACTGTGTTTCTCAGTGGAACTGGGCAATCATACATAGTTCATTAGGAGAAGAAGGATTGTGGGTAGCATGAGAAGGAGTATGGACTTGATTTTGTAGGGGAGGGGAACTGATGGGCCTTAAGCACAAGGCCTAGGTGATCTTATTCACAGGTTTTGAAAGTGTATTCTTAGGCTGGGAATATAACTCAGTGGCACAAGCTCCTTCTGCACAAGTTTCTGCCTATCAAACTCAAGGTCCTGAGTTCGATTCCTAGTAACAACAGCAAACACAAACAAACAAAACTGTGTGTATTTGTAAAATAAGGAGAAGGAAATTTGATTTAATAATTTGCCTTCTCATTGGGGAACTCCCATAGTGGCATCATTTGAAGAGTCTAACAGGAAGTAAAATATAACATTTGTTTTATGTTCAATTTTTTTTTTTTTTTTGAAACAAGGCCTTACTTTATAGCCCAGGCTGGCCCCAAACTCACTGTGATCCTTCTGTGTCAGCCTCCTGATTTCTGGGATTCTAGGCATGTGCCAGCACACCTAGCCTTCTGTTCAGTTCTAAGGGGAAAATATAAAATATGGAGGGGGATTTATTTTGAGTGTGTGTGTGTGTGTGTGTGTGTGTGATATAGGATACACAGTCACTGATAGAGAATGCTGAAGGAATTTTCAGCATAGGGCTAGGATTTTGGAAATAACCCACAAAGTCAGGATCAATCATTAAAGTAAAGGAGAAATGGCCTACTGTGAGTGATGGAAAGAAAGGCCCTTTGATAGCATTTGGGATGAACCCTGATGCCCAAGAGGGTTGGCTTTGGACTGCAACCACAAAGATGAAGAATGTTATCCAGAGTTCTGGTTTTTCCTGTCATAGATGTAGAGTCACAGGGACAGAAAGTGAAACTCCTAGAAAACATCTCCGTCCATCTTCTCCCTGAGTAGCTACTAGGAAGATAACATCAAGATGATCAGTCCCTTCAAGTCAGCACTGTTATATCTTTGTGAAAAGAATGTCAGATACAGATTGCATTGTTAGATATAAAGATTAAAGAAAGATTTATCCTTGTGGAGCCCCTGGGAAGAGATCAACAAGGTGTGTTTGGATTGTCACATTTTGGCCACCTCTGTGATCAAGACTTTTATCTTTGCTGATGGATAGCACTTAGAAGGACTCCTCCTACCTGACCCATCTGTGTGGAGAGAGCCACTCTACTCTTCATCCTTTGCCAGCACCTGTCCAACACTGCAAGTTTGGGCTTCCTATTGTCCCATAGGCAGAAACCTGTCAGTTGACAACTAAAAGCCCTAGCCAGATGTAGTTTTGGGTGTCATTACATGTGCAGGTGCTTCCCTTGCTCCCTCTGAAAGCACAGATGGCTTGTCACCATCTAAGATTGTAATCCTTGTGACTGAAATGCCAACTCTTTAGCTGACAATTTTGCCTCTTCTCTTAGAAATTGTGCTTGCCTGCTGTTATGGTTTAGCTCTAAAATGACCCCCAGAAGTCTCATGTATTCAGAAGTGGGGCCTCTGGAAGGTGTTTAGATCATTTGAACTTTAACTTCATCAGTGGATTAATCCATTGATAACATCATAATTTGATGGCAATATTGGAAAGTAATAGAAATATAAGGGGCAGGGCCTAGTGGAAGAGAGTGGCTCATGGGACTGTGTTCTTTGGGGACTATACCCTCTCCCTGGCCCCTTACTCTCTGGCTGTCTCTCTGCTTTCCAGATGCAGTGAGATAGGCAGCTCTCCTCTGCCACACCCTTCTGCTATGATATTTCTGTTTCACCACAGGTCTAAAAGCAATGGAGATGGCTGATCATGGGCTGAAACTGGGAGGCAAAATAAATCTTTCTTCCCATAAGTTGTTTTTTTCCTCAGATACTTGGTCACAGTGATGGAAATCTGACTAACACAGCTGAATTCTCCAATAGGGTCTCATGCCTATTGAAACAGCCCCTTGGGCAGCAAGTGGCAGAGATAAGATGAAACAGAAAATGTAGCCTGACAACTGGGATGGAAGACAGCAACCAATTGTGGAGTAGATGCTCAAGCAACCCTTATGGCAGCCTTTTTCAGGCTCTAGGATCAAATTATGTGGCTTTCAGTAAATTGCACATAGCTGTTAATTCTAAAGACAAGTTTCTAGGTAGAATTAACCTTTGTCAAAGGAAGTTAAAGATAAGGTTTTGTGACTTGCTTGTATAATGCAGAAGAAAGGAAGGTAATATTTTCAGGTAGAGTTACTAAAGAAAGAAAAAAATAAATAAAGCAAGTGGTTTCAAGGTTCTGGCTTACTAATACGCTTGGTACAAATAATGATGATACTTCTACTTACTGATTGGTATTGCCTATCTACTTTGTCATGAAATGATGATATTGGAAAAAAGACATTTAATTTTCCACATATGGGGCTACGTGAGTACATACAAGGCTGTGTGTGCCTGTTGGTTGGTCATCTCAGTTTAGATATTTCCATGGGGATTCCAATATTGTATGAATCTGATTATCATTAGAACTGTGCAGATTCCCTTTCCTGGTGATGGTAGGAAGCTGCTGTCTACAGCCATACCACCCTGAACATGCCTGATCTCATCTGGTAGAAGCTGCTGACCACTGAAAGAGCTAGACTGAGTGGCATGGTGCCCATTTGGCTCTGTCTGCTATTCCTACTTTGCATAGACAACCCTAAAGTCCTTCTCCAACAGGATCTAGTATCATTGGTGAGGATTTTGTAAAGGGTTGAGTTTTCAAAATGGGAAGTGACATGTGACATGTGAACTGTAGCCTGGCCAGGCCCAAATGTTGCTCAGAACAGTAGTGAAGGCACTGAGTCACATTAGAGGGAGCCTATACCTAAGTGATGGCCAGGCTTTCCAGGGGGAAGGGGTATGTTTCTTCCAGGAAAACTAAAGAAAGCAATGAGATTGTTGTTACTGTGCTGATGCACCTGGTGAACTGCACCTGCCTAGCTAACCTGTGGCTAAACTTGAGTTAACTTTGGCAAAGGAAAGCATACTTTATAAAACATACTTGCTCTTGAAATCAGATTTTTAATGCATTTCCCCAGTATTTTCCAGCATTGTGCTGATAAAAAGTACCCTGCATTCTCTCAATGGAGTTATGTAGAGAAACTCACTCCCTTGAAATAGATGGGAACTTTAGTCTCCACTCCTGAGGCTGTTGGTGGCCATGGAGTTAAAAGCAATCAAGGCAGCAATAGTGGTGGTAGTAGCCTTGGCTCAGAGGGTGGGGACCTGGGAAATAGGAACGGATTTGAGACTGGGCTAAAGTCCTTGGACTGGGCAGCTTTTGAGCATTTGATTAAGTCGGTAGTTCTCAGGACACCTTTGTATGCCTAAAAATTACTGGGGACACTGAAGAACTTCTGTTTATGTAAAGTATCAATATTATTATTTTTATCTTAAAAAAACAAGAAAATTTCAAAACATGATAATTAGAGGGTAACAATGATAATACATCATGTATTGTTATCTTTAAATTACTCAGTACAAGATATCTGCATTCAGCTGTATAAACAATATTAGCACAAACCATTCTTTTCAATGATCTAAGAGAAATTAGTAGTATAACTATCTTACCTATCATATACACACATATTACTTCTTTCAGCTTCTCATGCTGGGGAGACAGTACAATATTTATACATGCAAGTCTTATTTATTTCACTTATAAGTATAGTCTCTAGGTGTATCCATTTATCTATGAACATCTTAATTTTACCCTTTTTTGTGACTGATATTTTGTATATTTTGTATAAAAATACCACATCTTTTTAAATCTGTTCTGTGGTTGGTGGACATTTAGGTTGTTTCTAAGATCTAGCTATTTCAAATTTTGCTGCTATAGACATGGGTGCACATATATTGCTGAGGTATGATGGTTTTAATTCTTCCGATAAGATACTCAGAAGGGGAATAGCTGAGTCAAATGGGGCTTCTAATCCTAGTATTTTGAGGAATCTCCACTGATTTCCAAAGGATTGATATTTACCATATTAGAAATTGAAACAGACTGAGAAGTTTAAACAAATGTTTCCTTAATTTATTTTAAAACAAAGTAAACCTATTACACCCATCTCATATTAATATAAACATTTTAATAAAAGTTTCAAGAAGTACTATATTTCACACTTGATCTTAGCCAAAAGGCCAAAAAGCAATGAGAAGTACTATATTTCAAAAGTAAGTATATTAAAAAGAAGAAATTTGATGAGAAGAAGGTTACCAGGTTACATTTTTGCAAGTCTGTTTAATGTATGAATCAATCAAAAACCAAATTTTAAAATTTAAATTGTAAAATAACATACATAACAAAAGTCTACTATTTTAACCATTTTAAGATCAGCTGGGTTTTATCTGCTTTTGTATTTAATGGATGTGTAGCACATCTGCCTTTATACAGATATGTAGTTGGAAAGTGAAGGAATGTTTTAATAGATTTTAGATTTTTAGATAGTTATATTTTCTTAAAGGTTAAAGTGGTAGTTCCTTAAGGGTTACTTGTAACATGTAACCTGAAACCCCATTATCAATTACTTGTATGCTGTTCTATTATAGCCCATTGGATTTTTGAATGGATCTGCACCCTGGTATGATTTTATAACTTTATGTGTTGGTCATTTTGAATTTTGAGTTATGCAGATTTTTTAAGTGCTCACATCAGGAAAGCCTCAAAATACTGGGTGGATACTAACATTGTAGTGCTGATAGACATTTTCCAAAATTCTTGTTTTTATTTGAGTTTTATTTATTTACTTATTTTGGTATTGAGAATTGTACTCAGTACTTTGTGCCACTGAGCTATATCCCCAGCCTCTTGAGTTTTAATCATTGTCAACAACCATAGTCAATTGTTTTCCTTGATGTAACAGGCTCATTTCATTCACTTTTCAGGGACAGTGAGTGCCACTGCTCAAGTCTAAATGACTGTAGTTTGTCTGTAGATCAAGTATATATGATATTTCATAAAAAAAGTCACCAGTCTAGCAGTTGCACTGCTGGTTTGCCTGACAAATGCAGGACTCTTACTCTTGAGTGGAAAGTAAGTATTACAGGCCTGTTTCACATTTATCACCCAGACTATTAAATACATATATATTCAAGTTTGAGATTTACCATAGTTATTAGTTTTTATTGCTTTATAAGGTGTATTCTTCTGTGAGACTGTATTTTCTTTTTGCAGATGTACAGTGGTCAAGAATATATAGTGATATGTAGTATAGCTTGGTGTCTCCACCTTGTTTGGCGGTACAGTGTTAAGAGTTTTACCTTTCATAGCTTTTTCTTTTTGTTAGGTACCTGTTTGGAATACACAATGAATACATTCATCATCAGGAGTTGGTACAAATACCTATTGCATATTAGTCCTTTCTATTTCACCTTCCCATTCCCTCCCTCCCCTTTTCTTCTGTCCCTATATGCTATTTGTACCATTACTATCAATTTCAGAATGGAGAATTCAAATGTATCAGAAACAAAACCCTATTCACCTAACCACTAAATTATACTGCCAAAGGGTAAGCTTTCCAAAAATAAATTTACAAAAACAACGTTGATGCTCTTTATCATAAAATCTGAGCACCAACAACAAAGATTTGATAGTATCACAAAGGAATTTTAAGGATTGGGTTAAGAAAAAATAAACCTATCAACTGAAGTCACTGGCTTTTTCCACAATGTGACATGTCTGTCATAATTCCAATTGTTTCATACTCAAGACAATGCATATTTGGGTGGAATAAACAAAAACACTCCATCTTCCTAGCTCAGAGTGGGCTTAGAGTGTAGGCTGGAACCCCAAGGGTCCCCAAGACCTCTGTGAGGTCAAAACTATTTTCATAATAATGCTTAAACATTTTTGTCCTTTTCAGTCTTGAAATTGAGACAAGCTGCTTGGGGGCTTTACAATTTTTTTATTTAAAGAAAATTGAAACAGAAAGAGGTAGAAATAATACAAAATTTCAAAAACAAAACAAAAATAGTAACCAGTAAGAAATCACTAGTTGATAATTACATATTTTCCTCTTAGAAGTAGTTGTTCAAGTTACAAAAGTAAAGCCTACAAAGTGGACATTTAAACAGTGAGACTGCAATCAGTTCTGTTCATCAATCCAACAAAAATTTAGTAATATGGTTATCAATCCTACACACTTAAACATACATGTAGTTATATCCTTTAGAATACTTTCTTTTCCTCTCTTTTTTCTTTACAATAACTAATCCACTCTCGTAAACTACTTAGAAGTTCTACACATGTATAAGTCTCTACATGTATACCTAGCCTTTCTGTATTAGAGGGAGAAACAAATCAAAACAAGTCAACAATACAAATTCCTAGAGAAACACGAAATGAAAAGGACATATAAAACTACAATACTAGGTGATCTACAGTAGTTACTATGATGTCTCTTGTTATTTTCAATAAAATTGTCTATATCGTCAAACATAGTATAATTAAACTTAGCATTGCATTACACTATTAATAAAAAATAAATGTTGGAGACATTATAGGACTTCAAAGGCAGTTAATAATCAAACCAGAATGGGTATCCTATTGAATCTTGTCATCTTCAGAGTAGTTGCCTCTACTCTCAGACTTGATACTCTCAAGCATACCAGATTCAAATAAAATCAGTCAAGATAAAACAGTGGTATAACCAATCTTCTCTGTCTAATCTCTGCTATGTTATTTTTCTGACATTGTTGTTTGTTTACTTTTCTCCTTCATTCCACTGTCTACCCCTTTCTTTGAGGCCTTTCTGCCATTATTCCTGGAATCCTGGTGATTTTCTTCTCTCTCTCTAGAATGTCCTTCAGTATTCTTTGCAGGGTTGGATTAGTGGTCACAAACTCCCCCAGTTCCTCTTTGTTGTGGAAATATCTTGTCTCTCCATTAATTTTGGGAGACAGTTTTGCAGGGTACATCAATCTGGGTTGGAGGTTATTTTCTTTCAGGGCTTGGACTATTTTGCTCCAAGCTCTTCTTGATTTGATGGTTTGCATAGAGAAGTCTGCTGTGATTTTGATGAGTTTTCCTTTATAGGTAATCTGTTTCTTTTCTCTGACCGCTTTTAATATTCTGTTCTTATGATGGATTTCTGGGATCCTGATTATTGTATGTCTGGGTGTAGATCTGTTTTGGTTGTAGCTGGCTGGAGTTCTGTATGCCTCATTTATCTGAACTTCACTTTGTTACCTTTGTTTGGGAAGTTTCCCCAAACTTCCAAAAGTCTTTCTGTGAATAGACTTTTTATTTCATTTGTATTTGTTTCTGCATCTTCATTCACATTTTTTATTCTTAAGTTATAAGTCCTCTTGTCATCTTCTAGCCTTTGTATCTTTGCTTCCTGGTTCCTTGTTATTTTTAAGAGATCCTTCCTTTTGCAATCATACTTTGCAAATCTATCTTCAAGTTTTGAAAGTTTGTCTTTAGTTTCTGTTAAAAGGTTTTGACAGCTTTCAATGGAGTTTTTAATTTCCTGATAATCTCTTTGGATCTGTTTGATGTATTCTAGATTTTATTTATATTCTTCATCAAAGGCTTCTCTCCTTTCTCTGGGTTCCTCCATTCTTTCATTTGTGTCTGCTTGAGGATTACCCAGGACTTCTTTTATTAATCTTCTTATATCTTACGTCACCAAAGCTCGCGCAGCTTGACTCGCCGTTTCTACTCCCTGCCGCAGTACCTGCTACAGCCAAAGGTCTCGAGCTCACCAAACCCCGCTCTTGGTAGGGCTGCGACCTCAGCTCGATGGTGAGTTGCCTGACTCTAAGGCACGCCAGTACAGCGACTAGAGCTTGCCCAGCTCCAGCCCTCCGTCCACGCTTCTTCTTT
Organism: Hydrochoerus hydrochaeris; assembly: GCA_004027455.1. Taxonomy (NCBI): domain Eukaryota; kingdom Metazoa; phylum Chordata; class Mammalia; order Rodentia; family Hydrochaeridae; genus Hydrochoerus; species Hydrochoerus hydrochaeris. The sequence continues at coordinate 127,622 of PVLA01003312.1, forward strand.
CTTTTTTCTTTTTTTTTTCTTCTTTTCCTCACTTTCTTCCTGGGTCGTGAGAATTCCTCTCCTTTTGTCTGGCTTTCTCCATGTTGTTAGATTCTAGCATCTGAGTTGTTTTCTTTTCAGAGAGGCTCTCTCTGAGTGCTATCACTCAGTCGGCCATCTTGGATCTCACTGGGCTTTACAATTTACAAGAATGATGGAATTTGTGGGAGAGGGTGGTTGGGAGAATCAAATGAGGTAACTGAAGCACAGCACTTACTAGCGTAGTGCAGTGGTGGTGAACCTATGACAAAAGATGTTAATGTGTGAGTTGTTTTTCTAAACTAAAACCTCAGTATTCAGTTTTAATTGCACTTTGTTATAAATAAGTGGGTTTTGGGTTGCAGTTTGGACATGCATGTCCAAAACGTTCACCATCACTGGCATAGTGACTTGGATGCAACAGCCTTTCAGTCAGTAAGAACCAGATCTTTGCTGGAATGAGTCACATTTTGTGCTGCACTGAAGGGTGTTTCTTTTTTCCTGCCCTCTCTGTGGTGCACATCTTGTATAATGTACTGAAACCCAGAATACACCAGAGACTATGATTGTGTCAGTTTTTCAAACTAAAAAGGGCAAGTGTCCAAATCTAAAACACTGATAGCTTGCCCTGGTTAAATTGTAGCTGCTGAGTTTGGCAGTTTCTTTACTGAAAACCCTGCGGGTTCATTCAGTATTGTTCTTGGGTTGCTTCAGGTGCCCAGTGTGTTTAGGTACTTAGAATGATGTGACCCTTGGCAGTTGAGGGATTATGGGAAAAATCTTCATCTTTCTGGCTATGGAGATAGGGGCTAAGGTTTGAATGAGAGCAGTTATTCTATTATAAACTCTTATTTTTTTCACTAAATATTGAATGAGTTTATACTGTTTGAAAGTCCTGGACCAGGGTCTGGAGGCAAAGTTGTAATCTTGTCCACTAGGAGCATACAGTCTAGAAGGGTAAAGGAGATACTAATGAAATAACCATGTAACCAAATATGTAATAAACAGGTTGCCTTCTGGATAACTCTGGGAGGTAGGGACTCTTATTGTTTCCATTTTATAGGTGAGGGAACTAAAAGCACAGAGAGGTCTAGTAACTTGTAATGGTCACACAGCAAGAAAGACCTGCTAAGTAGTGGAGCCAGTGTACTTAAACCCAAAGAACACTAGACCATTACAAAACACCAGTACCCACATAGAATTGTTTTAAGAGATAATGTAAAGCACAAGGTCTGTCTCTGTAGTTCAGGCTGGCATTGAACTCATTGTGTAGCTCAGACTGGCCTCGAACTTGCACAGTCCCCCAGCCTCAGCCTCCTGAACGCTGGACACACACACTACACCTGGGCATGTTTTAATTAAGTACTTAGAAAAGTACATGGCACATACATAGTGACTCTTAGCAAGAATAGATTTACTAGCTAATGTTACTGAAAATAAGGGAATTTTTTTATTAGGAGCAGTAGTAGCCATAACAACCTTACCTTTCTCAAGTTCTTTCTAGTTCATATAAGACTCTCATGCATGTTATAATCCCAGATACTGTGAACTCTCAGGACCATGGATGTGTCTATATTTAGAGGCTTGTATTTCACTGTCTCCATTCTTTCCTTTATGTACCAGTTTTTACACTGGGTAGGTTTCTTAACATCCTCCAAAGATGACTAGTGGCTTCCTTCAAGCATTCATATAGACTCTTGAATTTTAGTTTATTTAATATAATTCATCCTATTGTAGATATCTTATGTTTGCTTCTCAAATTGTCCCATTTTGGGCCCCCGAGTACTTTCCTACAACCCTAGTGGCTTCTGATAGCATTTGTACTCAGTTAGTAGCATTCTTTTAAGGAGCAGAGAAATTATAGGTATTGAAATCCTCATTAATTCTGTTTCTGTTATGTTTATTCAGAAAGACTGAGCTAAAGTTTACTTTCTGTTTTGAAAAGAAAATTAATAGCATGTGAATGTTTATATGAAGAAATAAGTCACAAAAGAAACACTGTTGACATCTTCAAGCTCTTCAGGGGCTTTAATTTGCTTTTTACAGTTGGCAGTTGTAAAGCAATGCAGCCAGATAACTTCCTACAAATGCCTGTTGAGGAGCAGGTGCCTCTGAATGTAGGTAAATGCTGATTAAAATAAATAAATAAATAAAAAAGAAAGAAAGAAACCCTGCACCAAAATGTAGATGACCTATTTACAGACTAAGGAGCACCCCTGGCCCAGTCAAGTCCGTTTCCAGGACCCTATGCAAGGTTGCAGAAGGTCTAACTGTAGTCGTTCCCTTCATAGGAACCTTGCTTTGAATGGTACATCCTGGAAGGAAGGGCTGGCCACTCTCCTTCAGGAGTCATGTGTGTTTTGACTGACTGACTTTGTTTATGATTTTTCTCCACTACATTGCAATGTGTCTAGAGAGCAGGAATTCATGTTTTATAAACTGCTCTATTCCTAGTGACAGGAATATAGCATGGCATATGGTAGATGCTCAATAATAAAGAGACTCTTCTTTATCTGTGAGTTTTATATCAATGATTTCAGCCAAACACAGATGTAAAATTTCAGAAAATATATTGTATCTGTACTCAATGTGTATAGTCTTTTTTTTTTTTTTTCCTTATCCTTATTTCATGGTTTGACTGCTGGGCTGGAGTATAGCTCAGTGGCACAATGCCTGCCTGGGAAGTGTAAGGTTGTGAGTTCGATTCCTGGTACCAAAAACAAACAAACAAACCCAAAAAACAGTGGTGGACACTTACAGAGTCCCTCTTTGAACTACTTGTCCCCTTCATCCACATAAATATAACAGCCATTTACATAGCGTTTATGTTGTGTTATGTATTGTAAGTAATCTGGAGATGGTTTATAGTGTAGAGGGAGATATATATAGGTTATGTATAATTACTAAGCTATTTTACATAAAGGATTAGAGCATCAATAGATATTGGTATCCATGGAGGGTCCTAAAACCAATCATCTGTGAATACTAAGGGAGGACTGTACTGGTATTGTCAAAGGAGTGAATTAGTGAATATTACTTTTCAAGCTGCATATACGGGCACTTTGTTATGTGTGAGGCAACACCCCAGACATGTACATAGAATGAACCAGAGTATGAGAACAGGTAGCCAGGCTTTACTAGGAGTGGTTGAGTGATTAGCTGAATAGAAGCTGTGGGTAGGATATTGAAAGGAGGTAGAGAGAGCATGGTTTAAAAAAAATTAAAAAGCCTATCTAGTACACAGTGCCTGGAATGTGAAATTAGCCCTTGGATGCCTGAGTATGGTGATGGAGGGAGGAGTGGTAAATAGCAGGGGCTGTGCAGCAGGAAAGCATAGGATTGAAAAGCCTGAGTGCTTATTTAGGGCACTCAGAAAATGTGGGATTGAATGGCATAGTTGAGGCAATTATTTTTAAGCTGTTTAAAATAGGAGATTTCAAGGAGTGTATTTATCTTTAATAATACTGTAGCTCCTGATAATTCTTACTTGATTATCATTTATGCACATGAAAAAGCAGCATGCCCTTTTCTGGCAAAGCTCCAGGATAGTCTTTGTGCATAATTTCCAGGATTTTTATGTAATGCTATTACATTCTGTTCAGAGAAAAATGTAGTACAGAAAGCAGCTTTTGCATCATTTTTTTTTTTCCATGTTTGAGTAGTTTGGGAGCTGTTAACTTCACTTTTTAGGGGTTTAGTGTGGAGAGAGGAAGGAAATATATAGGCATGTATTTTATTTTCTTATATATGGATGGATAAAAAAACATAATATGCCATTAAGGCTATGACACTTTAAGTAAAAGGAGTTTGCATATTGATTCAGTTAATTTTACCCTATTAAGTGTTACTTTTTAAAGTGGGCTTACATTTTTTTTGTGTAACTTCATAACTGAGTTCTCTGAGAAAATGCTACTTCTTATGGTCATTAGTATTTTTTGTTTTGTAAATGAGCTGCCTGGAAAGTAAGGCAGAGAGGTAGATTTCTGAAAGGAAAGCAGTGTTACAGAGTTTTACTTGGTTTGGTGTTTTGTTTTGTTTTGTTTTTGGTATGGGGAGTAGAACTCATGACCTCACACTTGCCAGCCTTAGAGTTATCTCACTTGTAAAAATGAATTTGTTTTCATATATTAGCTTAAGATTTTTTCATCAAATTTAGCACATTTGGGCAAAAATCTTTCTGCTTCTGCTTACTCTTGCTAATTCTCAGTTTTCTCCTGTTTGTAAAATGTAAACTTTGAACAAGATCCCATTCTCTAAAATTAGCTGAGATTCTCTCATGACTGAGAAATAGTACTTTTCTTAATATGAAAAAGTGGTTTCTCCTTTGTCCATTTGTTTAAACCATGAACCCTCATTTAGACAAATTTAGCATAGGGAAACTCAGATTTACAGAACCACTAAATTGCAGGGTATGGGTGAGATTCTTAACTTTATAAAAGATTCTTTATTTCCTTTAAATATAAATAAGATTAAATTCTAGAAATAAATTTACATATGGTTTTTCAGGATCACATTTGTTCTGTAAGGCAGGGTGTCACTAGAGGAACCCCATTTAGTTTTGAAGTTTTGAGAAACACTTTTGAAATGACTTGAAGAAAATATGAGAGAATAAATTTGTTTAAAAGTGTACTTTAATCCCTATCTGAACATTATATTACAGAGCAAGGTTAGTTGCCAATGAAATGAATTTCATGGTGTTGGCAAGTTTTTTACCAAAAGGACTGAACAAACAAATACTGGACTAATAATGTCCTTAGCAAATATTCTGTTAGTATTGTTCCTGGTGGTGAGGTCCTGGGTCTGCTTATCACCCATCTGTGTAAGGTGCTGGGGACTTGTTGATTCTTTGGGAGTCCCCAAATTAACTTGGAACTTTTGAATATTTTAAAGATTTTTGAGATTTTGCATGGTTTTCTCTGTATATTTTCTTTGTTGTGATCACTGATTCACATTTGATTCTCTGTCATTTCCTTAGTGGGGAGTTGAAAGGGGAACCCGGGCCCTGCATGCTCTACCACTGAGTTATGTATACCCTCAGTCCTTGTTTCTATGTTTTGTGTTCCCAGAGTTCTTTCCTAGGTCTCTGAGTTTCTTTGTGCACACTTTTTCTCCTTTCTGCTTTAAAGACAGAGACCATGTAAAAACCTTTCCTTTGAGTAACTTGTGGCTGACTGAGAAGGTACCCAGGCTTTATCTGGCATGTTGGGTTAGATATCTGTCTTCTTCAGTTCATTTTCTGACGATTTTCATTTTCTGCTTTCCTTATAGTAGTGTGAATATGGTCTTTTCTTCAAGGGATTTCTTATCCTTTCTTAAGGAACAGCAAGGAAAACTCATGGCCAAAGAATATAACATTTACTGTGGTTTGCAGGACTAGAGAAATAAGAAAGGGGAAGCTCTACTTGGTTCTGAAAGATGTTGTCACTGGGTACCTGTGTTACCTGACCTGTCCTGCAGGAGAATTTCGCAAAGGCTCAGGTCTTGAAACTGTAGCTTCCCTGAAAAGAAACTGTTACCCAGAGCCTGCTTGTTTTTCAAGGACTAAAGTTACTGACTTGGTGTGCACAGAACTGCAGAAGGTTAAAAACTTTTAGGATTACCATGCAAACAAGGCATTTTAAAGGACTTTCCTTGTCCCTCATACACATTTTACAGTAAAATTCTTAGGTGAAATAATGGGGTGGAGATGGGGGTTGGGGAGTGGAATTTTATTCCTGGCTCCAGAAAAAATATTGTAATCTCTCACTTTGAGAGCTGACAGTTCTAAGATATCAACTTTGTGTCTCTGCCATTTGGAGTTCAAATGGAAATGTTTGCTTTTATAGCTCTAGTCATGCTGTTACTTTATTTAGTAGCTATTACATTTCCAATTCCATATACACCTTTGGAGGTGCTCCAGCATGCACTTTCTGTTTCTCCATCAGCATTGCCTGTAGTGTACGGCACTTTCTTAAACAAAAAATGTTGACAAGGTTCTTAAGCTGGTTGATTCATTTTAGGCTATTCTTTGATATACTTTTAAAAAATAGCAGCTCTTTTTGAAATGTAGTTCAAATGTCATATGTCACTCATTTAAAATATATAGTTCAGTGGCTTTTAGTAGATTGAGAGAGCTGTGCAACCACCACCACAATTGATTTTAGGATATTTTTATCACCCTAAAAGGAAACCTTGTGGTCATCAAAAGTCACTCTTCATTTCCCCTAAATCTCCCAGTCTCTGACAACCACTCATCTACTTTCTGCCTCTGCATTTGTCTGTTTTGGATATTTCATATAAATGGAATCATTTAATATGTGTCTAGTTTCTTTCACTGAGCATCATGATTTCAGAGTTCATTCACATTGTAAGTATGTATATGTGCTTTATTCCTTTTTATGGCCATTCATTGTATATGTGGATATTCCACATTTTATTTATTCATTCATCAACTGATAAGAAAGATTTTTTTAAAAAAAATCTACAATCAAGATGAGTTTGAAAATAAGTTGAAATGATAAAAAATTTATTATTTAATAATACACTTTGATTAAATTTACCCATTCCATTTTCACTAGTGTTTATAAGCTTTCTTCAAAGGCATGATTAATTGAGATTCAGTATGGAATTATCATTAGATATAAATGTTTCATATAACCAATTTAGTTTCTTTTTTTCCTAACAGCTAGTCTCTTTTCTAGGCCTTCTCCAGGCTGATTAAATTCACAGATCCTTTTCCTTTCTCCCAGTCATTTCCTTAATAGAAGGCTTTAGTGGAATCATATGGTTGAATATGAAACCAACCTCACTTGATATGTTGCTAGATATAAATACCAATTGAAGTCTTTCTGGATGGTTGAGTTTTCTGAAGAGCTAAGGATTTCTGCTGTTAAGTCAATCAGAAATTTTTCTATTTTAACCAGTTTAAACATTAAATTTCACAATTCTGTACTATATGAAACTCTTACTTTCATAAAAATAATGCATGCCAAATAAAATATAATTTTCTTGATGACTTATTTATTTTTACTACTTATTACCTGACTTTCATTACTAATATAACAATTCCCTATAAAAATAGGGAATATGCTTTGCTTTAGCATATTCATGATGGGACTGTAATTTATGTCTCATTGCCAGATGACTTGAACCACCGGTGATACAAATAAATCTAGTGATATTTATCAGTATTTTTACTAATAATATTGATTTTAAAAACCACCTGATGAGACAATCATGCATGTAACATTGGTGGTTCAAACCAGTGGGAACATGTTAAACCAAGAGTGCTGTTTTCTTGTTCTTATTTGCTAAAAAATAAATTTTCTGGTTTCTCTCTTGCTATTACCTTATGTAGCTTTCTAGTAACAGATTTGCCTCTGGTTTTTACTTTATTTCATAAAAACAAAACAAAAACAAATACTTTGCAGATATAGTTTGATTAAAATAACTAAGAATTTGGTCTTTATGCAACATTTTGTTTATCAGCTATTTTTTAAATAAATCAGGTTGCTAGATATGTGAGTTTAGGATGAGTAAGATGTTATTACAGTTATTTTTAGCTTATTTTTAAGGAGAAAGAAAAATTTGAATTGTTTGTGTCTTAGAAAATAGAGCATATTTTCCACAAGACTAAAAAGTAGATTTTTTTTGCGTATGTAGAAATAGTTGAGAATCATAGATTAGATTTCATAATTGATAATTAAGTAAAATTAATAATTAATTTCATAACTAGTTGTATTATATAGCTGAAGTATAAATGCTAAAGAAACACCTGGATAACTGTAGAAACTATTGTATATATAGAAGTTTTACATGTTTTCTATTATACCACCACAGAAGAACTGGCAATATTTCTTTCTCTTTGCTTTAAACTGAAAGTGTGTATATGGATTTTCATCTCAGAAACAGTAACCTGACATTCAGTAGCACTAAATCAGTATTAATTTGTTATGTTTTGTTTTAAGAAGGTTGGTTCTCTTGCCTGCCTCATGGGGGTTGCCAGTGTCTTTAATTTTCAAAGCAGTCAATATGTAGCTACTTTAAAATGGCATGTAGTTTTTTTTTTGACCGGGGATCGAACTTAACAACCTTGTGCTTCCAGGCAGGTGCTTATGCCCCTGAGCTAAATTGCCTGCCGGCGTGTAGTTTTAAAATGGCAATTTGCGTATCTGTTTTCTTTTCAGAGAAGCCAGTCTCCCAATCTGAAGGGTTTGGGTTAGAATTAAATGATATGGTGCGAGTAAAGACATCTGGCACTGGAGAGGTGTTTGAATGTTGGTTTTGCCCTGCTTTGTGCCCCTCAATGTGTTTTCATTTAGCACATATTTTATGTCACTCCATGAGTAGTGCTGCATGGAAATGGGGTCTCAGAGAATGTCAAAAATCTTATACCAGGCACGTGCTAGGAAGAGGAAGTGTGGTAGCCCCACTCTGACTTTGAGGAAAGAATGAGAGACTTGACTCCGCATCATTGGGACTAGCCTTGCCCTTTATTTGTGCTTCCTGATCTCTGCTCTCAGTGCCTAGGCTTCTCCTATGGCCCCAGGCACTGGACAAACAAACTTGGATTCAGTCTTTTGTCCAAAAAATGCATACCAGACTCTGGTTTCAGTCTTGGAACACATCCTGACAAAAGCCCCTACTTGGGAAATTTACTCTGTGAAAAAGGATGCTGATATAAAACAGACTCACAAGAACCTGGACACATCGTGCTATAGTGAGACCAACTGTGCAGAAAAATAAAGCAGGATATGAACTGAGACACTGAAGCTAGCAATTTCATATCTGGTGAGTGAAAGCTACATTAGTCTCTCCGAAAAGATGTTCATTAATGTTATGACTAAGATTGAATGCAGCAGTGATTCTCACCTCCCTACTTTGACAGGTAAAAACATCTTTTCATATCAGGTGCTCAGCTCAGCCTTCTCCCTAGAGAATCACATGTAGCTTAGATAGTACCCTTAAACGGGGATTGGCTGTGTACAGACTTCCCTTGACTTCATTTACCTCTCAGTCTGAACCTCAGGCCTCAGGCCTGAAGTTGCTGTTCCCAATGCTGTCATAAATTTCTCTGATGCTGGCCCACTGATGTTGGGTTTCTTATGTGTGCTAAAGTGAGGAACATTTTTAGGGGTCCTAGTCTGCTGCTTTACCCCCTTACTGTTATCTTGCAGATTCCAGGTGTTCTGTTGACTTTTAAAACATTGAAGTGAGGGCTGGGTGTGGTGGCACACGCCTATAATCCCCACAGTCTGGAGATTGAGGCATCAGGATTACTGGGAGTTCGAGGCCAGCCTGGGCTACAAAATGAGTTCAAAGCCAGCCTGACCTATGTAGTGAAACCCTATCTCAATAAGACCATAAAAAGGCTGGGGATATAGCTCAGTGGCAAAGTGCCTGCTTGACAAATACAAGGTCCTGAGTTTGATTCCTGGTATCAATACAAAACAAACAAACAAACAAAGCAAGAAAGAACTAAACTGAAGTGAAATTCAAATGACATAAAATTAACTATTTAAAAATAAACAACTCAGGCTGGGGGATTTAGCTCAGTGGCATCAGCCCTTGCCTGGCAAGCACACTGTCATTCGATCCCTGGTGCCAAAAAAAAAAACCCAAAAACAAAAAAACAACTCAGTGATATTAAGTATAGTCACAGAGTTATGAAACTATCACAACCAATTTCAGAACATTTTTATTACCCTCCAAAGAGGACATTGTTCCCATTAAGCAAACATTCTGGATCTTCTCAAACCCCAATATCTGATAATCACTAATCTGCTTTCTATCTCTAGGATTCACCTCTTCTAGAAATTTCATATAAGTAAAGACACATGATAGGTGGCCTCTCATGTCTGATTTCTCTCACTTAGTTCAAGTTTCATCTATGTTGTAACATGTCTCAGTGCTTCGTTCCTTTTTATGACTGCATAATTCTGGATGCATAGAACACTTTTTCATTCATCTTTTCACAGACATTTCAGTTTTTCCACCTTTTGACTGCTATGAATTGTGCTGCTGAGAACATTTGTGTGCAAGTTTTTGAGTACATGTATTCAGTTCTTTGGGGGTGTATACCTAAGAAAGAACTTAGAAGGGGTCACATGGTAACTTTTTGAAGAATTCCTTTGCCACTTTAAAAGGAAAAACCTGTGAAAAAGAACCCTGTAGAAAATTACCATGGGAGTCCGATATTTCAGAAAATATCATGAAAGTTTAGCCAAGCCAACAATAAATAGTTCTAAAAATTATATCATCTTAATTGAAATAATCACTTTGTTCATGATAAATTGGAATAATGTTATCATTAGAATAAGTTACAATGTAAATCTAATAGTTTAGAGACTTTTTTTTAAACCCAAGTCAATTTTGAACTTGTGAGCTCAAGTGATCCCACCTCGTCTTTATTGAGTGCCAGGATTACAGGTGTGCACTCCTACACTCAGCTAAAGCCTTTTTTTGGTTTGTTTTTGTTTTTTAAATAAACATATGGCTTTCCGCAGTCCCCTTTTAAACTGGCATTGGATTTGGCCACTTTGAAATTGTGTGTTAGATAAACAGTTGGTATCTAGGGCAAGCTTTAAAAAAAATATTTAAATATTGGCTAAAAAAAAAAATCCCTAACAACTCTAGGAACTTTCTTGTTCAAATGAATTCAAACTGTCTAAATACAGTATGGTAAAATTAGGCCTCCCTTCTGTTTCCCATGGGGTTAAGGGAGCCCGCGAGCCCCTTGTCCCCAGCTGGGCCGCCCTCCACTTGCCAGCTGTCCTGAGAGCCTGGGATCGGGATACTTTCCATAGCCAGCAGCATTCCCACACGATTCCTTAATATAGAATGTTTTCAAAAGAAACATTGAATACTAAGAGAGCTTTACTCCCAAACATGGTCACTGGTTCATAGTTCATTTTTATTTTGTTTTCATGTAGTTAAAACAAGGAATAATATGTAAACTTGTCATTGTAACTGAGTGTCAGTATTGTTTAGAATAGAAGCAGAGAAAACACAGTTTCTAATCAGCAAAAGACTACAGAGCAAAAGGTTGCCCTGGTGCTGACCTTGGCAGGATGCCTTTTTTGGCCAGATAAACCAAATGTATTGGTCTATCTGAAAAAGTGCCATCAGGGAGCAGTTTGGGGTGGCCCACGGGGCAGCAGGATTATAAGCACTATTATGGAAGATCACCAATGCTGTTGGTCAACTAGCTCTTAGGTCTGTGGAATCCCAGTATACTCACTGTTTGATAAGGTATTATTTAGTCCTCTAGGCAGAAAAAAGTATTCAGGCAGAGTCTGGGGACATAGTTCAGTGGTAAAGTGCTGGCCTGGCCTGGTCTACAAGAAGTCCTGGGTTTCATCCATAGCACTACCAAAAACAGCAACAACAAAACAACAAAACACCATCAGAGTAAATTGGGAAGCTACTCTAAGAGATGAAAGGAATGCACAGGCAGAGAACTGTTTTATAATGGGACCTATTACTCTGTGGTCAGGCTTCATTTCTTTTAAAACCACTTTGCATTTATCCATAGGTTGAGAAGTTTCCAAGTACCTATTAAAGATGAGCATGTGAAGATGAATTGAACCATAGTCTTTGTCTTAAAACCTCACAGACAAGCTGGGGATGTAGCTCAGTGGTGCAGCATCTGCCTGACAAGCGCAAGGTCCTAAGTTTGATTCCCAATATCAAGAAAACCACCCCAACACAACAACAACAACAACAAAAGCAATCTCACAGACTACCTCAGGCACTGCTGGTAGGGACTGAGGATGGTACCACTGTTGTGGGAAACAGTCTGGCAGCTCCTCATAGGAGGTTAAACAAAGTTACCCCTCCTAGGTTGCAGGAGCATTAAAGACATATATTCCCTCAAAAGTGTGTGCCCAGATACTCATGGCAGCATTATTCACAACAACCAAAAAGTGGAACCCACCTACATGTTCCTCAGTGGGTGAATGGATAGAAAAAATGTAGTCTGTCCGTATGACAGGATATTACTTGTGTTCAACCATAGAAAGGAATAAAGCATTGACACATTGCAACATGTTGAACCTTCTAAATATGCTATGTAAAAGAAGCTAGACATGAGAGTTCACGTGTGTTCCCACTTACACAAAATGTCCAGAATAGGTAATCCTAGAGATAAAAGTAAATTAGTGGTTGCTTGGTGTTAAGACTTTGGAACGAAGGGAAATCACTGCTTAATGGGAACAGAACTTTCTTCTGAGGATGATAAAAATGGTCTGAAATTAATTGTGATGATGGATACACAATACTGTGGATTTATTTATTTATTTTTCCCTGTGGATATATTTAAAATCACTAACCTATATTCTTTAAATAAGTGAACTACATAGTGTATGAATTATGGGTTTCTTTTCTTTTTCTTTTTTTTGAACCAGGAATCAAACTCAGGACCTCAGGTATTCCTCTGAGCTATATCTTGTACCCCTTATGAATTATGTTTTAATGGAGCAGTTATAAAAAAATAAAACCCAAACTACCAGACTTAGCATTAACAATTAATCAGCATATATTGTAGGACAAAGCCATTGTAGATCTAAAAAATAAGATTTGACATAGAGATTCCATGTTTCGTGAGGCGGAGGAAGATGAAGTGGATGATTCTGTTGCAGCCTCTTGGGAGAGCAGATGTCCCTGGGAGAATCACCAAGCTTCAGGGACCAGGGTCATAATTTCGGAGATTCAGCGTCTTTATGTCTGTCAGTATTCAGTTGTGCAATTCAGGAGAACTGATTTATGTTGATCACGAGACTGATCTATAAACCAGGTGCCAATGTACTATATTAGGTTACCTTGGGGAATAGGATGTACTTTTCCAGTCACAAAAATATTCTTATCTATCACTCAGGGCACATCTTCTGTAATATCAAAGTATCTGGTAGCTAATTAGTAGTGATATGGTTGCTTAAGGAATATAGTACCTGAGCAAAAGGCCTTGTTTTATTTTGGGAAGTCACGTTAACTGTCTGTCTGTCTGTTTAGTAACCAAACATGAAGATTCATCCTCCCTATTGTCTTATCAGGCAAGATAGTTTCAGATCAACAGCATGGAGTGAAAGTCATTAGCTGTTGGAATGTAGGGCACAGACAGAGGAAGAATAGGATAGGACTGATCAGGCCAGAATTTGGGACTTGAAGGAAGAGGGGCAGGTTCACTGGGAAAGAATAAGGAGCCCCTTCTGAGGTGGTACAGCATGTTCTAGAAACTATCATATTCATGTCACATAGAGGTCTGGTCATCTGGGATTAGAGGGTTAGGAGTTGAATTCAACATGGAATCAGTGTGGAGATGCTAAGAAGGGGCTTGACAGTGTTACCCATCTCAGAGGTACAGAGAAATAATGAGGATGAGTCTTCATGTTTAGTTACTAAAAGATAGGCAGGCAGGCAGAGAGATTTGGGCTAACAACCCACCTGAGAAAGGATTAGTGAGGGTTGGTTGATACAGATGTGGTACATCTGGTCTGGTAATCTTTTTTTGGTAAACTAGTGTCTTCAGTGAGCTACTGTGAGAAAGACAGTTACTCTTTCCAAGCTTTTTCTGTTACCAGGGTGAGTCATTCTCAGATTCTTCCATCACTTCCTGGTCATATTTATGAACATGACTGATCACTATTTAACAAGCTGATGATATTATGGAATTGTTTTTTATTTTTTGTTTGATAAATGGTATTGGGGCTATTTTTTAGAGTCTTTTAAAAATGGAAATAGTAATGGATAAGATCTGTATCATGCATTGTTCTAAGAATGATACCTTCCCTTAAGCAGGTCAAATTTCATTATTTTATTAAAACTCTCCTTCTTGGCTGATGGTCTCTTTGGAGATACTAATGCATCTTCATGTGCCCATTCTGGCCTGTGTCATCCTCAAATGTCACCTGAGATGAACCTGTCCTTTCCTTCTTTAAAATTCTGGGCAATGTGTATACCCAGGAAATTTACTCAGGGTTGAAATTTGTCACATGTCTGATTCTCTGACTTAGGGCTCCGTTTTCATTTTTTCAGCTCCCCTTTCCTTGTCCTATAGCACATGGGATGCTCCATGTATTCTAATTGACCCTCCTCAGAAAGTACTTGAGAGATGATTTCTCTTTCTCCTGTTCTTTGTGTTACTCTATTCTGGGTTCCCCTCCCCTCCTCCAGAGTGAAATGGCTGGGCTACCTTCACTTCTTGATTGTTCTTTCAGCAATTACCTCTTTTCCTCCTCCTCTTTCCCTGCAGATGGTGCCCTCTTCCCCACTCAACCTTAAGTTCCCAAAGGTATGGTGATAGTGTGGGAATGAATGAATGAAAAACCTTTCTACTTGATGTGGTAGAAGGCAAAGTCCTCTGGAAGGTTTCTGAGTGGAGCTATGAATGTCAAGATGAATTCAGTTTAATGTGTTGAGATTTTTTCTTTTATAGTCATTTATGAGATATCTTTGATTTCACTGATGTGTCTTTTTAAAAAACATCATAACAAATATGTTTCTTCAGCTTTTGTATGGAATGCCAAGAAGCCTCAGTTCTGCAGGAATGAGTGTGGCCAGCTCTTCTGAGTCAGGGACATCTCACACATTTGGGAGGTGACAGAGCAGGGAGGGGAGGGAGGGGTGTACAGCCTTTTCTTTAATGTGAAGTGAGCATGTGTCTCGGTACTCTAGAATTACTAGTTCTAATTTGTGTCCACAAGAGAAAACATTTTTGAGGTGCCCACAGTTCTGAAACATAAACATGGGACAAAGAGTTCTCTCTTGTGACCCAGCTTGCCTCCCTAGGCTGTGCCATGTACCGTACATTAGTTGGCATGCTTGTCTCCCTCTTCCATAAAGCACAGACCTATAAATATTCCTCATTTTAAAATAATGTTTTTCCTTCATGAGGCAAGGTTCAGTTCTTGTCTATCTAATTTTAGTTCCTTGTTTTTATGAACTTGGAAATGTTTTCCTTAACTAGAAAAAAGCACATATGGAAGTGAAGGAAACTTCTAGCTATATTTCCCAAGTGAGATTTTCTGTGTGAGATTCGTCTTTTTTGTTGATCAGGTTATTAAAACCAAAATTGTGAGTTAAGAGCTTATATAGGACACAAAGGGACAAAAATGTTCTCCACAAGCTGTTTGTTGCCCTGTGTTGTTTTTAAGAGTATTAAATTGACATAAGCACCACAGGAAAGTTTGTGTTAGAGGCCTATAGAATACTGTAGTGGTTCTGAAAGTACATTTTTTGTTGCCTCTATAAAACTAATTTTATTTGAAAAATTAAATGAAAAAGAGCCAGGGATTTAGCTCAGTGCCTGCCTGGTGAGCATAAGCTTGTGAGTTCAATCCCCAATATCAAAAAAAATAAAAAAAAGAAAGAAAAAAGTTAAATGAAATGGTCAAAATATATTATGTCTGTGAATACTACTACCACTTTTTCATATTCTTGGGTACAGACAATACTTTTTTTGTATTTCCCAAATTTTATATATATTGCTTCAAATAGCATAATATTAACCTTAACATAAAAATAAATGAGATTCTGCTACCTAAAACCTGTCCCTGTTAAGACTACCTAGAAATAAATTGAAACATGTTCAAGAATTTTAAAATGTGTATCCTGGTTTAACCGAAGGAAATATTACCACTAGTCTTCCTCAGAATATTTGCCCTTAGCCACTTTCTGAATCACTTCTGGAAGTCCCCTTTTGTCTTTATGAGGCATGATAAGAAATACAGTGAATGCTGCTGTATCTTCTTTTACCTAATTTATTGGATCTGGCATTATATGACTTCTAGGTCTTCTCTAAATCAAAATGACTATGGAAGGTAAAGATTTTGAGTTGACATTGAAGCAGCTATGTTAGTGTAACTAAAGACTTTTGAAATAGGGTTTCCAGAATTACTGTACTTCACAAAGTGATAAGAATGACAGGGTATAGCCTGGTGTGGTGGCACATGCTTGTAATCCCAGCATTCAGGATACTGAGGCAGGAGGATCCTTTCGAGTTCTAGACCAGCCTAGGCTACGAAGTGAGCTCAAGGCTAGCCTGAACTGCATAATGAGATCCTGTCTCAGAAAGACCAAAAAAAAAAAAAAAAAAAAGAATGATAGGATAAGTGTGTTTGAATTGAGAAGACGTATTTTGAGGGGGATTTATGGTAATATGCATTTTACTGAAATAAATTTATAAAAATTTAAGTAGTTTACCATACTTTTCACACCTCATATATTATTAATTATCCTTTGACCAAGAGATGTTATATAAGTTTACTGACTTATGATCCCTTTTAACCTAAATAGATCATAAATATATTTTTGCTGTTAATATATACATCTCTGTCTGTCTTTCTTTTATTGTGCTGGGAATATAGCTCAATGGCACAGTGCCTGCCTGGCAAGTACAAGGTCCTGAGTTCAGTCTCTGGTACCAAAAATAAAGCTACATTGTCAGCCTTTTTTAAATTTTTGAAACAGGGTCTCACTAAGTTGCTCAGGCTGGGTTTGAATTTTTGATCTTCCTACCTTAATTGTCAAAGCACTGTGATTACAGGCATTCCTCATTCTGCCTGGCTATACCATTTTAAGTGACTGTATGACTTTAGTGTATGGATATATGATAATTTGCTCAGGAAATATACCTTGATAGAAATTGTTTCCAATGTTATATTTTTATGTACCATATATTAAGATGTATGTTTTCTAGACCTCCATAATGATGCATCTTTTAATCATTGATATCTTAGATTTGATGATATGTAGTATTATAAACTATAATAATAATACAAATTGGTAATGTTAATTATTAGTGAGGTTGAATCATTTTTAATGTATGTATGTATGCTGCCTTCTTGAATGTCTTCATGAGTTGCCTATGAATTGGGCATTTGACTTTGTTTATTGATTTGTAAAAGCTCTTTACTTACATAACTATCTGAAATCTCTGGCTTCCTTATAACTTCTGTTGAAAAATTCTCACAAGTTTGCAATATACCTTTCAATCATGTATTTTTTGAATGTATGGAAATTTAAAATTTTTATTTTGGGTTTATCTATCACTGTTTCATGATTTCCATCTTTGATTACATGATTTAAAAAGTCTTTCTCACTCCAGGATCATGTAAAACATTAACTTATATTTTCTTCTAATGATTTTATGGATTTTTTCTTTTTTGGTATTTATACCTTAAGTCTTTTGAATATTTATATTAGTAAGAGGTAAAGGTAATCCAAGTTGCTTAGGCAGATATTATATACCATCTATACTTATCTATAATTTTTTTATATATACACTTTGATATATACCACTTATAAATATAGAGTTCTAATTTGTGTTTTTTGGGTAAGTTTTTCTTTATGTTTTTATACATTTATTCTTCCAGATAAAATTAGACTTCTTGTTTCTTCACCAATTCCACTGCCATTTTGATTCAAGTTTTGCCCATTATAGATTAATTTGATATAATGGACAATTTGTAGTCTTCTCATGCAGCAAGCAGTCATATCTATTTGTGTAAATCTCTTACATTGCTCAATAAACTTTTGTACTTTTCTTTTTGAGCTTTTACATATTTCTTAAGTTTATTCTTTGGTTTTACTAATTTCATTGTTATAAGAACTTTTTCATTTTATTTTCAGTGTTTTTTTCCTTCCATTTTTTAGTACCAGGAATCAAACTCAGGACCTTACACTTGCCAGGCAGGCACTGCGTCATTGTGCTGCATCCCTGGCCCTCCACTTTATTTTCTAGCTAGCTCTGTTAGTATTTAGGAGGCTTAGCAGTTGTTGTTGTGTTGTTTTAACACTATTGCATGCAGTTCAGGCTGGGCTTGAACTCACTTTGTAGCTCATACTGGTCTCTAACTCTCAAGGATCCTCCTGCCTCAGCCTCCCAAGTGCTAGAATTATAAGCATGTGCCACCACACCTGGCTGGGTTAGCACTTTTTATTTGCATACATACAATAAAATTTATATACAAGTTCACAGTTTGGTGAGTTTTAGCAAAAACCTGTAGTTGTATAAATGCTAGTACATGAGGTATATTTGTGTTTTTGTTACCAGGTTTTGGGATGCTGGAGTCTCCTTCTACAGGTGGTTTCTAGGTTCCTTCTGTTCTGAGCAAAGAATTGGTCAAGACAAGTGCCAAATGATAGCAAAGTTTTACTACAGGTAGGAAAAAAGTATAGGCTCTGCAGAGTGAGCTTGGGCTGAGTAAAAGTAGGGAAAGAAGTGCAGGGCTGGGGGATTAGCTCAACAGCACGAGTGCCTGCCAAGCAAGTGCAAGGTCATGAGTTTGATCCTTGGTACCCCTGACCCCACCAGCATGGGCTGGACTTCTCACAAGAAGTCCATATGCAGGGTTTTGGGAATGGTTCTGTTCCTTTCCCAGCCAGTCTTAGCCACATTATACTTTCCTGTGTTTTCCATTGTGCCCCAGAGTTCCTTCATGTTTGCTGTAGGCTGTAGTCAGTCCCTTTCCAGTCCTCAACTCTTGACCAGTACTGAACTGCTTTCTCTTGTGTAGTTTTGTCACTGGGGCTGGGTGTGAAAGGTTCTGTAGGCTGAAAGAAGGAATCTGTCCTACCCTTTTAAAATAAATTTGCAGGTTTTCTTGCTTCTGTCCCAGAAAAAACATTTTCAGGACACTGCAGAAAGAGGCACAAGTAGGGTTTATTAGGAAAAAATTATAGAACATATTCAAGTGTGGATGCTCAGAGAAATGAGATGTGCTACAATTAGGAGCTGGGAACCTTTTGTGTGTTTCGGGTGGTGAAAATCTGGGGTTCCATAATCTATAGTTTCAATCGTGTCAGTGGATGGGAGAGAATGGCTCAAACTTGAGATAATTATTTATTTGTATGGGAAGTCCTAAAAGGTGATCTGTTCACAAGTGAATGAGGACCATTTGCAAGTAAAAAGGAAATGGGCAAACCCATTTGTAGGTGGAAGGGAGTTTCCTAGGTTCTGGAAAAAGAAAGGAAAAACAAAACAAACAAATTGTGTTTGTGTCCTGAAGTTGTAGTTTTTCTTAAAAGTGCATTTTTAAAATCATAGTTTCCTGGGGCTGGGGATTTAGCTCAGTGGCATAAGCGCCTGCTGGGCAAGCGCGAGGTCATGAGTTCGATCCCGGGTACTGCAAAAAAAAAAAAAAATTAAATTAAAAAAATAAATCATAGTTTCCTGTCTCCTTTCTACCTAGTGTTTATTTCTATCCTATCCTATCTCATTTCTGCCCTTTGCAGAATGTTTTAGAAATATAATCACAGATTAATTTGTGTGATACAAATCACAGGTTATTAGTGACTAATTTCATCGCTTGGAATGGTACTTTTGAAGTTTGCCTTCATGGCATGTACTGATAATTCATTCCTTTTTATTTCTAAACAGTATTATCAGGTGATGAATACTTGATTGGTTTTAGTTCTTAGCTACTATGAATAAAAGTGCTGTGAACAAAAAGTATTGTGAATGTTCATAAGTTTTTTGTGAATAAATGTTTTCATTTCTGTTGGTTAAATATAGAGGAGTGAACATCTTGTATGGTGGATGTGTTTAACTTCAACAGAAGTCATAAAACTGAAAATGTTATTCTTTTTGACTGGCCACTTAATACAGTTTACTAAGTCTGATTTTAAAGATCAGATAGTCCTAGATTTTCTTGGTATAAAAATCATATGAATTTAAAATTCTTTCCTTTTCTTTCTATTGAACTAAAATGTAAAGGTCAAAGCTAGACGTAAGAGTCATAGTGACTTTGACTTGAGTCTATGTGTGTTTTCCCACCCTGGAAAGTTGGTAGTCTCCTTTGCGAAGGATGTTTGATCTTTCTGCTGCCTCGACATTGAAATGTTCCTAGTCCTTGTGTTGTATTCTCACTCTGCACTTAGATGGCATGAGGAATTGTGAGATAACATGAGGCTATAGCATTCCGTTCTGTGTGATCTTGGCTGTTTCCTGTGTAAACAAACTTTGAACACAACCATAACTTCTCTGAAGAAAGCTTAAATTCTGACCATATTTGACACTCTATGCTCCATGCATGCCAGCCATGGAACGCATGTATAGGAGAAGGCTGATTCTTCATTGGTGATGACACCTGGATCTCTCTGAAGCATTACTAATAAAAATCTCTCAGTTGGCAGCAGTCACATGGGTGGAGGACCTTTTGAGGATGGCAGCTGCTGGCTGGGTACATGTCTCATTTTCTTGTAACCATTTCAAGTATTCTTAAATTCCTGGGTGCCTTACCTCATGCCTGTTATCATGAGATCCACTTAGATCTGAGAGACGAAAGCTTGATAATGCCCCAGCAAGAGGAATCATTTGTCACTCTGTGTGGTGCACTGAATTAGATGATGTAAACTGATGGAATGGAAGGTAGAAAACTGGAGCTTTTTTCATTGGACATAAAAGATGCAAAGCCTAATTCTCTTGTTTGTTGAATCTTTAAATGAAAAGATTTATAGACTTGCTACCATAAATCCTGGATTTGACTTGGGTTTTTTTTTTTTTTTTTGAGTTCTGGTTAGTTTATCTAGCAGAGATGTAGGTTAGCAGCTAAGAACAAATCTGTGCTGGGCTATGATTCTGTTTTGTCATCGTTTAAGATTTTTATTCCTTCTTTTCTTGTCATTAACTAGGCATCTGTCACTTATGAAACAGCATGGGTGCATTTCAGAATGATAGGACCCTTAGCAATTGTTTCCATACTAAAATTTGTCATTTGTTATAAAACTCTATCTGCATTTCTCCTCAGTAGGCCAGGCTCTCTCACTGGTCAGGTGTTTATGTGTGTGGAATCATTTATCTCAAGGATCCAGCCCTGATGTCTCCCCTTTGATCAAGTTTTCCTTAGTACCCAGACACTTCACTGTTTCTGCCTGTCTTCACTTCCTATTGCTTTGTTGACTCTTTGGAGTTGTCTTCTCTTTTTACAGCACTGTGTGCTCCCAAGGACACATTTTATAATCTTTTTGTATTCTTCATACGTCTTAATATAGAAATTAAAGAATTAAAGCAGTAACAGTACAGAATATTGTCAATCTTTGTTTTCTTTAAGCTGTATAAATAAATAAAAATAAGTGACAGTGTTGCACTCTTCTCAGCATTGGCAGTATGATCTTTGGACCTACTTCAATATTTTGCATAAACTGGGATATTGCATCTTTTCATGACAGCCTATCCTGTGCTGTAGGGTATATTTAAAAATTTTTTTCTCCCTTTTTCCTATCTTCACTTGGCTCAGACTTGCTCTGCAGTCTGTTTTTTCCTACCTTTAATGTGAAACTTTGCCACACACACAAAAAAAAATCTACAAAAAATTGTTCTTAGAAGTGTAACAATTTTACTTAAATCTTTTGTTTCAAAAAATAATCTTTTGGTTTTCTTATGTCCTTGGGCACACACACAGGGGTGATACACAAGACTGGTGATCAGCTCCAGTTTCTCAGTTGGGAGGGCACCTTCCTCTGTATCTGGGATACAGAATTGCCTGGCAAAGAGTGAATGTCCAGCAGCAGTTATGTGCACCTGTTCTGACTGTTCGCAATCTCATGTCTTATTTGTTACACTCAGTAGGATACCCCTTTAGGATGAACAGTGTTCTAAAAGTGTTATATATGGCAAAAACACTTACCACACTGGCATTTCTAATGCCAGCAATGGGACAAAGAACCTTGTAAGACTCCTGCTCTGTTTTAGCAAGAGCTGGCTCTTAAAGTACATCTGTGACTCAATTTGTAAACTCTTTAAATTCAGAATCCTGTTGGATTTAACATAGTGATGAAACAGTGATCTCAGGATTGGACACATCTGCTCAACTGTGTATGCACTGTATGCCCACTAGCAAGGGACCTCTGCATTTGCCCACTTTATGGGTCTTTAGCACTTTTCAAATATAAATTATTTTATGTAGAGAAAAAAATAAGCATTAAGTCTTATACCTCTGTTTTGGGTCTAAAATTAACCTAGCTGGATAAATATTCTTGTTTGTTTTATCATTAAAAATAAAGTTAGATTTAGTTAGGTATATGTGACATTTACTAAAATTCAATCTTTTTAGATCTGTTTGGAACAGGTATTATTCCTCATTCTGTGTATTTTGTTCCTTTTTGTTTCTCTGCCTATTTAGTGTTTGTTGATCCCATTTTATCTCCTCCATTTACTTAGTTATATCCCTTCTTCTAATATAGTCTAGTGATTGTCTAGTTTGCAATACATGTCTTCAGCTCTCACAGACTGCCTTCAAATATGTTATCACTTTATTCCATTGTATGAGAACTTTCTAAGAGGTCTTTGGTTAGGCTGTTGTCACAATATAGTATTTCACATATGTTATAAACTCTATATTACACTAATTTTCCAATAAACTATCTATGAGAACAGTACTTTCCAATAAAACTTTGCAGTGAGGAAATATTTTACATCTTTGTTACACAGCATAGTTGCCAGTAGACAACTGTGGCCATTCAGTACTTGAAAGGTAGGTAGTTGTGACTGAAAGGCTGAATTTTATTTTTATTTTTGTAATACTGGGGATTAAACCCAGTTCATTTTTTGTTTTATTTTGTTTTGTTTTTTGTACTGGGGATCGAACTCAGGACTGCATGCTTGCAAGGCAGGCACTTATACCACTTAGCTAAATCCCCAGCCCCTTTT
Organism: Hydrochoerus hydrochaeris; assembly: GCA_004027455.1. Lineage (NCBI taxonomy): Eukaryota > Metazoa > Chordata > Mammalia > Rodentia > Hydrochaeridae > Hydrochoerus > Hydrochoerus hydrochaeris. The sequence goes on from PVLA01003312.1 coordinate 150,264, forward strand.
ACTTTTTATTTTGAGACAGACTCTCACTAAGCACTGAGTTGCCTGGGCTGGTCTTGAATTTGTGATTCTTCTGCCTTGCCATCCCAGAGAGCTGGGAAAACAGGCACTGTCCACCATGCCTGGCTTTTATTTTTTGAGGTGCTGGGGAACAGATCAAGGGCTTTGCATGCACTAGGCAAGTGCTCTACTATTCACCCTAAACTGCTAAATTTTAAGTAATTTACACTTGAGTAGCTTAATATGGGTAGTAGCTACCATATTAGTATAGTTTTAGAACAATTAAAGGTTTTAAAAAATAATTTTATCCTTATCTTCTTTTTAAACCATCTCAAGAATTCTTAGTTGCTTTGTGTAGGTCTGTATTCTTTCTCCTTTTCTGAGTCAGAAACTTCTTTTAACTTACTGTGTAGTTGAAGCTGGTTTCTGAACTCACTATGTAGGTTTGAAATCAGGGTCTTACACATGCTAGGCTAGCGTGTCCCAATCCAATCAAGTTGACAATCAAGATTAACTGTTACAATAATAAGAATAATTCTTATTACAGATGACAAATAGTGAATGACATGGAAAATGTGTATTTTTATTAACAATTTAAGCAGTAAGAATAAGTTTTAAAGTATTATATACTTTATTTTTTTCTTGTAAAATTTTTTTTATTTAAAGAGAAACAAAAAGGATAGAGATATTACAGAATTTCAAGAAAAGATAAACAGTAAGAAATCACTAGTTGATAAATTATATATTGTTCTTTTAGAAATAGTTTTTCAAGTTACAAAATTAAAGCACACAAAGTGGACACTTAAGCAGTGAGAGTGCAAACAGATCTGTTCAACAATCCATCAAGAACCTAGAAATATGGTTATCAATCCTATACAACTAAACATACATGCAGCTATATCTTTTATAGCACTTCCTATTTCCTCTTTTTTTCAATAGCAATTATACATTTTTAAAATTTTATTTAAAGAGAAGAAAAAAACAAAACAGAAAAAAGGGTAGCAACAATACAGAATTCTAAAAGAAAGAAAGAAAAAAAGGGAAAATGAGAAAAAACCCACCAAGAAATCACTATATACTTTATTTTTTGCTATATGTCTTGGTTACTTTTCTCTTGTTGCTGAGACAAAATACCTGACTCCCAAAATTAAGGAAGGAAAGGTTTATTTAGCTTACAGTTTGTGGAGGTTTTGGTCCATAATCAGTTGACTCCAAGGTAGGGTGGCATGGCAGCACAAGACAACAAAAGCAGTAAGAGTGAAAAGGGAGGGGTATGAGAAGACTTTCTGTCCCTTATAGTGTATGCACGCTACCTTCCCTAGGGTGAGTGTAGCCTCCATAACCCCAGTCACAAACTCTAGATTCAGCCACCTCTGAAAAACATTCTGGCATGACTGCATGAAGCTTTGAGGGGACAGCCAGACACAAATCATAACACTATTATATACCATTTTTTTCATATTAGCAATTTTTGTGACAGCTGTATGTAAGATTACTTTGTTCCTGCATCTTCTCAATTGTTTCATCTTTATATTTGCCCATTTATTTCCTTTCCTGCTTGCCAAGATTTGGTTTTCTGCTCAAGGATCTTTTTGTGGTCTTTGTCCATTGATAGCCATCTTGCTGGGGAGAACACCCGCATGGACAGTTACACCATTAGCCTTTCCCACTGTATCCATTCAGCATGGATAATGTATTTCTTCCCATAAATACAGACTACTTTGCAAATTTGCTGACCTTTATAGTATCTTCGCACAACCAGAACTTCATCATCTTTTTAGATTGGCATGAGTCAAATGTTCTTCTGCCTCAGCTCTTTGGAAAGAGGGTAAGGTATACTCTTCCTGTGAATGTGGAGAGATACACAGAAATGCCTTTTACATTTTTTACATGCTTTTTTAGTTTGTTTTTTGAGACAGGAACTTACTGTGTAGTTGAAGCTGGTTTCTGAACTTACTATATAGACCAGGCTGGCCTTGAGCTGGTGTTGATTCTCCTGCTTCAGCCTACTTTTGCATTTTTTTTTTTTTTTTTGCGGTACCAGGGATTGAACTCATGACATTGCACTTGCCAGGCTCCTTTTGCATTTCTTCCCTTGGTTAGAAGTCATAAAGGATTGAACTTCATCTTGCCTGCTGCTGCTTCTGCAATGTCCACAAAAGGAAAGAGCTATATACTTTTAAAACAAGGGAAAAAACATGAAATTTAATGGGTATCTTGTTCATTTTTTCTAGAGAGTAGAGGTAAGAACTTTAGCGCATTTCAACTATTGGGAAAGCACCTTCAGGAAAGGTCCTACAGATAAAAGGAAATAGTTTACTGAAAGTTGGGACTGTAACTGATAATAATAAAAATTAAGCAGTATCAGCTGGGCACAGTGGTGCATGCCTGTAATTCCAGCACTTGGGAGGCTGAGCCAGGAGGATTGTCATTAATTTGAGGCCAGCCTGGGTTACACAGTGCATTTAATGCCAATCTGAACTACAAAGTGAGACCCTGTCTCAAACACCTCCATGTAAGCAGTATCCAAATTCCCAACACCAGGTAATTAAATCAACCTGACAGAATATTATATGCGGTTTTTCACAGACATGTGTTGCATACCTACTCTGTGTCAAGCTGTGTAGTAAGTATCCTAGATACCTTATCCCATTAAGTCGTCACAGTTTCCCCTAGAGATAAACATTATCTCTATCCCTTTTCCTGTGGAAATGACAGATTAAATAATTTCCTTAGGTCAGACAGCTAGTAACTGGGGATGGGGGAGCAAAAGGATAAACTCTCCCCAAATTGTGATGATAGCAGTAATAATAATGCAAGTTGAAATAAGACTCAAATCAATTTCAATCTTTTTTCCAAAGATAAAGAAGACTGGTTATGGTTGGTTTTGGTGGGTGTTAGAGAAACTAAGGACTCTGAAGGAATATAAATTAAGAAAACCTTCTTGTAGGGCATTTGGCAATATCTTTCAAAATTTTTCATGTCTTGTTATTGGACCAAACCATTCTACTTTTAGGAAGTTACCCTATTGTACTGCTTGCTTAAGTATGTAAAAATGTATTTTTACATACTTGATTACTTTCTTATGTGTAATAGCATAAAGTAATATGCTATTACTTAATAATAGCATATTATAGATAATAGTAAAGATCTTGATTACTTATGTATAATAGCAAAAAATTGGATATTGCTTGGGTATTTGTAAAACATTCATAAGAATAAGGTGAATCTGTGTGTACCAACATAGGCAAACAGCCATTATAAGTTGTTAAATGACAAGAGCAGGTGACTGGACCAAATGTAAAGCATGCTCTCATTTTCCTTAAAAAGATGTATTTGAGGTATGTGTATACAGAAATGATATTGTATATGTAGAAGGGTATATGCAATTTTTCACTTTTTATTTCAGGTTTTTCTGTAACAGATACATATTAGTTTTCTTAGCTGAAAAAGAATTGGGCTTTTTAAAAAGCCATTATAGGAGTTGTCCTAACTGGTGGAATATATGTTTAAGGCATTTTAATGAGAAAAACTAGTGCAAAATAAACCCTGGCTGTAAACTGGTTGCAGACCTGATGTGTACCCGTCTTGGTGGAAGACAAAAATGTTGTATGTATTCTTTACTCCCTAAACTGCTTAAATTATAATATTGAAAGACTCTGTTTTTCCCACAGAGAAACTTCTTAAAGGCCTATAAATCTAAAAGTGAAAGAAAAGAATGTTCCTGTTAGTTTTTTTCCCCAACCCTGTTTATAGAAAGAATCAATTTTTCATAGAAAGTGAAACTATAGAGTTAGTTTAGTCACCAAAAAAGTTTCAGAGATTTGCTTCTGCTGACTCAGTGAAGATACACACAATCTTTTTTTTTTTTTCTGATACACAAATTCTTAATGTAAATGTTTGCATACATTTCTCATGGAGGTACAGGAGTATTTGAAGGGGTGAAATCTTGCCTCCTAGTGAGGAGAACCTATCCTTTTGGTCAGTGAAAGTTCTGAAGTAACCTATGCCTGAGGGTCATCCTGGAGGCCACGCTGGTTTTAGAACTTCTCAGTTTGGTATGGAGCCTAAAATATAACTGTCTGAGATGCACAGGATTATCCCAGAACAGGCATTAGCTTTGAAATTGACTCAGCCTCCTATGTAGCATGACTTAGTTGAGCCACAACTATCTTAATTTGATAACTATTCTAATTTGAAGCAGAAGTCTTGGGCTTGACCCAGAGCCATCTTGGTCTTCACCCAGAGCCATCTTGGTCTTCAGTGGAGTTGTGGTGTATATAATATTGTTAAGTTATATTTATTGTTAAAAGCAGAGGGGAAGGGAAGTGCCTTTGCCAAACACAAAAATAGCTATAGTACAAGAGAAAGGATTTTGAGAATTAGTATCTTACTATGCTCCTGAAGTAATGTTAGTTATAACTATTATTCTAATTGGTTTTACAAATGAATTATTTAAAAACTGTAAACCTGGGCATGAGTTTATAATTCTAAGTTGGTTTGATCTTTTTCCCTTCATTTTCCCCTATGCTGTATCATTACTCTACTGGTTTTAAAACTATCATTTCATTTCTTAAAATTCCCTTTATAAGAACTGGGTATCAGTAGTAGTTTTCTCTAAATCTGTGTCACATGATGAGCTGGTTTAAATGTATAAAAGGTAAGAAAATTGAACAGGAAACTGCATTTGCTTTGATGAAATAAAGAATGTTCCTTTCATCTAAAAAATATCTGACATTCATGGAACAATGAACCTGTCTTTAAATTGTATGTAAATGAGAACATTGGAATGGATGAGATTATGTTTGACCCTGGGCATGTTTTAAATTCTGATAGTTCCTACCAATGAGCATCTTTTAAAGCACAGTTTTTATTTGCATTGCTTATTATTCTAAAGAGTTGTGTTCACCCTTTTGTGGATCTTGTGGAAATCTTACTAGATAATCTGATCTGTCGCATTAAAAAATAAAATTGTTACTCTAGACAAGGGAGAGGAGAGGAATAGTAAATACAGTAAAGGAAGTAGGGAGAGATTTGAAGTGATAGATCAAAGTGAGAAGACCAGGTGTGTTTTTAACAAAGATTCGTGGGGAAATAGAACTGCTTAATACTTCCTACAACTTCAGGGTTTTATGGTTTCATAAGATGTTTTCTGTTTGTTTGTGTGGTATTAGAGATTGAATCCAGGCCCTTGCAGATGCTAAGCAAGCACTCCACTACTGAGCTGCACCTGTAACTCTAACCTAAAGGTTTTTCAGAAGATTCCATAATGAGACATAAATAAAATGTTCCCATTGCTCATCACAGACAAATTGGTACTTCAAGGGTCTTCTTTCTGTCTTTAGAAACTGCCCCTTAAGAGGCAGCAGCAGGGAGTGGAAAACACATGCCACCTGGTAAATCCATATGCTTGAGTGGGAGACAATGCTTCCATGTGATTTTGGACTTCTGCTGTTACCAAATTTAACACCTTCCCTAGGTATGTCATGGTGTTATCATGAGGACTTTTTTGTTGTTGTTGGGAGGACCAGGAATTGAACTCAGGACCTTGTGTTTGCCAGGCAGGCGCTTGTGCTGCTGAGCTATATCTCTGGCCCACCATGAAAATCTTGAGAAGAGAATAAATAATGCTTTTCAGTATAAAGTATAATTTTATTAGGAAAGCAGGGAATAAAATTGGAAAATACCAAATATTTAACAGAAAGTGGAGACAAGCTTACTTTCCCTTTCAACCTAAGCTTTAGAATGTACACTGGGAATTGAAAGCAAAAGGAATGTGCAGGTGTTTGGGACAGGATAGGCAGAGTTTGAGGTAGTGAAAGTGGCAACTGGGTGCTTTAATCTTAGAGCACCACTAATTTGGACCCAGCTCAGATCTCAGAAGATTACTGTGTAAAACAGCTTAACAATAGAGGAGCATTTTTTTTAAGTGCTCAGGTTACTTTCAGTCTGGCATGTGGTCAGTTAGATTGACACGTGCAGTGTGGAGCTGCTATAAACTGCCATAGATCGAAGCCTGGTGATGGGCTACAGGAATGGCTGTAGCTTATGCCTGTGACCTTTCACTTCTCTTGTTCCTGTGTATTTGCTCTCTTAATTTTCCCTGCTGACCCAGTCACTAGTTATGTGTGCTAAGAGAATACTGGCGGTGAGAATCAGCCTGTAGGAAGTTACGTAGGCTGAAGATGAAGAGTGAGAAATATTAAGGCAGTCCTTGAATTAGTTACTAGTTTTTTTCTTTCCTCTCATCTTTTTTTTTTTTTTTTTTTGAGACAGGGTATTGCTAGGTAATTCAGGCTGGCCTCAAACTCAGTGAGCCTCCTGCCTCAGCCTCCTGAGTACTGGGATTACAGCATGCCCCACCACACGTGTCTTAAAATGTGTTATGTATATGTACTAACTCCTCATGATAAATGTGATCATTATATACAACAAACATGCTTAAAGAAAAAAAGCAAGGAAAAAGAACCTCTTGTACAATGTTGAATAGAAGTGGTAAAAGAGTAGGTGTCTTTCCTTACTCCTGACCAAAGAACAAACTTTTGGTTTTATTAATTTTTCTCTATTTTTCTAATTCATTGATTTCTAATTGAAGTTTTTTGTTTTGTTTTGTTTTATGATAGAAATCCAGCGCCTCATGAATGGAAGGCAAACACTGTTACCAGTTTATACCCTTTACTTTTATTTTTGTTCTTTTCTTTCCTTCCCCTCTCCCTTTTGAGACAGAATCTTGCTATGTAGTCCAGGCTGGCCTTAAACACACTATGTAGGCCCACCTGGCTTTGAAGTCACAGCAATCCTTCTGCCTCAGCCTCCTGAGTGCTGGGATTACAGGTGTGCACTCCCACATCTGGTTTATTATTTTCTTAAGGTAGCAATTTAGGTCATTGACTTGAGAATTTTCTTTTTTCACTAATCCAGATATTTAAAGTTAGAATTTCTGTGTAAACACTTTATATAGCTGCATCCATAAATTTTGATTCTCTGTGTTTTTTTGTTTATTTTTGTGGTGCTAAAAATTAACCTTGAGACTTTGAACATGTAAACCACATGCTCTACCACTAAGCTGTGTCCTCATCCCCTGCTTTGTTTTTTATTTTTATACAATTTGAAGTACTTACTAACGTTTCTTATTATTTCTTCTTTGATCCTTCATTATATATGTGTGTTTCCTGATTTTAGAGTATTTGGAGATTATCCAAATTTGTTTCTGTTCTTGATTTTCAATTTAATTCCACTATGATAGAGCATATACTATATGTAATTTTGATCCCTTTAATTTTATTGACACTTGTTTTAATTTTGTTGACATTTGGTAGAGTCTATGATTTATCTTAAGAATATTGGATATGCTCTTGATGAGAATATGTATTCTGTGATTGCCTAAAGTGGTATACAGATGGTGATTAGGTCAAGTTGATTGACAATACTGTTCAAATTTTGTATATCCTTGCTCATTTTTCCTTCCTTCCTTCCTTCCTTCCTTCCTTCCTTCCTTCCTTCCTTCCTTCCTTCTTTCATTCTTGCCAGGCACTTATGCTGCTGAGCTAAATCCCCAGCCTGACTCTTGCTCATTTTCTGGTTAACTGTTTATTGTTGAGAATGGCATATTGACATCTTAAATGTGTGACCTCATGTTCCCCTGTCTCAGTCTCCCAGGTAGTTGAGGTTATAGGCATATGCCTTTGACTCCAGCTCTTCTAAACATTGTTTTGAGTCATATATTTCTGCCTTCAATTCTATCAATTTTTATTTCATTTTATTTTGAGACTCCGTCACTGAGCTACACTCCCAACCCCTTAGCAAGTTTTTAAAAACTATTTTTCTTCAGTTTTATTTTTAGTTGTTAATTTACAGATTGCAATATGTGTCTTAATCACAGTCCACTATAGATTAATACCAAATCATTTCCAAATATACTAACGTTGTTCCATTAAATTTCTATGACTTCTTTCTTCCTTTGTGGTATTAAGTCATATATATTTCATTTTTATATAAGTCCAATATTAAAGTACATAGTTATTGTTTTATATATATATATGTACTTGTCTTTTTTTAACCTGCCCCTATGTACTTATCTTTTAAGTGAGTCAGATACAGTAATTTGAATCTGGAGTGTCCCCCAAAGCCCATATACTGGGAGGCTTGGTTGGCAGCTGATGGCCTTTTGGGAAGTGATTGGTTTGTGAGAGCTCCTACGTCATCAATAGTTTAATCCATGGATGAATTTATAGCTCAGTGGGCTTTATGGTGGGGGGCTTATCTAGGAGAGGCAGGTACTTTAGGGTGTGGTTTGAAAGGGTTTATTTTAGCCCAGCTTCTTTCTTGTTCTTTCTACTTCCTGTTTGCCATGGGATATGGAGCTTTCCCTACCATTCCTTTCCACCATAATTTTGCCTCACCACAGGCCTGTAGCAATGATTCTGGCTTACCGTGGACTAAAACCTCTGAAACCATGAGCCAAAATAATCCTTTTCTCCTTCCATTTGGTTGTGTCAGGTATTTTGTCACAATGCTAGAAAGCTAAAATATAGAAGAAAATAGTCATTAATGTTTTATGTTTACCCATGTAGTTACTGTTATTGGCATTCTTTATTTCTTCATGTGGATTCAAATTGCCATCTAGTGTTCTTCTGTTTTTATCCTGAAGAACTTCATTTAGTATTTCTTATAAGACCACAAATTATCTCAGCCTTTGTGTATCTAGAGATATCTTTATTTATATTCCTTTTTTTTTTTTTTTTGGTACTGGCTATCAAACTTACAACCTGGCACTTACCAGGCAGGCACTTGGGCCACTGAACTAAATCCCTGGCCCATTGTATATTGCATTTTAGAAGTATGGTTTTGTTATATATAGAATTATTGATCGCTTGTTTTGATTCTAAAACTTTGAATATGTCATTTTATTGCTTTTTGATATCCACTGTTTCTTGTTTTGTTTTGTTTTTGAAACAAGGTCTCTCTGTGTACTTCAGGCTGGCCTTGAACTCACTTATGCATCCCAGGTTGGCCTCAAATTCAAGACTATCCTCCTGCCTCAGCCTCCTGAATGCTAAGATTACAGGTGTGAGCCACCTGATGCCTGGGTAGTTTCCACTGTTTTTAAAATGAAGTCAGCTAGTAGTAATCTTATTGTGGGTTCCTGTTTACATGAAGTCTTTTTCTCTTGATGTATTCAAGATATTCTCTGTTTTTGACTTTTAGTATTTTAGCTATGATGTATCACTGGTGACTCTCTATGTTTATTTTATCTATTTTTTGAGTTTACTTTGAATTTGATAGATTTGAAGGTTAAAATTTGAAATTAAATAGGAAGTTTTGGCTGCTAATTTTTGAGACAAGGTCTTACTATTCATGCTGGTCTTGAACTCAATATATAGCCCAGGCTGGCCTCGAACTCATAGTGATCCTCCTGCCTCAGCCTCCCGAGTGCTGAGATTACAGGCATGTGCTACCACACCCAGATACTTGGCTATGAATTTTTCAAAACATTTTTTTCTGCTCACTTATCTTCCTTCTCCTTTTGTGACTTCCTTTATGTGTACATTGCTATGCTTGATGTTATCCCTTGTGCCTGACATTCTATTCATTTTTTTTTTCATTCTTTTAAAATTCTTCTTTGGATTAGATAATTTTAAGTTCTTTGATTCTTTCTTCTGTCATCTTAGATTTCCTGTTAAATTCTCTAGCAATTTTTTTATTATAATTACTGTATTATACTTTCAAACTCTAGGGTCTTTATTTTGTTCCCTTTTTATAATTTCTCTTTTTAATTCTTTATTTGATTCAATCACTTATCATACACTTTCTTTTAATTCTTTAAACATGAATTCCTTTAATTTTTTCAAACGTAGTTACAATAGCTAGTTTGAAATCTTTTGTCAGGTCCAATATTTGGGCTCCCTCAGAGTTGTGAGTGGTGGCACTTTTTCCTCAATATAGCTCACAATACTTTGTTTCTTTACGAGTCTCGTATTTCATTTTTAAAGTAGAAATTTCAATCAATGTAGTATAAAAACTCTAGATTATAACCAGCTTTGACGACATTTAGGTTATTGCTTGCTTTTATTTGTGAGTTGCTTGAATTAATTCCAAAGATATAAAATAGCCTGAGTACTCTGTCTTCTTGTAATTTGTATAGGTTCTGTGTATGGGTTGAGGACTGCATTCAAAATTCAGGCATTTAGAAGTCAGCATTGGTTTTTACTTCTGCCAGGCCTTCCTTGCCTTCTCTGTGGTTTCACTTAGCCAGAGATGAATACAGAACAAGGGCCCTCTCCAGTCTCTTGTACATGTATGCAATCTTTCAGATCATAGGTCTGTTGGTGTTTGTCATTGCCACTGTACCTCTCTTAGTCTCTGAATCTACCTGTCAGGTTTTGGTTAGTATGCTGCTTTACCATTTGCCACAGCCAGTATTGCAACTTCAGGCTGAGATGTTGACCCTGTATAATTTTCCACAATTGTTGTTTATGACAATGCCCTTGGGCACATGCTCTACTCCAGATCAGGTCAACCTTTCTGGCAGTAGAGTTACCAGTTTTCACAGTTCAACCCATCCTTATAGATCTGCTACTGTGATGGAGGTGGAGTGAGGGAAGAGAGCATCTCAGACTGAATCCACAGACCACACTGTGCCAATTCAAGGTTCAGTACTTTTTTTGAATGGATACTTCTCAAGTTCAATTTCTAATACAACCCCCCCTCTCCAAAAAAAAAAAAAAACCAAAAAACTTCTCAATATGCCTTTGGTGGAGTTACAGCCCTGAAATGGTTGTTTTTGACAAACTTGTCCAGTTTTCTAATTACTTTCTATTTTTTAATTACTATTCCAGAAGCTTTGCCCCTACCTCCAAGGCTTTTCTCTATATATTTGGGATTGCCCCTGCCCAACTTTTAAGCTTGTTAAAAAGATTCAACAGTACAAAAATACATGGAATGGAAGTGAAAAATCTTTACTAGTCCCATCTCTTTTTAAATTTTTTTAAAAAAGTTTTATTTTAGAGAGAATAAAACCAAGCAAAATAAAACAATAAAGCCAGTCAAAACAAGACAATGTAAGTGACACAGGATTTCAAAACAAGGTGAGAGGAAATCAACAATGGCTACCATGCCTTTTGTTGTCTTCAAAATAGCTGCTCATACCTTCAGACATAGTAAAATCAATCAAAACAGAAACAGAATGGAACCAATAAAAACAAGACAGTAAATGCAATATAGGACTTCAAAACAAGATAATAATAAATCCAAAATGGCTACCATAATATATCTTGTTATCTTTGAAATAGCTGCCCATGCCATCAGATACAACAAAATCCAACAAGATAAAACAGAGTAAAACCCAACCAAATAAAACAATGAAAAGCATCCAGGATTTTGAAACAAGATAACAGGGAATTAACAATGGCCACTACCTTCAGAAGAAGATCCCCATAGATACTACATTGTGTATTGTTATCCCTAGGCCTACAAAGTCAGTGAAACACTAAACACTACAAGCATTAAGTTGTATTTTACCTCATTAGCTATCATCACAGCCTATGTTTCTCCAGATCAGCTGGTTTCCAGGGGCGGGAGGTTTGGGGGGGGGGCTTGGCTCTTCTTATCTCCCTGTCAGGCTGGAAGGGGCTGGCATCTGGCCCTCCCTCAGTCAGCCCATACATGGCGCTGACTCACAGGAGGTCTTAGTTTCTTGTTGACTTCTTGCTCTCCTCCACTGCAGTCCTACAATGATGCTGACTCAGAGGAGAGGGCTGGTGTCTGGCTCTCCCCCAGTCAACCTGCCCATGGTGCTGACTCACAGGGAGTTTTACCTTCTTATTTACTCCTTGCTATCCTCTGAAGTCCACAAATGGCCATTAGTCCCATCTCTTAAAGATAACTATTGTTACTGAGTTAACAATAACTAAGGAAATTTAGTGATTCAGCAAGATGCTGTCTTGGTTTTGTTGACATTGGTGTTTGTCTGTTTTGAGACAGGTTCTCACTACTGTAGTTCAGGGTGGCCTTGAGCTCACTGTGTTGCCTTAAACTGGTAGTGATCTTCCTGCCTCAGCTTCTCCAGTGCTGGGATCACAGGTGTATGTGCCTCCACACCTGGCAAGACCCTGGCTTATAATAAAAAAAGAGTTGGAGTTGTGCTCAGTGCAGAAGCCTTGGGTTAAATCTCTAGTAGAACACACACACACACACACATACACATATGCATGTGCACCAACTGCATGGCAGATTTCTCTGGTTGTGGTTATTGATCTTTATTTTTTCATTATGCTATATTTGGGTTCTTTTAGACTATTTCCAGAGAAAAGTAAATATTGCCTCTATAGTGAGAAAACAAGTTGTTTTTGTTTCAGTTTTTGTTTTTGGTCTTTTGCTATGAGACAGGGTCTTTTGCTATGAAGACAGGGTCTTTTGCTATGAAGTTTAGGCTGACCTTGAGCTCACTTTGTAGCCCAGGCTGGTCTCGAACTTTGCTCACAAGGACCCTCCTGGCTCCAGCCTCCCGAGTGCTGCAATTATAGGTGTGAGCCACCATGCCTGGCTCCAAAACAGGTTTTTTGAAGATAATGTCATTTTTTCTGCCAGATCCATGATAACTGCAGGAAACAGATTAAAATGATGTGAGCCTCAATTATGCAGTTGAGTAATGTGGTACCAGGGATCTAACTCATGACCTCATGCTTGCCAGGCAGGTGCTTACACTGCTGAGCTAAATCCCTAGCCCCAGGTAAGTAATCTGAAAGAATCCAGATTTTTGCCAGACTTCTGCTAGGATGAGGCACATATCAGCAACAGGTCTGTCCCTCAGAGGTCTTATGCCTGCAGGACCCCAGGGCCTGAGGCTGGTGTGATAGCTGTCATGAGGCACCTGCAGAAAATCACAAATATTGGGATGGTGAGGTAGGTGTGACTACCTTGTCAGTGGGATATGATAAAAATGTGTGTGTAAGACTGCTCATCTTTGACCATAAATCATCCTACTCAACTATAACAGTGATGCATTTGTTGAAGTCTATTGCTGTGTGCTGTTGATGCAGAGATGAATTTGAGTGTCAGTCATTCTGCCCTAGAAGATCAAATGCTGCTTCCCAGTGTTTGTTCTCAGAAACCAATTCTGAAGTCAGAATTACCTAAGTACTGATTCTGACTCCTAGAAGAACAAATACCCCTTTAAACTTGGCTAGGAAAACTCTGGACATGTAGTAGATGTTCTATAAATCTTTTTTATGTGGAATCCAGGTATTGCAGATTTTTCTGAGAGACTCTGAGGGGGACAGTAGTCTGTGGATGAACTCAACTTGCTGTGTTACAGACCCAAAACTCTGGTTGAGAACTCCCTGCAAAGATGTTTTAAATCCTTCTTGTGAGGGAGGTCACGGAAATTGCTTCAAACCATTTGCCAGAGACACTCAGTGAACTGGTCATGGCCCATCATACTCATGCCCACTCTGTTGCTTGCTGGGGCATTAATGAGTTCCTTCAATAGGAAGAGATACCTTCATTTTGCTAGTGCATTATACCCCAATGTAGTCTGAGGCTTCTTTTCTTGTGAATTGTGCTGAATGGAGTCAGGTTTCTGGGTTGGCCTTTCATTGTGTGGGAGATTGGCCTTGCAGAGTGAAGCTCACTGCCCATTTGGGTCCTCCCTCTCTGCTTTGTGTCTCTTCTCTTCCATTTAGGCCCTCCTTTCTGCCTCTTTCTGACCTTCCATGATTTGTAGATGTGGGCATATTATTGAATTTCATTTACCAAAAATAAATTTGTTAGGGTTTCTTGACATACTGATATAAAACTCTGAAAAAAACTTAAAAATTTCCAGAATCATTATATGACATATGAGTTCTTTGTATAACTTCATGATTTTAAAATGTGTGTTTAATTAGGGCTATCCTTTTTCATTAGCAGGGGAGCCTCCTGTGTCTAAAATCTCTAGTAAGAAGTTTTGTCAAATACACAAAGAATAGTCTTAAGGATTGTAGTGTAGGTGGGTATGACTGTAATCCCAGCAGTCAAAAGACTGAGAGTACAGATGTGAGTTTGAGGCCAGCCTTGGCTACATAATAGATTCAAGGAGAGCCTAAACTGCATAGTGAGACCTTGTCTCCAAAAAAAACAAGTGTTATTTCAGAATTTAGCCATTAGAGGTTTTATTTTTTTGTATAACACTTGAGAAAATGAGATTTTTAAAAGTCTGTTTCCATTTTCACACACTGTAAATATGTAAACAAAACTAAGATCTTTGTCTGGGGTAGGGGAGGCTGTGGTAGAATTGGGAATTTAATTTTGATCATCAGTATTTCCATGTGTTTCCTGATGCCATTATTTCTGCTGTTTAAAGAATTAATTCGACAAATATATACTCAATAAATAACATGTGCAGGGCACTATTCTCAGCTCTAGATATTTCAAAGAACAAAATTTGACAGTAAGCTCAGCTTTTTAAGGCCATTTATAATAGAATTAGGGAGTTAAAAACAACACATGTATTAGAAAAATGTGCAGTGGTAAGTGCTTTGAGAGAATAAAGCAGTCAAGGGCAGAAAATGGTGGGCTAGTAGTGAGAGATGAAGGAGGGACTTGGTGGGGCAGGGCAGCACATGGCTTGGTGGTGGTGGTTACAGTTGTGACTAGAGATATCAGGAACTACTTGCATCTTTTAGCATGCCCTCTCAGGAGACTCTTGCAAATTCTTTTTAAAAAATAAATAAATAAATAAATAAATAAATAAATAAATAAATAAATTTATTTATTTATTTATTTATTTATTGAGGCAGGATCTTTCTATATGTAGTTCAGTCTGCCTTAAAATCACTATGTAGTCCAGGCTGGCCTTGAACTCACAGTAATTTTCCTGCTTCAGCCTCCTAAGTGCTGGATTACAGGAGTGTACCATCAGGTATGGCAAATTTATGCAATGCTATTTTATAACCAGGAAAGAGTTGTTTGTGAGCTCTCAGAAGCAAAGAACTTTTGAAGTTGGCATTGGCAGGATGTTGTGCAATTGGGCTCTCTGGCTGTTTCTCAACCATTGCATCTGATATGAACCACAGCTTTGCAATCATTCCCTGTGCCATCCAAAAATATTTTGTGACCTTGTTGGTTGGCAGTTTTTTAAATGTTATTTTAAATCTCCAAAAAAGGGAAACATCAAAGTGCAGGCTGTCTATTCCTGCGCTTCTTGATACACACACACAGCTGCACAATACAATCAACCATTGTGATGACACGTGCCCTACTGTTATAAATAGATGGAAGGCTTACACATGGAATGCTACAGATGAAGGGCAAGTGTGCTGGGAATGAATGCCAACTGCTATTTCTGTCAAAAGCCCTTCTCAAAGATCAATATTATTTTTCTTTCACTGCTTGAATTAAAAAAATAACAGTGAAAGCACTGCCTAACTTAACTGTTTCCTCTATTCTAACCCAAATTTATGTTCTTGTTAGTATTAATCATAGATGTATCTGTGTTCATTTAGTAATGGTTGCCTGATGCCCTTCTTCATTGCATTTTAAAATATTGCATGGCCTGCTTTTAAATGGAAGACTTAGGGATCGCGTGCTTATAGATGTGCTCCTAGTCCAAAATGCTTGCCTATGAAATATCGTGTTCATTCCTTATTTTAGCCCCTATTCTAAGAATTTTTTATTGTAGTTTTGTGTGACATATCAAAGCATCTTTAAAAGCATTACCATTCATATAGTACATTCTCAGTAATTTATAAATGTCTATTAAAAATACAGTATGAGGTTCTTGTTAGTCTAACAAAATCTGTATTCCTTGTGCAAATGAAGAATAGCATATCAAAAAGAAATATTATAGTGTGTGACTTAAGATATTAAGTCTGAACTATTTGGCTGAAATATGTGTACACTAAAGTGATTTACCTTATTAATATGTTAAGGGAAATTTTAGAGTAGTATAAAAAGCCATGTGAAATATCTTTTGAGAGCCAGGCATGGTTTTTTTGTTGTTTGTTTATGTACCAAGAATCAAACTCATGATCTTGTGCTTGCCAGGTAGGTGCTGTGCCACTGAGCGATATCCTTGGCCTCAGGCATGGTTTTGCATACCTGTAATCCCAAAACTCTGGGAGACTGAGGCAGGAGGATTGCAAGTTTGAGCCTAGGGAGGGCAACTTTGCACCTTTGGAAATCCCTGTATAAAAATAAAAATTAAAAAAAATTAAAAGGCTGAGAATTTAACTCAATGCAGAGGCCTTGCTTGAAACAAAACAAACACTTAAAACATTCCTCAAGTGGTATATTATTTTCCTATGGCTGCTGTAACAAAATAGTTGAAAGTGGGTACAGAAAACAGCAGAAATGTATCCCTTACAGTTCAGGAACCAGAAAGCAGTCAAGATGCCAGCAGAGTTGGTTCCTTCTGTGCCTCTGAAGAAGAATCTGTCCCATGCCCCTCTCCCAGTTTCCCTGGGTTTCCTGACAATCTTTTGTGCTCCTTCCTGGGATTGTAGCTGCATCATTCTGGCTTCTGCTTCTTCATATACTCTTCTTTGTGGCTCTTTTGTGTCCTTTCCTGTCTCCTTCAAGGACATTGTCAGAGGTTTAAAACCCACTGTAATCCAGTAGGATCTCATGCCTGTCCTTAATTAATTACACTTGTAAAGACCTTATTTCCAAGGTCACACTCTGTTGATCTCTGTGGCCATAAGTTTGGGGAGGATTCAGCCTGCTTCACAGAGCTTGTACTGAATATGCTTGCCTCTGAGAGGTCTATGGTGTCCTGTGCCATCGCCCATTCTTTTTTTTTTTTTTTTTTTGAGACAAGGACTCACTATATATAGTGCAGGCTGACCTTGACCTCATAACGATTATCCTCCCTCAACTTCGTAAGTGCTAGGATTACAGGCTTGGATTACCAAGCCCAGCTTTTTACTTCGCTCTCGAGGTTGATGATCAAGTACCACTTAGTAAAATAAGGGAGAACCCACCAACACCAAATTTTATCTAGTTGTCCTGCCAAAGTAGATTGTTTCTAGAGTTGTCACCTGGAAAGTGTGACCTGTACTGTGTGGTTGGATATTTGGGAGACCTGACCCTCCTATATTGGCCACTAAGCAGTAGCATGTCTAAGGCCTGCTCTGCCTCAGCTGCGCAGCCTTCTCCCTGTATTTCTTGTGTCATTCCTCAGCACCAGTTCATAGTGACAGAGCATAGCCATGCTCTGGAAGTAAGCAAAGAATTCCTTTTGAGAGTTAAAATTGTAATTTCACATGCCTCTTGACAACCATCTTGTACTTGATATATGATAATTAACTTATGCAGTGGACTCCTATCTGATGTGACTTTGGGTGTGGAATCCCACGCCCTGCTTTTGTTTTCCGTGAAACAGAGGGTTACACCAATGCTGCCACAAGGAGGTCCTTGTGAGATTCGCGACTTCACATGGCTCATGGCTGGTAAATAGTTACTCAATGGGTGATCCCCTAAGAATGCTGAGCAAATGAGAGATTTTTGATATCCTAAATCTAATATATTCTAAATTTATAGCAAAGATTCAGTGTAGCACAAAAGAATTCCTAGGTGCCCTTCACTCAGATCCCCTAAATAGTTTTCTATATTTTTCTCCCTCCAACCATGTGTAGAGATACATACAGTGCACATGTACATGTTATATACATGCGTGTTCATCCTTTTTTTTCTGAATTGTTTCAGAATAGATTGCAGACAGTGCACATAAATGTAAGTTTATTTCTTAAAAACAAGGACACCCTTCTGTACTGCCTCTCTATCTCCACCTGAGTCATGACAGAACCTAATCCATAAGCTCCTCTGCATTTTGCCAGCTGTCCCTAGAACACCTTAGCCAATCCAGGATCACATGGGCCATTAGCTGTTACGGTTCTTTAGTCTCCTTCAATCTGTGACAGTTCTTTCACCATTGTCTTTTATGATCTTAACATTTTTGAATAAACATTATTTTGTTGTTGATCAGTTTGGGTCTGACTCATTTTCCTGTATGACTAGATTCATGTTGCATGTTTTTGATAGGAGCACTGCAGAAGAGGGCTGCACCTTCTTAGGGAGATTGTGAAAGTGAGATGTACAAGTAATTGATTTGTTGCATTTCTTGAGATACTGATTTTCATCATTTGAGGTGATATCTACCTTTACTGTAAAATTTACCATTAGCATTTAAAGTATAAATAAAACATAATAGTTTTTCTAAGAAAATGCTTTAATTAGAAAGTGATAAAAATAGTAACAAGCTTTAGCTTGAGCTGACAAAGATCAGTTCAATCCTTAACAATGCAGAGTAAGAAAAATAGAAAAGACTTCAGATTGAGCAACTGGAGAGGCACACTCTGATGAAGGGGATCAGACTGGTCTTCAGAGTGGTAGTACTTTGTGGGGAAATATCTTACATATATCCTGTTTTAAAATAAACTTTCACCACTGACTTCAGCATCCTTTCATGATTTTTGCATGAATCAATTACTATAATGATTACCAAATGGTGATTTCATAATTTTATTATTCTTTTGATGTTTATTAGCTGATGTCCTAATGTAAGAGTTACCTTGACTGCATGCTTTTCTTCCTTTTTCCTTCATCCTTCTTCCCTTTCTCCCATCCTTTCTTACTTTCTCCTACTTTCCCTTTTATTCATCTGTTCTTTAAGAGACTCACAGATTTCTGTTTTATTCATTGGATTTAATCCATTACTAGCATCATTTGTTTCAGTGCTCTTGTTGTCCCAGATTTGGCCGGTAGGAGCCCCTTCACACTGGTTTCTGTCTTTTTTAATTTTTTTTAAATGTGTTCATATCATTCTTTGTGCACTCCTTTACTTTTTTTTTTTTTTGTATCGGGAATTGAACTCAGGACCTTGTGCTTGCCAGGCAGATGCTGTGCCACTAAGCAATATCCCCAGCCCCTTCCTTTACTTTTGGGCACAGGTCATCTTGAACATTTCTTGCCCCATTAGAATGGCTTGGAATCAGCTATTTCTCCAATAAACCATGATTTCTTTTAGTGGAGAAAAGTTTTTAAAAACAGATCTGAGCACTAGATATTTTCATTGTTACTGGAGTATCATGGCCATTATACCTTCTCAATGAATATAGGAAATTAAATATACTGTGGTGCTTGAATTTAAATATCAACTTGAACAGCTTGGAAAACCACCTAGTGGGTTAGTAAAGTATACTTCTCTGTGTGTGTCTAGGAGGGTCAAGGAGATGTAACATTTGGCACAATATCTGGGCCCTTGATCCTATCCTGTCTGGCCCTATTTCTCTTCTCTGCTTCCTGGCCACTATGAACTAAGCAGCTTTGCTCCTGACTATGGACTGAATATCCTGAAACCATGAACAGAAAATCAGCCTTACCTCCTCAATATTGCAGGTGTCAATTTGGTCCAGGAGTGTACTGTGTGTGTATGTACTTCACATATATATGTGTTTGCTCATATATGCATGTGTACACACATACATTTATAATTCTGTATGTACTCACTCAGCTAGCTGTAAAAACCATGATAAATATATATCACATGGTTGATTTTAATTTTACCACACTCCCTGATTCTGCCTTTCTTATCCAACAATAAGAGTGACAGATGCCCCCTATAATCTTTACCATTTTTACTCATTTGCTCACTTCCCTTGAAGGTAGCCAGTCTCCTGATCTGAGGCCACTTAGAGGTCCTGGCCTTCATTTCCTAACCCAAGCAGTGTTGCAGACAGAAGGTCCTGCCCCTGACTCTGCTCCCCATTGTGGGCAGAATCACATCAACCTATGTCAGTGAGCAATCAAAATTAAATCTATACTTCTACCTTGAAAAGAGATTCTGGGGCCGGGGTTTTTAGCTCAGTGGCATAAGTGCCTGCTTGGCAAGAGCAAGCTCATGAGTTCTGTCCCAACCCCAAGAAAACAAACAAACAAACAAACAAACAAACAGAGATTCTCTTAGTGTAGGGATACTTTTCTATGGCAGTGGCCTAAATGTAATTACACATCCAACTTAAATTGAGACTGATTTTTCTAGGTCAGACTGGATGGTTTTGACATTATGAAAAACCTCTATTGGTGGAGGGACCATGGAAATGAAAGATACTTACAGGAGATGATTGGAAGCATAAGTTGAGTTTATTTGAGTATCTTTTATTCAGAGAGCCACTTTAAAAAATTTTTTTATTTAAAGAGGAAAAAAAACAGAAAAAAGGTAGAAATAGTACAGAATTAAAAAAAAAAAAAAAGGATAAACCAGAGAACCACTTTTATTGCTTGGATTTGTAGTAGAAAATTTGGGCCCAGAAGTAGCTTAGATTTAAAATTGATACTGTTTTTGAGTATAATCTGGCAGAAGATATCCCATCTTTGATTAACCTGCATGCTTGGTCTGGGCCTGGGTCTGAAGTGGGCCGCATGTATTGGCACCTGTTTTCAGCTCTGGTATGCAGTTATCTGTTGCCAGCCAGGAATGGGGCTCTTCTCTTCATCACAGGCAAAAACACATCTGCTGTGTTCTATGTGGTCTCCGGTTAGGTTCTGCATAGCTCTGGAAAGCAAAGGAGGCTCCCTCATCATCCATGACTGCTTGAAGCAGATCATGGGCAGGTGACAGAGGACAGGTTTTCTGCAGGTTCTGGATGAGCTTGACAGCAGTGTTTCTTGAAATTCTTGTTTGTAATGCCTTCAGGATGAGCTACCGTGAGTCACTTGCTTCTAGTAGTGACCTTGCTGTCCCAGCCCTTTACTTTCCTATATTTAAAACAGGATTTCTGGACAGGAATTAATTTTCTCATTGAAATTATGACTAGCTCATTGTCATTTCAAGTCCCTATGGGCCCAGAAACTGTGTTCATTTGCTTAGGTTTTGAGTTGTGATCTGGAGACCAGAATTTTCATTTGATGAGGACATTAAGGATTTTTTCCAGTGAGTAACCAGGATCCCTGCCCAGGTGGTTCCTAGAGACCCATGGGATTAGGAATAGTCAAAGGACTGGAGCAGCCTACTAGTGTTTCCAGTGGGAACACTCAGCTATCACATTATCCAAGTCAACATCCATTGCACACTTTCTCTCTCAGATGTGTCATGATAAGCTCTGGGAGAGAGTGGAGAGTAACAGTGCTTTCTGACTAACCTTATCTAGCAAGGGCAGAAATGGGCCACTCTTGAGAAAGCAGGGAGTGGAGCACAGATGTGTTCTCTGCTATTTACCATTTTGACTTTACTCTGAAGATAGAATGAGAACCAACCTGTGTGGTTCTTTGGTTCTTTTTTTTTGAGACAGGGTCTCACTATGTAGTTCATAGTTTAGACTGACCTTAAACTCACTATGTAGTCCTGCTTCGGCCTCCCAAATGCTGGGATTACAGCCATGCACCCCCACACCCCAGCTCTGTGTGGTTCTTGCAGGAGTGTTGATGTTTCTTTTCATCTCACCTAGGCTTCTTTTTAAGGGCAGGAGCTGTAGAGCTGTGCTGTTCTCACATAGGTTTGAATGAATCATTTTCCATCATAAACTCCATCTTGATATGCTGCCATTTGTGGAACAAAGAGAAGCTCTATAAACTACAGAAGGGGAAAACGTGACAAAGGAATAAATTGTGCTTCACAGTCAGTGTATGGAACTAATTTAGGATGATTTTTCTTTGTCAAAGAATTAACTGAAATTTGAACAATACAGTCACTTCTTATAAGAAACTTCATATTAATGTTAGTGCTTTCTAATTTTAAGATGGCAGTGCAAATATAACTTTAAAATAGTACTTAATGATAAATTAGATTTCTTTGATGTCTAGCAATTTCATGTTATTGGGTGTTTCTATCCCCACCCCTCATAAGCCAGAACCAATGAGAAGCTCTCTCTTGGCACACTTCCCAGACACAGGCTTGTTTTGACCAGAGTGAGCAACATAGAGAACTAGGTCCTTGTGTCAGACTGAAGGGGAGTGGCATTACATTTCCTAGTGGAGTAGGTAGGTTCCTGGTGGGCAGCGTAAGTAGAGCTTAAGAGCCACTCTTCTCCATGCTTCATGCTGCCTGGGAAAAAAGTTTAGGAGCAAGTTGAGATATGTCTGCTCTTAGACAGCTTGTCATTGCTGTGATCAGATACCTGAGGAAAACCTAAAGAAAACAAGATTTATTTCAGCTCACTGTTGTAGAGATTTCAATACATGGTTGACAGGCTGCAAGGTGAATTGTGGAGGAAAGCTGCTCCCCTTATGGCATGCTAGAGGCAGAAAGAAAGAGAAAGAGCTGTCAAGGAGGAAGGAGGTCAGGGACCAGATACAGTCTTGGAAGTCATACCTTCATGACCCACTCCCTTCAACTAAGCCCCTACCTCCTGAGTTTCCACTACCTCCCAAAAGCATCATCACATTGTGAACTCATCAAGGGATTAATCTACTGATGGTTAGAGCCCTCCAAAAGTCCCTCTGAACACACGAGACTTTTAGATTTGAACCATAACATCTGACACTAAAACAATAGCAACAAACAAGAATTCATTCAGAATCCAAGATCTTTTCTCCTACTGGATTCTTAGAAGTCAATCCGTAATTTTTAGGCATTGTAAGCCTGAAGTAACCTCAAAATGGTCTCCTGTCTCTGCAGCCCTGAATGCTGCTGCAGCAGTACAGCTGCCATTGCTGGGCTGAATTGCTGTTCAGGCCAGTTCAACCCCAAGAGCAAAGGTCTCCCATACTCCCTGAACTCCACCTCTTCAGCTCTGCTCACCTGCTGTACTTTGTATCCATCTGTACCAGGGAACTAGCTCAGTGTTTGGAAAAGGATTGATTCTTTTTTAAGACAGGATCTCTATGCTGTTCAGGCTGGCCTTGGGCTCACTGTAGCCTAGGCTGGTCTCAAACTCTCAAGGATCCTCCTGCCTCAGATTCCTTAGTGCTGAGATTACAGGCGTGCACTACAACACCCAGCAGGATTGTTTATTTTAATGCCTGTTCATACAAAAACTAATTATCAGGTAATGCCCATTGTTACAGTGGCTGATAACCATGCACTTTGCAAATACTTGAACCTGTTTGTATATAGTATCCAGAGAAAGAAATGAGAGATGCACAATTCTGTTTGTTGAAAAACCATGTGTGAAGGGGTTGGGGAGTAGAGGCTGGAAGGGCTATGATCATCTAGCCCTTCATCTTGCCAGCAAAAGCCTTCAGCCAAAGTAAGTCACTTACTCTGTGCAGGCAAAATCCTGGGGACTGTCATTCCAGGTATCCATGTCATTTTTCTTTCCATCCTGATGGAAGGAAGGGTTTGCACTTAAGCCAGTTGGTTTTGCAGGAACTTCTTTGTCAGTCCAGTTGATCCCCCCAAAGATTGTTTTAACATAATGACTTTGAAACAGGTGCACAAATCTCAGCAATGGAGAAAAATGTTATCTTGATAAGTGAGTTATTATGATTTGCGTCTAGATATAGGCACAACCTCATGCAGTCATAGGTAGGGTGTTTTCGGAGGTGACTCAGTCTAGAGTATGTAATTAATTCATGGAGCAGTGCTAAGATTAAGAGTGGCTGATTACTAATTAGTAATCATTGATTGGATTGGCACAGCCCTAATCCTGGTAGACTAGATACAATATAAGGGATAGAAGAAGGCTTGTCTTGCCCTTGCTTGTTACTTTAGCTGTCTTCTGCCTGTTATGAACTGTTTCTCCTCTGAGATACTTTTCTGCCATGCTCCCTGCCCTGGAGGCAGCCAACTGTGGACTGAAACCTCTATAAACTGTGAGCTAAGTAAATCTTTTCCCCTTTAACTTTGGGTGTTGGGTGTTTTGTCTCAGCAATGAGTAAAATAATTAAGGCATGAGGTGTGTGAAAAAGCTTGGTTTAAAATTATTTACATTGACTAGAAGTTTTAGAGAATCTATTTTTTTTTTAGAACTCCAATAGAGGCACAGTTACTGTTTGTATTAAAGGGCTATAAAACAAGTTTAATACATTTTCATTAAGTATTTATATTTAATGCTGCTTTGGAAATAACCAGTAGCCTATTTATTTGGAATTCATGATTCCTTCTAGTTGAGTAGAAATGTTGACTTTTTCATTTATTCCAGTAAGCCCAGAACACACATACACACACAAGCAGAAATATTTGCTGGCCGACTGATTGTATTTTTCCTTATTTACAAAGCTTATGTAAGATCTGTAGCTGTGCTTACACAGGATCTGCACGGAATATATCGTGAATATAAACATGGAGGATATGGGGAAATACACATGCACTGTGATTTAATGCTTACTACTTATTTAATGCTTATTACTAATTATTTCTGTGACCTGGGTCATGTTTTTAAAGCCTCAAGTTTTTCATCTTAAAATTAATTGCAAATTTGTAACAATGTTTAAATTAGTTACTAAGACATTCCTGTTTTGGATGGATTGAGAAAATTAGGAGGCAAAATTGTTTGGCTCTCTCTTGATTAAAGCAGAAATCAAACTATTTATTCTTACTTAGGCTTTAACTTTTTCTTAGTAGCTAGTTTATTTTGATCTCATTATCCTTAGCTTCCCCTCATATATTTTCAAAGAATCTAAAAATGACCCACTGAGGACTTGCCCAAAGAATTAATTATGTTTTGTAATTTGTACTTATACCCATAAACTAAGAAGATTAAATTAATTTATGAGTTTATGTTAATAAATATTTATTGTGTGCCTTCTTCATGAGCAACACAGAGCTGGCAGTCTCATCTTTCAAAGAATGTACAGTTAGACGGGGAGCCAGGAGCCAATCACTGCGAGGCTGGGAAGTGGAATGTTTGTCTGGGGAAGGATTTATTGTTCTGGGGGCTGCAGAGGTCGGGCTGAGTGTCTTTCTGTTGGTCTTGAATACTAGCACAGCCTCAGAGATAGGTCTGGAAAGTCAGGTGTTGACTTAGGTGCGGACTTTCAGCCTGGAGACATTCTTTAAATGCATAATGGTTCATAAGTGATACTTTCTTGCTATGTTTCTCTTAAAATAGAACAACTTTCTATATTGGGATTTATGAGTATCTGGAGCTAAAACTGATTTACATTCAAGTGGCTGTAAGTCTTAGTTTTTAAGAGTAAATGCAATGTGTTTGTTGATATAAAACCTTGGTTTCCCTGGCAACTAGGTTTTTAAATCATTTTACTCCATAGGTTTATAACTGAGAATGCCAGATCTCTAATGTGTAAATTTTTCTCTTTGGGAGCCCTTTTTCAGATTTCTTTTGCAGTGTATCAAACAAAAGAAATACCTTGGACAAAATGTATAAACATTTTGAACAAAAGTGGTCCCATCAAATCATAGAATTTTATTTATTTTATAAAACCCTATGTTCTTAGAAATAATAAAAGACATATTCTAATTTAGATGGTTCTAGCTAAGCTAATTCATTTTTTAAAGAGAAGTAACTGAAGTCCATGAAATTTCAGTCTTTTGCTAAAAGTCACAAATACTAGTGACCTTGTTATTTCTTAATATACTCTTCTTCATGAACTTTCAATGTACATATTCCTATAATGCACAGGAAAAGAGAGCAATGTCCTGACAATTCAAAATATGTAAAACCATTTAATCATATAAAAGGGAGGATCCTTTTTCTTAAATGAATTTCAGCAAAATAGAAACTTTCAGTTTAAACTTATGCAATCAACAACTTTATACATTATTTTATTTTTAACACCAGAATTGGCATTTGAATAGTAGCATTGTAAAGATAGAATTTACTGGTATTTTGTGATTCTGTTTATACACTATTGCCATCAAGTGTTTGGAGTTTGACAATAGATTTAAAATTTTAGAAAAGAGTCTAGCTTTTTAGAATGAAAACATAAGGGTAAAAACAGAATTATGAGTAGGGGCAACTTCCTTACTGAGAGTGCGCTTCAGCTTAAATGTGTCATTTTTCTAGACCATGCTATTCCTTGGGAAATCTTAGGATACTGCTGGTCTTCAATGTTATACATGTGATTTTCTCCTCTCAGAGTTTAATTTTCTGCTTTACGTTATGTTATCTTTTTGGACTGGTGTTCACCTCCGATTTAAATCTGAGCACTAGAGTTAAATGCTGCCCCTTCCATTTTTGTGGCTGCCCTATCTCCAGGGGGAGCAGAATAATCTCACTTGTCTCATCGGAAAATCAAATGAGGTAATGGAGGTGAAAAGTGCCACACAAGCACCTTTGTTAAAAGACAAAACAACAGGTAAAAAGACTTGCGTTAGTACCATCACATACTGTTTTGTAAGCAGTCAGTACTTTACCTCAGAAGACACTCCTTAGATGCTTATTACTAAAATGTCATCTTCATTAGCAATTCCTTTTTAAGTCCAAGAAGGCATCAGGAAATTTTAACTTTAAAAAAGACACTGTTGTTTGTGCTTTATTCAGTTAGTGTCATTTGTAATAGTACCTTCATAGGATTAGCATGGCTTAAATGTGGTAATAGAGCATATAAAGTTCTCACACAATGATTGATACTTGTTTTCTAAAATTGTAGTAGTTGTTAATTGTAGTAGTTGTTATTATTTTAACATTTATTTATTTATTTATTTATTTGAGAAAAGGTCTCACTATGTTGCTTAGGCTGTCTGCAATTCCTGGTCTCAAGAAGTCTTGTTTTAGCCTCCGCAATAGCTGGGACTACAGATACACAATTATTTTTATAAGAGAAAGGCATAAGAAGTTTTAGAGCCAGATATATTGGGTAACATAGATGATATAGTAGGAAAAATAGATATAGCAAGTAGACTGGTTGGAAGTTATAGCTAGTACCCAAGAGAAATTTAGGTACAGGCAGTCAAGAGTACTGAGAAAGTGATTTAGCAGGGATATGCACAGACTTAATGGTTAGGAAAAAGAAAGGAAAGGAAATGACTGGAAGGCTTTTGTTGGGTGATTGGGGAGCCATGATGCTCTAGAGAACAAAGGAAAACAGGTTTGTGGGAATAAGACCTAACCATACTGTTAGTTCTTCCCCTGATGAAAATATAAGGACTATGTACTGTGAAGACCATATAGTCACAGCAGCTTTAGAAATGAGTAGTAGCCATAGCTGGCTGTCTTCTTTCTAGTGTCAGCTAATGTCCTCATTGTAATACTTCTCCCCAATCTTGCAGGGACCAGTTTATTACGATATGATCAGAAGAAACACTGGTTCCTGGACTATGTTCTAAGCTTTTCTGGCTGTGTGAACTTGAAAAACAACCTGCTGGGATATGGAAAATACAAGGGGCTCCTCCTGTCTACTGGGAAGCTTTTAATTCTGATCATGAGGAGTTTGCTTATCTTTGGTGAAGACAAAGGGGGGCCAGGGTCCCTTGGAATCTTCCAGGAAGACCTGGGGAGTTGTTGATTTAGTGATACAATTATGAAACCACATCTGAAACTAGAAAAAGTAAAAGTTCCCTAAAAAGAGGAAAAGATATAAAGATTATGACAGTAAAGCTGCTAAGTGTTTTCTTCCTATGTGTGTAGGCATGGCATTTGCCTGAGATCTGCAGGGAAAACTGAGTGTGTTTGCACATATGTTGTTGTATAATTAATGAATATAGCTAGCTTTTGAGCAAGCAGGCATAATCACTTAACATGTCAACCACACTTAATTAGCTTTCATCAACTTCTGGATAATTAATATATAATATTTAATACTAATGTTACCTATTATACATTAAGCAGTTGATGATCTCAGTTTGTCCCATTCTCTGGTTCAGGAAGGCACAATTGAAATACATGCACAGCTGCTAGCAGCATTCTGACATTGCTTTCTTAGAGTAAGAAAAGGCCAAATAGAAACCACCAGAACTGCTTTTGTCTTCCAAAATATTAAGCCAAAAGTAATGCCACATTATTAGAAAAACAGAAGTAGTGCCATCATAAAGGACTTAAAAGATACAAGGGTGATGGTACCTACCACATCTCATCCAACCCATATTTGTAGAAGATAAATAGATCTTGGAGAATGATGTTGGGTTATTATAAGTTGAAGTTGGTGGTGACTCCACTTGCAGCTGCTGTGCAAGATGTAGCTCTGTTGCTGGAGCAAATCAATATATTTCAGGGTCCCTGGTATGCTGGTAAATGCTCTTGCCTTCCATACTGCAAAGACAACCAGAAGTATCATACTTCAACGTAAGGTTGACAGTACCCTTCAGTTAGACCTCAGGACTCTATCAACTCTCCAACCATGTATCATAACTTGTTCCACAAGGTAGCCAAGGCATGGGGGGGGGTGACTCAGGGAAATGAACATAAAAGGTATTTGAGTCCTTTTTGAAGAGAGAGTTAGCATGTTTTTAGTTAAATGAAGAGTAGCAGCATTGTATTAGGTAGAACCTGATTATTATTGACGTTATTTGGAAGTTGAGAATGCTTGAAAGAGGGGATGCCAAATTGACAGGGGGTGGATGTACTAAACTCATATTGTGTCAGTTTGGCTAAGTAGGAACTCTGTGTGTTGGTTGCTTGAGCCACAGGAGACAATTAGTGTGGGATCTAGGAGGCAGGAATGCAGCTGTAGCCTCATCCTTTCTACCTTTGCAGAGTCAGTGCAGGGCAGCAGGAGTGACTGTGGCTGATGCACATTGCTGGTTTACCTTGTTGGTATAGGGCAGATGTTAGGCCTGAAGCTCCTCTGACCCCATGAATCTATCCCAGTGCACCTGTGACAGATTTTCTTTGCTTTAGCCAAATTGGTCACGAAATTTGTGCTCATACTCTCTCAGTCACTGTATCTCTCTGTCTGTTGCTCACTCTGTCTCTCTCTGTCTCTTTCTCTCTTTTCCTCTTCCTCTTATTTTTGTGGTACTGGGGATTGAACCCAGAGCCTTCACACTGAACTATATCCACAGCACTGTTTTTTTTTTTTTTTTTTTTTGAGATATGGTCTTGCTAAGTCCACTAAGTTGTCAAGAGTAGACTCAAACTTGCAGTCCTCCTGCCTCAACCCCCTGGAGTGTTGGGATTACATTCCCAGCTAATAATAACATATTTGAATGAGACAGAGACATAGCTAATATATGCCAGGCACAGTCCTGAGCTCTTTATAATATTTACTCATTTAATCCTCAATAGTCCTATAAAGCAAGCAATGTGTTGAATCCTGTCAGACTAAGAGATTGAGGAACAGTGAGGTCAAGTAATTGTTTCAGGTTATATGGGTTGCCCATAGAGGATTGAGGTCTGAACTAGGCATTCTGACTCTGGAGTCCAAAAACTGAAGTATAACACCATGCTTATGTCATCCTGCAAAGTGACATCACTGAGAGAGTATCAAGTCTTCTTCCTTATTGGACGTAAAGAGAATTTGACCTCATCTTAGAATGGACCATATCTAGCTGTGTAATAAGTGAGTCAGTCTCCCCTTGTCCAATGGTATCCTTACTCAGTGTTCACATTTCTCCCCTTGTCCAATGATTTCCTTACTCAGTGTCCACTCAGGGTTAATCCATTGCATTTAGCCATCACATCTGTTTAGTCTCCTTTACTCTAAAAGAGTGCCTCCGCTCTTTTTTCTTTAATGATATTTGCATTTTTGAAGAGTTTACATACCTGTTCTTTAAAATAATTTTTGCATTGAAATATGATTTGCATAAAATACCTGGTCTTTTTTTTTTAAACTCAGAATTTGCTGTTTTTGCCAATCAGGAGGGTCAAAAATGTTGGCATTTGGCATGTGGTTCAACCTAATATAAAGTTATTAGTCTTTTTTTATGTGTGTGTGTGTTGAGACTTTTTCTGTTCTGTTTCTCTACTTCTGTGCATATGCTTAAATACTCTGTTTAGCTTTCAAATTTATGTCTAATTGACTTGAAATTGATTTGTATGTACTCTTAGGTTTGGGTCACATTTTCAGCTTTTAAAAAACAGGAATATGTAATTATCTGAACCCAGTTTCTTAACAACTTTATTAAGATGTAATTTGCATACCATAAAAAGTATGCATTTCAGTTATTTTTAGAAAATTTAGAGAGGCATATAGGCTTTAGTATATGTGCTGCTGAAACAAGCACAGGCATATAGGCTTTACCATTATCTGTTCTGGGAACATTTTCATTACCACTACCAGGCCCTTTCTGTTCATCGTCCAACAGTATCTACTTCTGGTCCCACACCACAATTTTTTTGTTTTTGTTTTTGTTTTGAGAGAGAGTAGTCTTGCTAAGTTGCCCAGGCTGATCTCAAACTTGTAATCCTCCTGCCTTAGCCTCCTAGTTATCTGTGATTGTAGACATGTGCCACCATACCTGACTTCAGTCTACTTTTTTTCTCTGTAGAGTTGTCTTTTCTGGACATTTAATGTAATTGCAGTAATACAATATATAGACTTTTGCATCTGACTTCTTTCACTTGTGTTTGAAGTTCATCCATATTGTAGCATGGATCAAGTATTTAGTTTCATCTTAAGTCAATTCCGTGGTGTGGGTATACCGCAGTTTATCCATTTGCCAGCTGCTGTACATTTGGATTATTTCCACATCTTGGCTGTAACAAATAAAGCTGCTCTGAACATTGTATGCAAGTCTTAGTTTAGATAGATGTTTTGATTTCCCCATGAATAAAGACTTTTTTTTTTTTTTGTACTGGGGATTGAATTCTTGACCTTGCACTTGCCAGGCAGGCGCTTACGCTGCTGAGCTAAATCCCCAGCCCATAAAGACTTGAATCAAAATTGCAAGATTATATGGTAATACTTATAAATTTTATTATATATGTTGTGTAAAGTGGCTGTATTCTCCTTAATATACAGTTCCACTGTATATTTTATCGTGTAGATTTTATAGACATAAATACAATCAGGATACTCAACAGTTCCATCACACCTCAAAAACTGTTTTTCTTGTGTGTATTAACTCTCTTTCCCTCTGGGCCCCACTTAGCCCTGGCAACAAAAGTCTGGGAGCTTTTGGGAGCTTATTACAATGGAACCATATGGTACATGGCCTTTAAGACTGGTTTCTTTCACCTTTTTTTTTTTTTGACATTTTTGAGATTTATCATAGTTGTTGAATGTATCTGTAGGTCATTCTTTGTAATGCTGTAGTAATACTCCTTTGTGTGAATGAGGTACATTATTTATGATTCATCCACTGAAGAACTTTTAGTTTCAGGTTTTGGTAATTATAAATTGAGTTACTTTAAACATTAATATATAGCATTTTATGTGAACATGGAGTTTAATTTCTCAAGAGTAAATATTCAGGATTGGAGGTGCTGCACCATGTGGTTCAGTATATTGGTAAATAGCAGCTGAAAGTTCTACCATGAAATAGTTCTACCATTTTGTATTGCCACCAGGAGTGTATGATGAGTTCCTCTGTGAATATTAGCTTACAAATTTTTCTACAGATGAATGTTTTTGTTTCTCTTGGGTGTACAACTAGGAATAGAATTGCTGGGTCAAATGGTAACTTTATGTTTAACATTTTACAGACTGTTTTCCATTGTAGTTGAGCAATTTTATATTCACACCAGCATTGTGTGAGAGTTCTCATTTCTCTTCATCCTTACCAATGCTTGTTATTGTTTTGTGTTTGAGAGTAGCCATCCTGTGGGGGATGAAGTGCTATCTCCATGTGATTTTTATTTGTGTTTTCTGATGACTAGTGATATTGAGCATATTTTCAAAGCTTATTGACTATTTGTATATCTTCCTTGGAGAAGTGTTTATTCATATCATTTATATGTTTAAAAAATTAATTTATTTTAGTGATAGTGTTTGCCTAGCATGTATAAGGCCCTTGGTTTAATCCCTAGTGTGTAAATAAATTGATTGTCTTGTTTTTTAATTAATAAAGTTTCTTGGTACATTTTATATATACATAATGATCATTTTCATCATAGGGACTTTGCACATGATATATATTTTTTGGGGGGTGGTTACTACCAGGAATCAAACTCAGGACTTCATACTTGCCAGGTCGGCACTGTGCCACTGAGCTATATCCCCAGCCCCGTGATATATCTTGCTTTTTCAGTTATTTGTCTTTTTGTCATTGGAGTTCTTTATATACTTCATCTCCAGGCATTTGCAAGACATTGTATTACTCTACTTTCCTATCTTCAGTTTACCTTCAAAATAGGCTTCAATTCATGAATTGATTACTTGATGCAACAACTTCTTCATTAATTAATTTTTATATTAACTCAATAATATTTAAGTACCTTACTTATGCCTTTGCTTTTTTTTTTTTTTTTGGCCTTCTGAGCACTGTTTTGAAAGAGCTAATTTTTTCTGTCATCTGCAAGATTCTATCTTCTTTCCCTTGATCATCTGAATCAGTATGAACTTTATGTCACCTGATGCCATAATTGTGCCTCAACATACTAGTTTTCTATCCCATTCTACCACATCAAATGTTTGCCATCTCTGAAAGCCTACTAATGGGTATATCTGTTTTCATCTTTCTTTTTTGATAGAAATTGTTTATGGAATCCTGCTATTCTCAGTCCCTTCCTTGAGGTCTAGGTTCCCTCTTCTCTATTTTTAATAATCTTGACCTTAAGTTGCATCTTTCATCCTGTGTTTTAATGTGTCCCGTCAACTGGCCCTTCCATCAGCACTAACATTTTCCAGTTTTTCTACCCTGCACAGATCCTCATAGGCTTCTTGACCACCACATTTCACTGCCACACTTAATGATCACACTTTTCTGAAAGATTGGCCATCCCTGCTTTCTCCACTTGACTTCACAGGCCAACCTACCCTGTGTGGCCTGTACCCTTCACCACTCAGCTGCATCTGTGCCCAACACTGCCCCTGACTGTATTTCTGCTGCTCGGGCTTGCTTTTCCTGCTGCTATGACTTTCTTAGCAGCATTTGACATGGTAATTCATTCTCTTCTTGGTTTTCTCACATCTCTTGGATCTTTTTGAGTCCTGGGCTTCTGCCTATCTCTTTCCTTGTCTTTCCTCAGACCCATTGCTCGATTTACTTCCTGACCATTTTTCTGACCACCACATTTCCTCAGCCACACTATTTTTTAATTTTTTAGGGGAATAGGATGGTTTCCCATCTCTTGTCTAGATTTCCCGTTATTTAACAGTGTAGCTATCTCCTTGACACTTCTGCTTGGGTATGACACAGGCAACTTCAGCTTAAAAGGTCTAGCATTGAGCTTCTCATTTTGCCCCTGAAACATTTACCTCTCCTGGTCTGACTCATCTCCATAAATACGTCGACATGTACTGAAAGTATAACCTAGAGAATGTCTTTGCTCCCACTTTCAAGATTTTGCTAGTATGAATTGTATTGCTGCTGGACACATGGGTATGCATGTGTCACTGTAATGTTACCTCTTTAACTCTTGGGAAGATACCAGAAAAAGAATATCTGGGTCAAATGGAATTACTGTTTTTGATTTTGTGAGTATCTTTATAACATTTACAGTAGTTTACATTCAACAGTGTAAACAGGTTCCTTTATTCCTTGCAGCCTCACCAGCATTTGTTATTTAATTTCTTGGTGATAGCTATTCTTTCTGGAGTAAAATGGAATCTCAGTGTTCTTTTGATTTTCATTACTATCATGGCCAATGATATTGAACACTTTCAAGTATTTATTAGCTGTTTATACTTACTTTCTGAGAAGTGTCTGTTCATTTCTATTGCCCATTTTTTAATTAGGTCTTTTATTTTGGGGGTCTAAATTTTTTTGAGATTTTATATATTCTAGATATTAGTCCTCATGGGTGCTTTTAAAGCCTGCAGCTCTGATACCACCCACCTTTGCTGAGCACCATGTCAAAGGTGTTTGCTATTCAGAGGGCTATTTAGAGGGTATTTGGGAAATTTGCTAGAGGTATTTTTGGTGGTCTTAATATTTAAAAGTTATAATATGTGTGAATTTATTTCTGGATGGAAAAGAGGATGTCACAAATTAAGTATATAATAAATGTATAATAAATGAAATAGAATGAAACCATTGGGTCTGACAGTTGAGAATGAATGGCCTGGCACCTGGTGTTACTGTGGGTCCTTGGGGGAATTTAAAGAGTCAGAGCCGGATGTGGTGGTGCACTCCTATAATCCCAGCACTCAGGAGACTGAGGCAGGAGGATTGTTGCAAGTTTGAGACCAGCCTGTGCAACAAAGTGAGCTCAAGCCCAGTCTGACTACATATTGAGACCATCTCAAAAAGAAAAAAAAAAAAGTATTTCAGAGAGCACCTAACAGAGATGTTACAAAGAACTTCAAATGAAGTAGAACCTTGTATTTGAACCTGCTTTAGTAAAGAGTTGCTACCATGTGTGGCCTTACAGAAAGTTGGACTAGGTGTTGATGATCTGGGGATTTTTGCACTGTGACTGGAGGAACAGGTATTGTCATCCATATTCATGTTAGACAGACATAACATGCAAATCAACCAACGATAACCATAATTAGTGATTTCTCAGATCAGGTGGAGCATGGAGGCAGTGATCAGGAATTTTGTCTCCAGTGTAGTTAGGTTGTTTGTTTGTTTGTGGGTTTTTTTTTTGGTTTTTTTTTTTGGTCAGGCTCTCACTATGCAGCACTGGCCTTGAACTCACTTATGTAGCCCAGGCTAACCTTGAACTCACAATGATTCCCTCTGCCTTAGCCTCCTAAGTGCTGAGATTACAGGTGTATGCCACCATACCTGGCTGTACTTAGTTCTCAGAACCATGCTGCAGTGGTGTACCATGAGATTGTGTAGCTCAGCCTCACACAATCTCGGTTCTGGTGGGCTGGAGGACAGGTAAGGGAACCCTGCCTGGAGGCAGTAAGTAAATAATGGAAGTTGGCTGAGGTGACACAGGTTGGATTTTACTTGCTTCATGAATTTGGCTGGGGCTGAGGCCTCAACATAAGGGACTACAGAGCAAAACTTCATAGAACACCTGGTCCCAACCTGGCTGTTTCTACCCAATCCTGTTAGCATTGTGACCATTTGTACTTTTTCTGAGAAATGTCTGTTCATTTCTATTACCCATTTTTAAATTGGGTCTTTTATTTTTGGAGGGGTTTTATTTTGTTTTGTTTTGAGACCAGGTTTTACCTTATAATCCAAACTGGCCCCAAACTTGTGGCAGTCCTCCTGCCTTAGCTTCCCAAATGCTAAGATTACAGATGTATACCCAATTTAGAGGTCTAAGTTTTTGAGTTCTTTATATATTCTAGGTATTAGTCACCTGTCTGAGAAATAGTTGGAAAAGAATTTTTTACCCATTCTGTCAGTTGTCTCTTCACTCTATTGGTTGTTTCCTTTTCTGTGCAACTATTTATTTATTTATTGGTACCAGGGATCGAACTCATAACCTCACACTTGCCAGGCAGGCACTGAGCTAAATTCTCAGCTCCTCTTTTTAATTGTTTATTGGTGTTTTATTTTATTTACTTTTTATTTTAAGGGGAATAAAAACAGTAAAATGGAACAAAACAAAACAGTGAGAACAATATTGGATTTCAAAAACAAGACAAGGAAATCCCCCATAGTTGCTATATTGCATATTGTTATCCTCTAAATAGATGTTCTGAGTACTGGTTTTAGACCTGCAAAATCAATCAAACAATATAAGCATTAAGTTTTTTTTTTTTAAATTTAAATGCTGTCATCTCAGCCTCTGAATCAGCCAGTTGCTTACAGGGTGGTGGAGCATTGCTCTTCTTGTCTCTTGCCTGCATGCTGGCTGACTTAGGAGAGGGCGTGGGTTGGCTTCTTGGTTCTTCTCCTGGCCCATGACTCAGAGGCTTTTTAACTTGACATGATTCAATTTGTTAATTCTTGATGTTATTTCTTGTACAATTGGAGTTCTTATACCTATGTCTTCAAAAATTTTACCTATTTTATCTTACAGCAAGTAAGTGTTTCTGTTTTAACATTTAGATCTTTGATCTGTTTTGATTTTAGTACATTTTAGTACATGGTGAGAGATAATGGGTCTACATTCAATCTCTTCATGTAAATAGCCAGTTTTCTTCACACTATTTGTTAAAAGGGATGTCTTTCCTTCATGTGTAGTAAAATTTAAAGTGCATAAAAAGAGAAAAATATAGAATATCTTATAAGTAGTCACATCAAAAACTTCTTAAAATAACATGTTAAGTGAAGTTAGGCTATAGAGGTAAGACTCTGAGTTAGAGTTTTTGGTTAGTTTTTCATCCTATATTAAATACTTTTTGAAAATATTTAGATGTTTCCAAGCTCTCTTGTTTCCTTATTCTTAGAGATTATCTACTATTTTTAAAAAAATTTTTTAAGAGTAGGAATATTTATTGAGAGAAAGAAGCTTCTGTCTAAGAGACAGAAAGGGTCCCGAGTGGGTTGCCAAAGATTCTGTATTTTCTTGGGATTTTTATAGAGTAAAACCATGAGGTAAGGCAGGTCTAAAGTTGGGGAAAACTGGGAACTCACTGTTTAGCCAGTAAGATTAATTGTTCAGGTAAAATTGATTAATTTGGGAACAAATAAGGAAGTGAGTCATGTAGAAAGTGGACATTCTTAGAGAGTAGTGACTCCTCCTATAGGGGATTGGAATGGTGACTCTCTCACTTCTCAAAGTGATCCAGATTTAATCCCTAAGGATTATATTTAAGGGTGTGGTTAATTTGTTCTGCCTTCTGCCCTGAGATCTGGCCCACAACAAGAGTGTCACCTCCAAGGTCATCAGACATCTGGTCCTCTGTGCCAGCTTCTTCCAGGGCCTAGCCCTGTCTGACTGCCTATAATATTTCTAACTAGCTCAGTTGCCTGTAACATTCCCCGCTCTGAAGAAGTATCCCCAACTGCCGTGAGGGATAAATGGACGATGACCAATCTGGCTTCTTCAGGATGAAAAGGGGCATAGTTGATGGGCAGTCAGAGATATTCTACAGAGGTCTATCTAATGGCCCTCGATAGACACCTGGAAGTTTCATATTGGGTGGATGTACAGCTTTAAGTCTGTAGGAAACAAAGCCAAAGAAAAATTAAGCATGCATGGCCCAAATAATATAATCAACAGGATAATTATGAGTAGTTAACAAAGATTTCCACCAAGAGAAGCTAGTATTGAGTTCCTATAAGGAGGAAAAGGAAAAGGTCCAAGGAGTTTTAGAATCTGGTATGTCACTAATTTGTTGTCTAATATCTTGAATGGCTATTGAGATATTAGCAGAACGATC
This sequence comes from Hydrochoerus hydrochaeris, assembly GCA_004027455.1. NCBI lineage: Eukaryota > Metazoa > Chordata > Mammalia > Rodentia > Hydrochaeridae > Hydrochoerus > Hydrochoerus hydrochaeris. The sequence continues at coordinate 187,350 of PVLA01003312.1, forward strand.
AGGAATATGCTCATAGCATTCAGTTCTTACAATTGCACAAGTATCACCCTGTGCTACTGTTAGAATGTCTAATACCATTTGATTTTGGTGGATGACCTGCCTCATTAACTTTATTTTATTTAAGAGAGAGACCAGTTGCAGTGTCATTTAAGGCTCTTTGAGTATAGTTAAGGCCTTGATATATGTCACATAAGTTTCTCTGTACAAGATCTGGTGGATCCCAGTAAAAAGAATCTAAAAGGAACCTAGCATATTATTGGTTTTCATCTGTGTGATGCCTTGGGTTTTGGCACCTTTTTTGAATCAAGGTATATATAATCAAAGTTTGTATACAAAAGTACATATAATCAAAGCATGAGTAGTGTATCGATACTTAAGTTTAGAAACTGTTTCTAAATTATAACAATTGTAACCCCATGACTCTTGGGTCCTTTTATTGATGGAGTCTGACATTGTCATAAAAAATTTTTCTTTGACTCTTTAGTTATAATTATCTCTAAATTTGATCAACTTATGAGAACAAGATTAATACTTTATTTTGACAAATGAAACTATCTTACATTTTTATGTATGAACAATAATACGTACTAGAGTTGTAAAAACCAGGATCAGCATAATTTTGATCAGTTGGCAACTTGGAGATATATATATATATATCATATATATATGCTTATTAATATATATATATTATATATTATATATATAAATGCATATATATATATATATATATATATATATATAAGCATTTAGGATAAAATCTCTCCAGGATTGGAGTTGGGCTTTTAGGCATAACTAAAAAGGAATGAGTGAAATAGACAATTATCCCAGTTACAGTTTAAGCAACCTATATTTTGGTGACTATATTGAGGTACAGTGCCTAGAAGGAAGACCAGAGTTGAGAAGGACAAAGAGACATATGCCAATGTCCAGCAATCAGCTGGTTTTTACCTCTTGTCATGATTATTCAGGGTTCCTCCACAAAGATGACAGGCAGAAATGACACTCTGGCCAGAGGAAGGAAATGAATGCCCCGAGGCCCTTCAGTCCTGCTGGACCAACTGATAGGGTAGGTATGAACTCTGGGACCTTGGCCTCAGAAGGCAGTCTGACCTATAGTGGTCACCTTTGCAGTTAAGGTATGGCTTGGGGCCCTCTTAAGGCAGTCCCTCTTAAAGTGGCCTGGCTTGTAGCAGCAATCAGCAGGTCACAGTAGTCTTCCTCAAGCTCTTCTTGCAGCCCCAAGAATCAGACTTAAGGTCTGTGTTTTTAAGGCCACAATAAAGGCAGCCATTTTTGGGGTCTCTTTATTTTCTCTCTTTGATTTTCTCTAAGTCCTGATTATAGAATACTAAGCAAGCAGTTTTTACTAGAGAATCAAGTGAACTATCTGGAGCAAAAGCTATGAGTAGCTTTTTCTAATGTCTGGAGTTGACTTAGTAATAACCATGTCTATAAGCAAAATCTGTCCCTCTATTGAGTCAGGATCTATGGACATATGTTTTATTACTGCCTCTGATAAATGATCTAAGAAGTCAGAGAGGTTTTCACCTTTTGCTTGAGAAATAGCTGACAATTTAAAATAACTAAAAGGCTTGGTTTTTGTTTTTCTTAGACCTTCAAGAATACACGCTTGAAAATGTCTCCTGTTCCAATCTCCTGTATTGTTGTCAGGCCACTTGGGGTTTGGGGTAGGACCTGCTTGTACACCAGTGGAGACTCGTGGTACCCCAGGTGATCTATCCTCTGGCCTTCTAAAATTAATAATATGGTATTCATCTCCAAAGGCAATAGCAGCTTGGAATGCTACTTGTCTCTCACTAGAAGTCAATGTTTGCTTTAAGAGTAACATTACATCTTTCCAACCTAGCTCATAGATCTGAGTAAATCTTCTAAAGACATTGATGTACTTATCAGGGTCATCTGAAAATTTTTCTAATTCTGGCTTAATTTGCTTTAAGTCACTGAGAGAAAGAGACCTATGAATGGGAGTGGTCTTGTAAGGATTATAATTATACTTAGACCATAGGTAAGAATTATCTTTTAATGCAAAGAAAGTTTCAACGTAATGCAATTCTAACCATTTTTCCTCTTTCTTACAGTATGATTTTAGTTGTAAAAGAACATAATAATTAATATTTCCCTTTGTATTCCATTTTGACTCTAGGAGGTAGAGTCCATGAACGCATGCAGAGAAATACCAATTGGCTCTTTTTCAAGATGTAAGGGTCGAACATCTTCCATTGTTTGAGAATGCATTCCAAAGGAGTAAGGGGATTTGGCATTGAGCTGCCCATGTCTCCATCCAGTGATCTCTGTGGAAGACTTCCAAATGATATAGGGGAATGAAACTGCCGACCTACTATATGTCCAGTACGAGTTTGTGTTCTCTAAAATCGAAGAATGAATTTTAGGAACAACAGAAGTTAAAAGTAGGAATATTTATTGAGAGAAAGAAAGCTTCTGTCTGAGAGAGAGACAGAAGGGGTCCCGAGTGGGTTGCCCTACTATTTTCTTTTTTTTTGACAGAGGATCTGTTGTTATTTTGACTTTGAATTTGGTATTCTTACTATTAGTGTATTTGCTATTGAATGTCACGTATAATAAGAATATATACTTGCTAGTTTCACATTTAGTTTGTTTTCAAATCTCACTCATTCTTCTTTTGATAGTTTTGTTTTTTGTTTTTTTAGTACCGGGAATCGAACTTATGACCTTACACTTGCCAGACAGGGGCTTATGCCACTGAGCTAAATCCCTGGCTTTTTTGATAGTTTTTAGCACTTTATCTCCTTTTAATAAAAGAGTTTTCTGTCCCCAGTTCATTCCTTTCTACTGTAAGGAAAGATGTACTTCTTTACTGTTCAGTATGGTAGCTGCCAGACACATATAGCTACTTAGAATTTAAATTACAATTAAAAACAACGAATTCAGTTCCTCTTTCGTACTGGCCTCATTTCAAATTCTTACCAGCCCCATAGGGTTTCTGAACTGTGTGGTCATTGTCATTTCCACAAGCTTGGAAAATCTCTAAGGACAGCATGGGTCTAGATGCTTCACTAACCCAAAAACTGCTTCCTATGCATCACCTTGGCACTTACAGTAGCTTCCAGGACCTTGAGTGGAAGCTCCCTTAGCTTTCTAAGACCTTTTGGAAATTTCTCTTCTAGTTCTGCCTCTCACAGTCTCTGTGCACAGTTCTATGTGGCTGAAGTATCAGGATTCTTTTAATCAGCTCTCTTGTAGGCCCTTGATCTGACTAGGCAGGTGTCTGCCCTGATCTGTGGCCACGAGTCAACCTGGTGTTGGTTTATTTCCTTTGACCTTGTCTCAGTTGCTTAATTACAGCTGGTAGCAGGCACATTGACCTGAATAGACAACAATCATGAGGACTTTCTATTCCAGGGCTAATGAAGTTATTACCTCTCTGCCCCCATTCATTTACAATTTCAAGAAGTTTGTATTCCTTTTATTTTGTTTCCCTACTTTGATTTTTTTTCTCCATTTTAACATGATTTTGTGATACCTTGTCTGGCCCTGGCACTTGTCCCAAGTTTGATTCTTTAGCTTTTTTTTGCTTGTCCCTTGACTTTTTTTAAAAGCTTATCTCAGGTTCCATTTCTTGCTTAAATTTATACTTATGTTTTATTCTTTTTTTTTTTTTTTTCTTTTGAGACAGGGTCTTGCTGTACAGTTCAGGCTGGTCTTGAACTTACTATGTAGTCTAGGTTGGCCTCGAACTTACTGCAGTCCTCCTGCAATATGCTGGCACTGCAGGCATGCTCCACCATGTCCAGTTTATGTTTTATTCTGAATCATTTTTCATTAAGTATATTTTAAGCCTTGTTTATCATACATCTTATTTTACTAGGACAGAGTTTATAATTGGTGTTAAATAGTCTTAGTTTTTCTCTTTTAATTTGAATTTTTTCCTAGGAAACTTCATAATATTGAAAATAAATGAACATAAGTCATGCCTGTCAATATAGATGAATCTCAAATATAATGCAAATAAAAAGTTTTAAAAAGAATACTTGTAAAGTAATGATATTGATCTAAATTTTAAAGAACACTTTAATGCTGCATATTGTTTAGTGTTACACAGTAAAAATCTAAAAAAGTATCAGGGACAATGCTGGTGGCATTCTGTTTCTTAGACTGGTAGGACATGTTTCTGTGTCTCATATATTTTGTAGGAAATTCAAATTTTCAGTCTGGTATGGCGGTGCACACCTGTAATTATAGCACTGGTTGAGATGAGACAGGAGGATGGCAAGTTTGAAGCCTAGCAACTGTCTCAAAATAAAAAAATTTTAAAAGGTCTGAGATGAAGCTTAGTGTGAAGGTTTTGGATTCAACCCCCAGTACCACAAAGAACAAAATATCAAATTTTCATGCCATTTTTAAATATAAATAGGACTAGGTATATAGCTCAGTGGCACAGTTCATGCCTGGGAAGTGCAAGGTTGTGAGTTCAATTTCTGGTACCAAAATTTTTTTAAAGTATATTTATATTAAAAATATATATTTAGATATATTTACCATAGAACATGAATGTTCTTCATAATCCTATTATCCTGTTACATGTTGGTGTATTTCGGTTTTTTAGTTTTGCCTAGTGTTCAGATTAACACTTGAGTTTTTTTGTTTTGTTTTGTTTTGTTTTTTGGGGTTTTTTTTTGGTACCAAGATGAAACTCACAACCACTGGCTTGAAGGCAGGCGCTTATGCTGCTGAGCTAAATCCCTGGCCCAACACTTAGTTTCTTTCTCGTGGTGCCAGCTAGTTTTTATGTCTCTTCCTTGTTGATTATTTGGCAGTCTTATTTGGGACAAGCACCTCTCCCAGTCTGGAACCTTCTTTCCTGGACTTCTGCCTACTTCCATCTCTTCTTTAACAGAAGCAACTCTTCCAGGTCTGGATTAGAGCTCAGCTTTCCACCGTGTGACCAGGGAACCTCTGAGGATTATTCCAGCTCCTTTTTGTGTGTGAGTGAAGGCGGTGGGTGGTAGCTCCAGGCCTGTTTTATGTAAACTATGTTGCTGTGTGTTGACATGACCTAGCCTATGCTTGGTCTTCTCCTTTTGTGCTAGTGCTCACCACCTTGCTTTCACTTTCAGTTTTGATTGTTCCTGAGTCTACAGTCCACTTGTAATTTTCTCAAGGAAAGAATGACAACCTCATGCTGTACAATGTGGGAGTGAATCATAAACCCCTGTGAGTGGCAGCGTGGCCCGACTCTCAGGTTCTCAACTTAACATACAGAAACACTTTAGATATTATTGGAAATAATCCACACAAATGCAGCTCTCATTCTTTTGAAAAAAAGACTTTGTAGGACTGAAGCGAACTTAGAGACCTTGGAGTTTCTAAGAAGAAAAAAGTTTTGGGTTTTTCAGTGTGGGACCTCAAATAAGCCTGCCATGTGCCTTGTAAGCAAAAAATGCCGTCTAGGAAACTACTTCAGTCACTCTGCCAGCCACAATGTATAATACTCATCTAAAGAGAGAAAAACCTGAACGCAAGCTGAAAACTAGGCTTAAGAAGTTCAGAGATTCACAGTAAGCACACACTTGTGCAGGCATGTGATTTGAGAGGTAGCCAGAAGCCGGAGTAAACATTTCCACGAAGTAACAGTTGGAAAAGGCCTGGTGCAGCTACTCCCATGAAGGGTTAACTGAGACTCTTCCACAACCTGTTTCCCTTTGCATAATTTCGAGCTTTCAGGAGAGGTGGCACCACTGCCCATATTGTCATCCTCTCCAACTGCACATGTGCCTCAGAAGTGTGGATGCAGATGGGCCCATTCATGGGTCTATAGAAAGTGTGTTAGCCTATAAGTGTACTCTTGGGTGACAAAGAAGGTCAGTGTCCCTGATGGTAAGGACAGGCTATCCTCCTGTTTTGGTGCACCATGAGGCCAGTGCACACATGATGCAAGATGTTACGTTGATGGTTTAAAGTGTCAGCTGAAGTTGACCTAACATGTTTTGACTACACTGCAAAAGAAAGCTGCAAATTTGGTGACTCTTGGAGATAATCTTATGAAGGTCAGATTTTCTTTTGTTTTGTTTTGTTTAATCTCTCCCAAACTCCTGAACTCTTATTATGTATAATTTGTCATTCTACCAACTTACATGTTTTTCTATCCCCACTTACCACATTATCCATATCTAAACCTTTATTTTAAATATTTTTCTTCTACCTGCCACTTCTTATTTCTTTACTTTGAATTCTCAGGGAGTATATATTTCTTCCTGACTTTATTTCTTTTTGAAACTTCTAAGGGGCTGGAGATTTAGCTCAGCAGCATGAGTGCCTGCCTTGCAAGCACACAGTCCCAAGTTCAATCCCCTGTACCAGGAAAAAAAAAAAAAAAAGAAAGAAAGAAACACAGAAACGTCTGCACTGCTGCATCTTGTGAAAATCACATAGCTTTCTTTTCAAAATTTAAAAAAAAAGAAAGCTTTATTGAGGAATAATTCACATACTATACAATTAAGTCTCCTAAAGTATTTTATTCAGTGGTTTTTAGTGTATTCAGGAGTTGTGCAACTGTTATCACAATCTAATTTTACATCTTTATTAACCCCAAAAATAACCCCGTCCCCTTTAACAGTTTCTTTTTATCATCCCTCTCTCCAGATCTTCAGCAACCACCAATCTGTTGTTTCCAGTTTTCCTTATTCTGTAAATTATGTATAAATAGAATGATGTAGTATATAGCTTTTTATGACTTGCTACTTTATTTTTGTTTTAACCTATTCTCTTATTTTGGCTTTTCCAATTAGTTAGCTTTCATTTATTCTGAGACTTTAAATCTAGCTTTTCATTTCTTTCTAGGATCTGTTTTCCTTGTGCCTATTTGTGTACTTGAGTTTGTACCAATTAGCTTTCAAATTAACTGTCATTTCTTAGTTCTCTGGGAAAAGCATATGGGCTCTGATACCTCTGGTGCTACTGAACGGGTATCCTGGCTTCTTCTTCGGCCTGATGTGGTTCTTGTGTCATTTGGTGAACAGCAGCAGTTGATTAGTTGATATTCTCCCTCAGTTCCTCACACTATTTCTCCTGCTAGTCTTGGCTTATAGCCTCTTCTGATGATTTACATTCTGGTATCTTATTCCAGAATAGTTTTCCTAAACCTTCATTCCCCTTTTGTAGTCTGTAACTCATTGTAAAAATTCCTTCATTATGTCTGAACGTCCTGTAGGCATGTGACTGGGATTCATGTAATTCTCTACTTGAAGATTTCATTCATTCCTTGCTTACTGTTCTCCTCACTGCCAATCTGCAACAAACTTGCTTAATTATTTATGACATTCCTCAGTTTACTCTGAGCTATTCCTGAGCACTGCTCAAGACTTTTTTTCAGAAGCTTTGCCTTCCTTTTTTATATTTCTCACTATATGTGTACTAACTCATTTAATACTCACACCAGCCCTGTGAAGTGGCATTATTGCTATGTTATAGTACAGTATTTCCTTTTCATAGATTAAGCTGAGGTTGACATGGAAGAAAAAGTTTTCATCTCACTGTTTCTCTAGCTAGAGCAATTTTTTTTCTACCCATGTCTTTCAACCCTTACTTTAGGTCCTCTCAGTAAGGACTCAATGCATATTTAATTTGTTGGGTAACTGATTAAGTGAATGAGCAAAAGAACAAATGGAGTATTGTACTACCTTCCAGGCTGCTGATGGTTGTACCCAGTGCAACCTTTCACTTTGGGGCCTTGGTGAAGACTCGTGGTATTAAACCACAGCTCAAGGGTTGTTTAGAGGAGAGAGTTGTGGACTCTGAAGCTTGTTGCCAGTGTTAGCATTCAGTAGGGCAACATTTATAACACCCAGTACACACATTGAGAGAAGATAAAACAGCATGGTCATTGAGTGAGTGAGCAGTTTCTCACATTTGGTTCTGATGGCAGCACACTTAATCCATGGCTGATAGAAAGCAGGGAGCATGGGAGAGGAAAAGAGGGAGAGATGGAGTAGGAGAGAAAAAGGTGGGGAGGGCTGTTCTAAAAATTGATTTCATTAGACTGAGGTTTTAATCAAGGTCAAATTAAACAGACCACCCTTTGTTTCTTCACCTCCTTGGATAAATCTGTCTTGTATTTTATTGTTTGGGACTTCATTTTTTAAAAAATAGTTTAAATTTTTGCCAACAGTCATTTGCTTTTAGAATTTGTGACTTATCATCAAATAGCAGGTCACTTACAACAAATGAGTTATGGTGATTATTTGTTTTGTATGGTAATGGATAGACTTAAACTCATCCAAAGTGTCTTAGTGTGAATAGGTAAAACTGTTCATTTTTTACCAAAACTTTTGCTCTGCAGAAACAATTCATAATTATAAAGTAACACATCTGTAAATTTGTAGGCCCTGGTTATTTGATAGGTTAAGAGTGCTTTTAATTTTCATTCTCCTTATTGATTGTTTTGTGGTTTATTTAAATAATTTTCGTGGTACTTGGCCATTTCAGACCTTGTTATGAGGAAAAGTACAATGCAAAGTGAAAAAATGTTTTTGGAACATTTATGAGCTAGCCCAAGTGATTTTCTCTGGTTTTTATTCTTTCAAATCATTAGTAATGTCAGCTTCTAGGCATTTGTTGTGTTACACTTTTACACTTGTGTCTTGATGCATTCTTTCTTTGATAGTTGTTCTTCTCTTTCTGTTGCGCTGATTGGGTACTTGATTCTTGGTGATTAAGGATATCCCCAGTGCAGGAGTACTGGAGAAAATGGCCAAGACAAAGGACTCAGTGGTTGCCTTTTTTTTCCCCCTAAAATGACTTTGTCACTCTCTCAGACTACACTGTTAACCAAAAATGATCACCATGCATGCAGTGTGTAGTTTTTATCCTCAAAAAATTTGTGATAGTTATCTTTTGGTATCTGTGAGAGATTGGTTCCAGAACTCACATATGGACACCAAAATCTGAGGATGCTCAAGTCCTTTTTAAAAATGGCATATTTTTTCATATGACCCTGATGTATATTTTCTCATACTAAGTCATCTCTAGATTACTTAGGGTATCTAATACAATGTAAATGCTATGCAAATATTTGTTTTACTGTATTGTTTAAAAATAGAGATAAGGAAAAATGTTTATGTTCAGTACAGTCAGAATTTATTTTTCAAATATTTTTGATTCACTGTTGAATCTGTAGATGTAGAATCCATGGATAAGGAGAGCTGACTACGCTTAAAAATACTTAAGGGAGGCTGGGGATTTAGCTCAGTGGCACAGCACCTGCCTGGGAAGCCTGAGATCCTGAGTGTGATTCCTGGAAAACCCTCCACCCCTGTGCAAAAAAAGAGAATTACTCAAGGATGTTAATCTCCTCAGTATACCTAGCTGTAGACAGATTGCTTCATCAGACGGAAATGCATAAGGAAATGCCTACCCTCTCTGCAACCTTTTGGAAAAGTAAACAACTTTTTTTTTTTTTTGTACTGGGAATCAAACTCAGGACCTCAATGTTTGCCAGGTAGGTGCTATACCACTGAACTCAGACCCCCTCTCTGCAACCTTTGTAAAATGAGACTGACAAAGACATTAATGTTGGTGAAGTTGAAATTAATTATCAAGAAAGAAGATTAGAGATCTTTCATTCTACCTTGTGTGCTGTATTTAACAAAATAAATTGTCTAGCTGCCTTATTTTGACCTTCTGCTTCAGAAAAGCCATTCTGATGAACTTAGACCCCAGCGTCTATGTGTGTAGTTATTCATTAAATCATTAACTGTAGCAAATTAAGGTTTCAATTAGGTCTAAGATCAGTAACCTAGTTGGGTAGCTAAGTATTACCGTACCACATCCTCTAATATCTCTCCAGTTTGGGAAACAGATTTCATGTTGAATTTAGCTTTCCATATTGAAACATAAATAAAAAGATATTTGATTTATCCCCTAGACTTTCTTTCTGTGGACACCTGAGTTTGTTTGACCTTTGTAACCCTAACAGTATTGTGTCATCCCTAAAGAAAAATCCAAGTTAGAGACAAATTTGGAGCAATTACTGATTTAGCAATCGCACACATGGCTTGGCACACAGAGTATGAAAGATTCTTGGTGACAAACAGTTCAAACACTATGGTGATAATAATAGCTAAGGTTATCAAGTGTATATTATGCCCCAGGCACTGCTATACAGGCTGTGTGTGAATCACTTGAGCCTCACATTAGCCCATAGGAGGAAACTGAGTTTCAGTGGAATGAAGTAGCTCACTTAGTCATTCATTTAGGAGGGGATGGAACCTGAGTCTGACTCCAGAAGCTAAGCCCTTGCCTCTTGCATTAACTGTCTGAAACAAAGCATTGCTTCTTGTTGCCAGATTTGGGGTTATGTTCCCCACTTCCACTATTACTTTCTAACTTTTATGTACCCCAACTCCCTTCCCACTCACCATGGCTGATCCTTCTACTAGATCCCTGGCTCATCCTCAGCCTCATGCCTACTCATTCCTCTGTGTTCCCTTCCCTGCTGTTAACCCAGGATGCAGACTCCTGGCAACCAAGCACACTACACAGTCTACTGCTTTCAATTGCCTATTCCTCTACTACATCCTCTCTGTCCCTGCCACTCTAAGCTCAGCATCATCCTTCAGCTGTGACTACCAATCACCCCTTTTTGAGGAAACCTCCTCTAGTAAGGTATCTAATGTCACCTACTGCCTGGCAATGACTGCCTCAGCCCTTGGCACTGGGCTGACTTCACTTAGAGGAAACTTCCTCCAGGAAGCCTTCTGTTTGAGACCATGCTGCTATAACAGAATACTACAAACTGGGTGATTTATAAAGAACAGATACTTATTTCTCATAGTAGTGAAGATATGAAGTCTAAAAACCAAGGCATCTGCACAAGTTTAGCTGTCAGATGAGGGCTGCATCTTTTGGAGATGAGCACTCTGTGCTCACAGGACAGAAGTCGGAAGTACAATGCTATAAGGATACTCTTTTATAAATGTCTCAGTCCCATTCACAACAGAGGAACCCTCATGGCCTACTTAACCTCTGTAGGCCGTCTTTTAATACCACCATATTGGCAACCCTTGAATTTTGGAGGGAACATATTTAAGTCTTCTTTCCTTTCCTTTCCTTTCCTTTCCTTTCCTTTCCTTTCCTTTCCTTTCCTTTCTTTTCTTTTATTTCTTTTCCCTCCCTCCCTCTTTCTTGGTCTCCCTTCATTTCTTCCCTCTTTTTGGTGGAGGTACTTGGAGTTAAAGCCAGGGACTCATGCTAGACAGATACCTAGCCACTGAGGTACATTCCCAGCCTTTTAAAGATTTTGAGACAGGGTCTCACTAAATTTCCCAGACTGGCCTCAGATTTATAATCCTCTTACTTTAGCTTCCAAAGTAGCTGGGATTACAGGTGTGTACCACTGTGCCCAGCTGGAGGAGATACTTTAAATCAAAATGCCTTCCTTCCTGAGTCTTTATAAGATGCTCCTCTCTCATGTGCCCTGGAGCACCCCAAATACCTTCATCCTATGCCTTGGCAACCTGACCACAGTCAAATGTGCTTGTTTTTCAGCCCCTCGTCAGATGATAGGCTCCAGGTTGCAACCATGGTTGAACCATCCGTTTTTGTTCTTCCTACACCTGGCACAGTGTATAATAGACAAAGGAGTACTTAATAAGTTGTTGAATGAACAGCAACCTGTATCCTAATTACAAACCTATGACAAACTTCAGGGTTTTGTGCATCAAAGCATGTATCAGGCTCAGGATGCAGAGGGTGTGCTCAGCCTTGTGACAGCATTGCTGTCCTTGTAAGCTCAGGGCTCTTCAAGTCTCCTTTCTAAGCCTCCTCTCTGCTTTAGGTGCCACATGCCTCCAGGAAAATCTCTCTGTATTTTTCTTGAAGTGCTGGAGTTGAGCAGGAAGCAGATGAACAGTTGGTTGGGTGAAGGGCCCTACCTAAACTTGAAGCCTTCTTTGCATCAGGACTGTCCCTTATATGAAATGAAGGTTTATAAATTAAAATCAATCCAAGCACTATGTAGAGCTGACCATCAATCTACTTTGCTGCTTTCACAGAGAGGTCACAGGACCTTTTCATAGAGGAATTTTTAATGCTTATTTTAGCCCCTGGAGATAAAATATACAGCCATTATTCAGGGAAAAAAATGTAAGTAAATGGTATATCTTGGAGGCAGATGGTCTCCCTGAGGCTGCATCTGCTTTGAGAAGTCCATGGAAGGCAGTTGTAAAATAATGACACACATTTTCACTTTACTTCCCACTTTCAGGAGTGTGTTGTCCACAGAGAGCAAGATCAAGTTGCATTTCAACCAACCGTGGTTTCAATCTGTGCTGATTGTAATTTTTATCCATCATAGGTTTGAAGACATACCTGATTTCGGGTCAGAGAGCCAAGGAGTCTCATTGCAGCTGTGCAGAGGCCTTGCTTTCTGGCTTTGAGGCCATTGACGGTTCACGGGTGTCCTCAGGCCCTAGGGGACAGGGGACAGCATCATCAGGGAGTGTCAGTGACTTGGCGCAGACTGTCAAAACCTTTGATAACCTTAAGGTTAGTTTTTTTCCTTCTTCTAAAACTTTATTAATTCTACATTAGAACACGTGAAATAATAAACAGCTGGTGGCAAACTACTCAGAATGCCTTTCAGTTTGGTTTTTACAGTTTTAAACTTTAGTGTAAAGTTAGCAGCATTTTGCACTTTTAGTATCCTTGATTTTTAACATATTATGCATCTCCATTTCCTTTCTGCATTGCATAAAAATGTTTCACACTTAGGTTATTAGTTTTCTCTTTGCACAATATATGATGTCTCTCCCGATTTCTAAAAGTTGATGATAGATGACAGTAAAGATAATTTTCCTTTTATCTTGCTTGGGAAGCTTATTTCTATTTTATTTCACATTTATATTCACTTTCTCATATACTTCATGTCTCTTGAAATTCACAATTTTTTGACTGTCTTATATTTTGTTGGTGTGGGTGAATCATGTAACATAGCTCATTGAAAAGAATACACATTGCCAAGAACATCATGGCATTTTGTTACTGGAGCAGAACTCTCTGGGTACCTACTTCTAAACTAGCATTGTGCCACAATAAACTACCCAGCAATTAGCATGATCAATCTTAGGCTATGAAATCATTCTCATTTATGAGCTCTTCCTCAGTTGTCACAGTGGATTTAGTTCTCCCACTGGTACCTTCTGTTTATTTTTACAGTTTAAATATCTGTGGTTTCCATTTTTGAAAAGAGAGTGAGACAGTTATAACAGTTCTGCCTCACTGTTTTGAGCTCTTAGATTGCAGAATAATACAATAGTCAGAACGATGGCCTACTGTACGGCTTTAATACAATATGTTTCTACTTCTCCACATTTGTTAGCAGATTTGAAAGCTAGCAGTTAGTCTTTAAGCTTAACAGTCTTCATAATGTGGCAGTCAGCTGGGATATCCAGGTTATCTTACCATGTTGGAATCTATCATGCCTGTCATCCAGTTACATCTGGTAATTATTACATTCAGGTTTACCGAGGGTGCTTATATATCATTTTCTTTGTGTGCATTGTAATTTCTCAACCTTGGCAGTTTTTGATATTTTAGAATTGATAATCCTATGTTGTGAGGGCTGCCCTATACATTCCTAGATGTTAAGCATCATCTCTGGCTCTGCTTCCTGTCACTAGTGATATCCTTTTCCCATAGTTGTGTCAACCAAAAATATCTCTAGACATTACCCAGTGTCCTCTGGGGAGGCAGAGTCACCCCTGGTGGAGAGCCACTGGGATGGTAGTGTAAGGCCTCTCCTCCCATGTTCTTTCTGCCTGTGCAGGAGAGTTAAGTATCTGAACTTTCCTGAACACCTCCTTATTTGGACTGATGCTTTACATGTCAGAGAGAGGAGCTTTAGGTGCATGGACTGTTACTAAGCACAGGCAGAGAGGAATCCAAAAATGTGGCTTTCCAAATATGGTTTTATTACATGGAGACAAATGGTTTCCTCCTAGCTTCATACTGAGCTATGTTTAAGTAGAAAAATAGATTGAGCTCAAAGCCCACAATAAGTGATTTGTTGTGTTTGTCTGCCATTTTGTATTATGCATATTATGTGTCTATCCATCAGGGAATGCAGTGGCTGAGTTCATATGTCACATACCACATTTACAATTTTACTGACAGTGATTCCATACTTAATTCCCTTAAAATTTTCACTCACCCTGAAATAACAGTTCTTTTTATAATTGTAGATATTTGCTTTGATCTGGATGGGCAAAAACTCTTTAGCATATTTCTATTCCATCTATACAGTTTTCAAATAATATCAAAGTGTCCTGAAAATCTTACGATCTATTAAGTTGACTGTGGAATTTGAGGGGAAAAAAATCTCTGTGCCTTTTTCAAAAGGGAAAAATGAATTGGATCAGGAGGTATAATTTGCGGAGTATTTTGATGGTTTGGGCAGGACGATAGGATATCTGAGAAGAGAGCTGTCCCAGAGCATTGGAATTTTTTGGATTCCACAGTTGGACTGGAAAGAACATAGAACATGAAGAGATGAAAGAGAGCAAGTCCTACTGCAGTGGAGCCACCAAGTGGAACACTGCTCAGCATCCTTCCTCCCCTGAGTCAGAGGAGAGTAGGGAGTAATTATGAGTGAATTGAAAGTGCCATAATCCTAAACTGCACTGTGGAGAGAAAAAACTGAGGCTTTAAAGATAGCATGGATTATAGTACAACCTGTAAGACCCACCCCCTATAATCTGACCTATAAGACCTTATAAGAGTTTTTGAACAATAGAAATGTAAAATGCCAGTTGCTTGCTCTTGTGGTCTTCAGGTGGACTTGTCAGTTACTTGCACATGTAAAGCTGGTATTGTGCCTTAGCAATATTGTCTGCACTAAGTTTAACTTTTGAATATTAGGAAATCCCATCTAGTTATTCCTAATCCTTTACCAGGGTCTATTGGGTCTTCCTGCTACTAGGCTGCTTTTACTTTGTTTCTACTGATCTCTCTTGTGACATAGTGAAATATCTGGATATGTGTCCCTATTCCTGCATTCCAGTCATCTTCCATCTTGCTGCAGAGGCCTGGTGTAAGGCAATGTTTCTTAAAGTATGTTCCCTTGAAAAGTAGTTTCTCAGGATAGACATAGGTGACATGTATAAAAAAGAACTCTGTGGTCAAATTAATTTGAGTAATTCTGGATTAAACAACCCAGAAAGAGTTTCTCTACCACTAGATTTCTTTGAGCCTTTAGGGCGCCATTGGGCATTGCTATCTTCAGTGAGGACTGTAGTGTAGTATTCTCAGGCTTCTCTGAGCACAGATTATTTTTTCAAGCTGCACCCTACAGGGCAAGTGCCATGGGTGACCCCATCTGGTGGAACATTTATATAGTGGAGTTTCATACTAAGAGCAAGAAATTAGAGAAAGGTGTTCAGTGAATAGTCATGGAGTAAGTGTGTGCCTGCCTGTCTTGTGTTGTTGCCTCCAAATATCCAGGTAACTCTCCTTCCCTGAAGTTTTCTGTGCCTCCCTAACTGATTTCTTCAGTTCTTAGTTCGTTTTAGTTTGTGCTCTTTTTTGTGTGTGTGTTTTTTGAGACAGGGTCTCACTATGCAGTTCAGGCTGGCCTTGAGCTTACTTTGTAGCTTAGGCTGGTCTTGAACTCACAACAATCCTTCTGCCTCAACCTCACAAGTGCTGGGATTACATGTATGCATCACCACGCCCAGTTTAGTTTGTACCGTTTACTCAGATATCCGTGTTTTTAAACCTTTGTCCCTTGTGCACCTTCTTGTGACATCTCTGAATGCAAGATCTGTGAGTTAAATGATTTATATATTTCCCAAGAACAGAGAGATAGCTCTGTGGAGCCAGACTAAGGAAAATGAAAGTCAGAAGCCTAGGCAGAATTGTTGGAATTAAGGTAATGTCCAGGAAGGTTTATTTTCACCCCTATATTTCCCATATAGTTAGCCCATGTCCCTTTAAGTTCTCTCCAAGTTTGCGGCTGGAAAATTCTTATCTCATCTCATAGAACACTCTGAATATTTTAACTACCTACCAGGAAGTGATAGTGATGTTTATCAGTGCCTTTGGCCCTGAAGTTATAGGTCAAAGGGAATTCTACCCACACCCCAATCTTAGCTTTTCTAAGTGACCGTCAGTGAGTTTCTCATCAAGAGGGATTGCTTAACAGGGAAAGGCAGACAGTGCTAGAACCATGATAATACAGCTTTGCACCTAAAGCATAGGGAGATACCTCCTTGGAGAGAAGAAGAGGAGCAGGGAAAGGCCAAAACTACACATCGGCCTCTGGGGCAGTGTGGGTATTGTAGAAAGAATCTTGAACTCACAACAGTGATGCTTTGATCTGACACAAAGCTGTAGCTTTGGGGCTGTGATGAAATTACATGGTTTTTCTAAGCTAGAGTGTCCCTTGTTGGTGAGATGATGGTAAGGGGGAAATCTCTCAGGGTTGTCTCAGTTTGTGGGAAAAACTGGACCCAGGCCTGTGAATGCCAGATTTGGTCAACACAGGGGCATGCATACAGTAAGTCACTCAAAGGAGGCTGACCAGGCAGGAGAAGAGGAGGCCTAGGAAGAGGTAGTTGCATTTGCACACCAGAACCGCAAAGGTCTTACCTTCTCCATTGAAGGGGAGATTCTTACAAATACTGCAATCAATCATTGCTGTGGGGTAGATGTTTTCTCATATAATCAATCCTCAAATAGGACATAGGACATGGACACCTTGGCCCAGTGAATGTGACATCAGCTCTGGAGCATGTGTTTACCCCATTTTATTTATATGAATACTGTGTGTGATGGGTGGATCAGGACTATACCTGTCAATGAAGATAGCTTTCCTAACATCTTTGTGAATAACAGAGAAAAGGAACCTTGAACAGAGAAAAGGAAAATTGAGTGGTTTTTATCATATTAGTCCTAATTAGTGAATCATTGGAGCCCTGAAGTATCTTAGTTTAATAGTGAAAGGCCTCACAGAATATTTCTGCTTGGCTAGTCTGTGAATTATCTTAATTTGTTCTTCAGAACCTTCAGGCTCCATGCTTCCTGGTGTTTTTGCAAGTTTACTGTCAGTAATGAAGTTAAAGATACAGTTTTGCTCCCATTGGGCTGATTTGGAAAGGACCTGTCCTGTTTTCAGAAAATTCATGCTTCCCTTTAAGGTCACTAGTCCTGAGAACCTTGCTTCTATGACATTCCTTGTGACTTTTTTTAATGATGCTAAATAAAGGATCACTTTTTTACCTCTTTATTATTTGTATATAAAATTATTATTGAAATAAGCTCAGTCAACCCAATTTGAGGAAACAGAGGTCTCTTTAGTTATAAAAAATGAGAAGATAGTAGATTTATAGTTCATGCATTCTTATATATATAAAATTTAGAAATTAAATAAGTATGTATTGTAAATGGTAGTCCGAATTAATAATGGTGATAGTTGTGCAACCCTATGAATATATGAAAAACTATTGAAGTATGCAATTCAAATGAGTGAACTGATTATCTTGGTAAATCTGTTTTACAAATATATGAATAGTAGCCTTCCTGTTGGCTCTGATATATCAATGTAAGCAAATTTTTTCTAAAAATAACTTTTAAAATTACATTTTTAGTTTTAGTTGTGTGGGTTTCCTTCAATAAAAAGAAAATATATCAAATATAAACTTATAACTCTTCCTCACAGAAAAATTTGTAGTAGATACAAAGAAATGAGAGTGATAGAAAATCATAATTTGGACACCACAGTAATAATCACTACAGAGAAAGTCCACCAGGAGCTCTAAAAACCGTGAGCAAGAGTTTGAGGAGAAAAAGGATATTTGCATAGTTTTTAAAGCAATCTCCCTAAATAAGTATTAATTGTAAAAGAAAAAACTACAATTTTCCAGTGAACGAATCCTGGAGAGCTAACCCTCACCAGGTGGTCAAGACAAGCATCACCATTGAGATGGCAAACCAATGTTATGTACCCCTGAAATGATGTGCTAAGAAGAGCATCTCACCTTAGCCACATTCCTCCCATAAATCCTAAGCCTCAATCTGCTAGTGAGAAAGCATCAGGCAGATCAGAATTCAAAGACTTCTGCAAAACACAACCAGGATGGTGCAGAAGTGTCAAGGTCATAAAAAGAAAAGATAGGAGAATTACTATGCACTAGAGGAGACTATGAAGACACAAGAACTAAAAGTAGACTAGACACGGTGGCACATGTCTGTAATCCCAGCACTTGGGAGGCTGAAACATCAGGGTCGTTGCAAATTTGAGACCAGACTGGACTATATAGTGAGTTCAAGACCACCGTGGGGAAAACAAAACCCAAAAAGCTTTCTGGGAGCTTGGTGGCACACACCTATAATCCAGCACTCAGGAGGCTGAGGCAGGAGGATCATAGCAAGTTTGAGACCAGCCTGGGCTACAAAGTGAGCTCAAGGTCAGTTTGAACTATATAGTGAAAAATCCTGTCTCAAAAAAACTAACCCGAAAGTAGCATAGAATCCTGGGTGTGATTTAGGAACAGAAAGGGTCATTAGAGGGGAATTGGAACCATGTAAAGAAAGCCAGTAGTTTATTTTATAATAACGTAAATTATTTTACCTATTTATTTTTGTCTTTTTGAGACAGGGTTTCACTTTGCAATTCAGGCTGACCTTGAACTCACTGTGTAGTCCAGGCTGGCCCCAAATTCACAGTGATCCTCCTGCCTCAGACTCCCAAGTGCTGGGATTTCAACATGCACCACCATGCCTGGCAGTTTAGTTAATATTATCATGTAGCATTAATGTCTTAGTTTTGATAACTGTACTATGATTATGTAGGCTGAAGAATATTTATGATCTTTCCCACTCCTTTAGTCAAAATTATTTTTAAAAAGGATGTATATGATTTGAAGTGAAAAACATGTCCAGCATCACTTAATTGGCATCATCAGGCAGTGCACTGCAGTGTTGTACATAAGTGAGATTTCCAAAAATTCCTAATAACTTTTTTATTCTGATTTTCTGATGTAATATTTCAGTGGCACAGTGACAGTATTCTTTGCCTGACAATCTGCTGAATCTGATCTAATCTGTTCTTGACTTGAGTCCTCATTAACCAGCTTCCGTTATTAAACCCAGTGGTCACATTGGGCTGATGAATTAAATGAGTATTTTAAGGTTCTTTGCTCCTGCCTGTGGCTTAGAGATTGTGTTTCTGAGTTCCATTGGTGTTTGTTCTCTTCCCCTGGTATTCTATTAGTCTATTAGATAGTTCCTATAAGTTCTATTAGCTTCTGGGGTGCCTTTTTTTCTGTGATAGTTACTGTTTCTGTTTTCCTCTAATGTTCCCCTTCAATTTTCCTCTAATATTTTGTTAACAGAAATAATCTATTTTGAAGTTGTTAATATTTGTACCTAATCCATTTGCTTAAATTATAGCACTCTGATCCATCAATACCTGGCATGGAGGTGCCTTGTGTTTGTTTGGTGTCAGGATGGAGGCCTCTGTTGCCTGGGCTTATACCCCTCTCCACATTTTCTAACTGTGTGACTTCCTTATCACCTCTGCCTCAGTTTCTTTGTATGTAAAATGGAACTGATGGTGCCTGTATCATGGGTGCTTCCAAGGACCAAATGAATTGATATGCAGGAAGAACTTAAGAGGCCCCTTAGAACATGGTACTTGTTTATTACTGTTGTCACACTGCCATTATTGCTACCCACCATGTTCAATATGAGCTTTGAGTTTGGGGTCAAAGGATCTTTTCTCTAGTAGTACAACATCTTGCTAGCTAGCCATGCTCAGAAGATTGAATAGGCAAAACCAGGACTTTGCTGATGTTTTCTTCCTTAAAGAGGCTTTCTCACTCCTTCTCATGACAGTTAAGAAAAGGGATAGCTGTTGAGTTTGAAATCATTTATCTTGCGATGAGAAAAAGACTTGAGGGAAAAAACTTTATTTTATAGCTCTATACCATATGTTCTGACTAGAATATATGGTACATGTATTGAAGTGTGTTAAAAACAAATGAAAATATGCCCACATATATTATAAAGTTCATTATAATCTTTCCTTCACAGAGGAGGAGAGAGCACAGCTAGTGTGGGAAAATGTGCTTTTGGGTATTCTCCAAGGAATCTCAGCAAACTCCTTGGCTGTTAGTGTATATTGTTGGGGGACCTTAGCAGCCTACCTTGGTGTCAATATGTCAACAGAGCCACTTAAAAGAACCAAGAGGACAGTCTTGCATGCAGCATGTAATTTCAGGAATCAAAGTCCAGGAGATCAAAATGCCAGGGTTATTCCTGGGCCGTCTTTGTACCAAAAAAGAAGGTTAAAGCAATGCTTCATGGTGGTCTGCGGCTAGGAGCCCTACGGCCCAGCTTCTGTGTTCACAAGCTTTTTTATCTTCAGAAGACTCATTTCTGCCTCACAGTTATGAAGATTATCTGAGATCATATACACAAGGCTGCAGACTTGTTACTTTGTGTCTTTAGCACATAATGTTTCTAAATCATAGCAGTTGCTATCATTGCAACAGTGATTTTTATCTAATGTGTCTGCCAGTGTTGCTCTCTTGCCATCCAAGATGGTGAGATGCCCCCACAGAGTTCTGTGAAGTCAGAAATGCCCTTGCCAGTGGGGAATTCTCAGCAGGGATGGAGGTGCCTGTAGCTACAGAGGAGACATGGACATTTTATGGGTTGGAAGGTTTCACTTGTTTGGCAAAAACCAGGTTGTAAAATGTCTTAACCCAAGTTAAAATTAAGCTGAAAAATATTAAATGAAAATTGCTGTGGAGGATGTGAAGAGAGAAACAAACCTACCTACCACTACATGGCAAGTGAAAGATGGGACCTCTCACTATAGAGCAGAAGAAAATGTGAGGTGAGAAATGTCTTCATGAGGTGGATTTCTGGGGCTAGTTAGATTTAGCTCAGTGGTGCAGTGCCTGCCTGGCAAGTGTGAGGTCCTGAGTTTGATTCCTGCTACCTTCCCCACCAAATCACATGAAAGGAAGGTGAATTTCTTTTGAGATTTTTTTGTTTCATTTAAAGTTTTAATCAAGACCCTCCCCTCCCTCTCCCCCAATAGCTGAGGAAAAAAGAGACACATTTTTAAAGTGTGATAACGAGATCTGCAAGATTCAGGTCCTTGCCTACGGTAGCCCTGCTGGAATCTCAGCCACCCCATTACTCATGGTAATTACCACCAGTTGATCAGTTCTTATATAGCAAGGGTATGGCTCATGATCCTTCTAAGTCGGCCTTTTGTGAAGTCAATAGAACTGGTATACAAAATGAAACTGCTTTAAAATGTAACCTCTGACTTTTTTTTTTTTTTTTGAGACAGGTTCTCCCTATGCAGTTCAGGCTCGCCTTGAGCTCACTTTGTAGCCCAGGCAGGTCTCGAACTCGCTGTGATCCTCCTGCCTCAATCTCCCTAGTGCTGGGATTACAGGACCTCTGACTTGCTTTACAGGTGTTTTTTTCATTTTGCCCTTATAATAATTCCTTAAGATAGAAGTAACCACATTTTACAAAAGAGAGAACTGAAACTCAGAAAGAGCCCATACCTCTGGATAATAAAACCAAGATTTAGCCAGGGATTTAGCTCAGTGGCACAGCACCTGCCTGGCAAGCACGAGATCGAGTTCAATCCCCAGTACCAAAAACCAAACCAAAACAACCAAGATTTAGTCCACAGTAGTGTGATGTGATTCCAAAGCTAGTGCCTTTAACCACTGGGTTATACTGCTTTTCTAGTCTCAGTGTTTCAAACTGGCCAGAGAAATAGATAGCTTTTTTACTTTTCCAGTTAGGTAGAAGTCCCTGGACCATAAGGACTTGACTTAGTGTCTCAAACCATAATTTCAACCTACCCCCATAAACCAGACTGTTTCTCCTTTCCCTGGTGTACCAGTTGGTCCTTGGTATACCAGTGTGCCCCCTGGAGGAGCAAATCAGCCACTGCTATTAACACCACAGTGCTGATTTTAGGCAATGTTATATATATATATAAATATAAATTTTCAAAGTCAAATTCATCCTTCAAATAATTTTTTCAAATGTTTAACAGTTCTTACTGCAAGGAAATTGTTTCTTCTGCTGCAGTTTGTCTTTCTTGTTGGAAATCATTAATTGCTGTCTCATTGACAGTTCCTACATTACTACATCACATTAATGATAATAAATTTATTAAAAACATCACCATCACAACAGTTAACTTTAGGCCATTTTCATCATTCCTAAAAGAAAACTTGTCAGAGTCCACTTAGCTTCTGTAACAAAATACCATAAGCTAGCTGGGCATGGTGGTCCATCCCATAATCACAGCTGCTCAGGAGGCTGAGGCAGGAGGATTGTGAATTCATGGCCATCCTGGACAATTTAGTGAGACTATGTCTAGGAATTTAAAAAAATAAAATACTTGGGGATATATCTCAGTGATAGAGCACCTCTGGATTCATGCACCAAAACTTGGGGGCAGGAAAGTAAAAAACGAACTGTTTTTTGCTTCTAATGGGAAATTGTTTTTCATAGTTATGGGAGCTGGAAGTCCAAGATAAAGATGCCAGGAGATTTGATGTCTATTGAAGACCCACTTGTTAGTTTATAGATAGTGACTTCTCACAGGATGAAGGTCACATGGGAGTTCTATGGATCTCATTAGTGAGGGCAGTAATCCATTCTTGAAGGTTTGGCCCTCACGTCCTAATCACCTAATCACAAGGTGATACTGTCACCTTGAGAACTAGGATTCAGCATATGAACTGTGATGGAGGTATGAGGGCACACAAAAACTTAGACCATAGCAAATCACATATTTATTAGCATTGTTTTCTGTTCCTCCTTTCACCTTATTCCTAGCAACCATTTACTTTGTCTCTATAGAGCCACCTTTTTTAGACTTTTTACATAGAATCACATGATATGTGGTCTTTTGTGTCTGAATATATTCAACAGGCATGTTTTCAAGGTTCACCCATGTTGTATGGCATGAGTCTGTGCTTCGTTCCTTTTTATAGTTGAATAATATCCCATTATAGGACTAGATTACAGTTTGTTGATCTGTTCATCAACTGAGGGATGTTGAGTCTTCACTCTGGCTGTTGTGTTAATTTACAGGCTTTTATGTGTTAACATTTTTTTTTTTGCCTTACTACATTTATTTTTAGGTCTTTCCTGAGTGATTCAGTAAACCTTCGATTTGGCCACAGCCATCCTGTGTGACAGCAAATTGCAACAACGGGCTTGTGTGAATTTTATATCGTGATCATGTTTTCTGGGTATGTTCCTATGACCTGTGTTTTTCTCATAGACTTGCCCTTCATGTGGAATCATGTTTGCTCCCAAATCAGAAGGTGGTGCAGAAGGAGGAGCTGTGCAAAATGGCTGTCAAGACGAGTCTAAGACCAGCACCAAGGTAACAAGCTCATGGCTGTTGTTCCTGTCAGTTCCTCTCCTGGCGCATCCACCTAAGGTGACATTCCTGTCTCATCAACTTCTTAGTTCTGGGAATAACTCCTGTTAGGTAATAGCACTTTGTACCCCCTAGTCATTGGGTTTTGTATAGACCAGTGAAGTACACAGTAGAAGCTTTAGGGATTTAGCCTAGTGACCAAAGCATGAACTTAGCATGCATGAGGCCCTGCCCTGGGTTTAATCCTCAGCACCATTAAAAAAAAAAATAGGTTAAAGAGTCAGAGCTAACCCCTGTAAAATAGAACAATGCCCTGTGGAACTGGGTGAGACTCCCTTCAGGGACAGTAAGAGTTTTGAAATGTATGGGTTACAGCAGTTAGAGAATTTATGGACTAGAAGCCAGATACAACATATGGTAGAGTACAGATGTTCAAAGACAGGAGGCCTCTTCCAGATAAGAAGCATGCCTGGAGAGAGATTCCAAGGCAGAGCAAGCAGCACGAGGGATGCTGGAGAAATGGGGCTTTGAAAGACCCAGCAGGACTGGACTAGATTGGAGAGCTTCAGGAAAGTTTCTAAAGGTTGCCTTCCTCAGTGAGGCCCAGGCTCTATAGCTCTCCATTCTCCTACATCTGCCAAAAGACTTGTAAATGCTCCTCAGTCTGTGTGTCCTGCAGTCACAGAGGCTCCCAAAACCATATTCATTTATCTTCTCTTAAGCCACTGACCAACAGCCAGGTTTCCTTTCCCTGGGTCCACCATTATACTTCCCAGAAGGTCCTCAAGACCTTCCACACAGCACCCTGAACCCCTGATTCTATGGTAAGCAAATGCCTTGACCCACAGCTTTCTGTCCACTGTATGGCTCTTTCTATGATCGTACCTCCTGGCTCTCAGAACACCTGGAGATGTTCTTTGACAAAGCAGGGTAGTGGAGAAGCAGGTTGGCTGAGAGGTTAAGTATTGGGTGGGAGCAGATGCAAGTAGACACCCTTTGATAGGTCAGGGCATCCAACACTTGGTGCAGGGCTCCAGAGTGGCAGAGGGACCAAGTGGGAATAAGCCAAGTGCTCTATGCCACCACTCACTTCCTGTGCTTTTTCCCTCTTTGTCTCGAGGCAGGTTTCTGGAGGACCTAGTTCCAAAGCTCAGAATGGACTTCTGAGCCCTCCCCAAGAGGAGAAACTCACCAACAGTCAGACCTCCCTGTGTGAGATCCTTCAGGAGAAGGGAAGGTGGGCAGGCGTGAGCTTGGACCAGTCAGCTCTCCTCCCACTGAGGTTCAAGAACATCCGTGAGAAAACTGATGCCCATTTTGTGGATGTTATCAAAGAAGACAGGTAAGACTGGGCAATCTGCAGAAGTTACAAAAGTTTGCAGGAGAAATTGCCTTATCCATGTATTTGTTTTCTTTTGTCAGTATGTTACTTTAGAGTAATTTAAAACCTAAAAAAATTACATAAATACCATATAGAATTCCTTTATTTTGAGTGATCCACCAACTTTTTTTTTTTTTTTTGGTACTGAGGATCAAACTCGTGACCTTGCATTTGCCAAGCAAGCACTTACGTTGCTGAGCTAAACGCCAGGCTCTGATCCACCAACTTTTAATACTTTATTTTTATCCTCCTCTCTATTCTTCTCTTCTATGAAATTAATTTTTCTCAGCCATTTGACAGTACATTGAATATATCATAGTCTTTACCCCTTTGTACTGTATTTCTTAAAAATAAGGATGTTTTATATAATGTTATCAAACTCAAAAAGCTTAACATTGAGGTGATATTCTATCTAATATATTCCAGTTTTGTCAAGTGATCCATTGTGCCCTTGGCAGCACTTTTTTTCTCTAGTCCAGGATCCAGTTCAGGGTCACGTATATTATTTCATTTTTCAGTTCTCTTTAGTCATTTTAAATTATGGAAAGTTCGTCAGTTATATTTTTTTGTTCATTATATTGACATTTTAAAAAATTACAGCCCAATCCTTTTACTGCATATTCTTGATGTTGAATTTATGTGATATTCCCTTGTGAGTAGAGTCAGGCTCTGCATCTCTAGTTAGATGTCACAGAAGTGACAGACACTGCATCCTTCTCAAGCCAGTGTCCAGAGGCATGTAGTGCTCACTTGTTTCTCACTTGTGATTTTCATTTTGATTAACCAGATGTTGCCAGTTTCTCCAGTCTGTAGCCATTATTTTCTTCTTACGACTAATAAGCAACCTGTCAAAAGATGCTTTAACATCTTATAATTATCCTATATCGACTTTTTTTAGATTCAACATCTATTGATGAATCTTGCCTGAAACAGTCCCTACTATGATGGTTGAAATTGATTTCCAACTCTAGCACTCTTTGTACCTTTATTACTTGGTGATCAGCATCTGCTGCAAAGAAGAGTCCTTCTTATTTGCTGTTTTCTTTATTTTTCAACCTTTAGCCTGAGCTCATGCACTTTTGCTTTATGGGTCATGATTCATCCTTATGCCTATTATATTTACATACTTGAGTCTGGCCAGTAACCGCCCACTTGTACTGGCTCCTATGTGGTTTTTTACATGATCCTCTCATTCATGTGGGGCATTCTCTTACTATCTACCATAACAAGATGTTCCAAGCATGTTTTGTACCTTTCCTGCTTCAGCTTGAAATTAGCCTTTTCTCCAGGAGTCCTGGCCCTTTTGGTGATGGATGGTTTTTAGATGTGTTAGCTGTTAATTTCTAATTTAATGTTGCAGTCCAAGGGCATATTGTTAATTTCAGTCCTTTCACATTAATTAGGACTATTTTATGACTTCAACATGGTCTCTTTTGGTGAACATTTCATGTGTACTTGAAAAGAATGTATATTCTGTATTTGTGGAATGTAGAATCTGTACATCCGTTAAATCTGCGTGGTTGGTAGTATAGTTCAGATCATCTATCTCTTCACTTATTTTCTGTCTATTGTTATATCAGTTGTTGAGATCCCTAACTATGCTCAATGCAGATACACACTCAGACTATAACTGAGTTGTTTTTCTGGGAGTTACAGATATACAACCTTAAATTTTATATAATCATCATAGAATTAATTGGAGATGTTCTTTGACAAAGCAGGGTAGTGGAGAAGCACTTAATTTTAAATGAAAAAATCATGTATCCCGTATAGGTGCATTACTATCTTCTCATTCCCTATGCTATAGTTATCACACACATTATATCTACTTACATTATAAACCCCAATCCTCAGTAATCTTGAATTAGTCTCTGTTGATTGCTATTCTGTTGAATATGGTCATGTTTTCCTATTTATTTTGTATACTTGCTAATTTTGGATTGTGTTGTTCACATTGTGTATGATGCTTAGAAAGTCTGAACTCTGTTATGTCTCTCCAAAGAATATCAGTTTTTTGTTTTAGCAGGGAATTAGGTTAAGTGCAGCCTCCAAACTCTTATCTCTTGGTTCTTTTAGTCTTAGCTATGCTGCTTAGTGTCTGCCAGGTACATGTATCTTAGGGGTCAGCTGGAGATTTGAACAAAGTTTATATGCAGAATTTGGGGTTCCACTTCCCTGGTTCTGTCCCTTCTGGGATTTATAACTTAATTTTCCATCTATAGTTACCTCCAAATTAACTTTCTGAGGTTTTAAACCAGTAAGATTGTGGCTGTCCCGTCTGAGTTTTAGCCATCTCCATATGGTGCTAATGTCTGTCTTCAGGCCAAAAAAAAGAAGAAGAAGAAAGAAAGAAATGAAAGTAAAAAGTGGGAAATTTACCTAGTACTGTCCCTTTTTAAGAGCAACTCTCCTATGCCTGCCCTCATCACTCTCCTGTACTGCCCAGAGTTATTTTTTATATTTTTCTCAGAATTTACCATTGTTATCTGTGAGAGGATTAGTCCAAAAGGAGTTACACCCTTCTCAGTAGTTGAACCCCCCATTATTGATTTAAAAGTAGTAATATCGCTTTTAGAAATGTTGATTCTGCCATTTAACTGCTGAAATGTAGCCATCACATGTCTTCCTTACAGCTGCTTTTTAATTTCTCTTCTGTTTATATACTTCTTGAATGGAAGAGAATAGAGTTAATTTCAGGGGACAGAATTTTTTTTCTTTTGAACTTGAGAATGTTGTAGGATATTTCACACTTGTCATAAAAGAGAGTCCACTCTGTAGCAAAGAAAATAAGTTACCTATTGACCCTGTTGTGTGTTAGGCACCGCGATAAAAAGACACTTGCATGTTTTATCTGATTTCATGCTAATAGCTAGCAAGGGAGGGAGACTGTATCCCACATCCATATTTGCCTTCTGAAATCATGTTAACATTCCTCTAAATTTATAGTAATATTCTTTAGAAAAGAATAATACTGTTTGCTGGCAATTCATGAAAAAAAGAATCACGTAGAGCAGATTTGATCTCTGCTATTAATATCATTGAACATTATCATTTTTCAGGTTTCACACACAATTTGTATATGTGACAATGGCACCAGAATTATATAACTATAAACATCATTTTGTGGTAACAACCTGTTAGCTTTTATGGTGGTAATTACTGTCAGTAATCTGGATGACAGGACAGCTGGTTCTGAATCAAGTTTTTATTTGAAGGCTTCAAATCATTATAAGTGCTTATAGTACAGGAATCTTCAAAAGAAATCACAAGAAGCTGCCTTTCTTATCTTGTAATTCTGGACTTAAGGTGTTTGCTTTAGAAAACAAGGTTCTAGTAATGTGTGCTATGATGGTAGGGAATGGTCGTTTTTTAACAGAGATAGAATATAAAATGTCATGTCCAGAAACACAAAGGACTTTGCAGAGGTATGTTTTTAAAAGGGGCAGCAGAAAAAAAGGGGGACAGCAGAGCAACACATGTCACAAAGACTTCAAACACAGCTTTCATCATGCACTCAGCAAGTGAGGTATTGGTAGCTGATTGTGATCTTCTGATACAACAATTGTATTGATCAATTGCATTTTTGTATCTTCTAGCCTGATGAAAGATTATTTTTTCAAGCCACCCATTAATCAGTTCAGTCTGAACTTCTTGGATCAGGAACTGGAACGATCCTACAAAACCAGCTATCAGGAAGAGGTGCGTTTTTTTTTTTATTTCACTGTAGAAATTCATTGCTCTCATAGGTAGTTCACTGTTCATTCTGTGTTTTAGCAAGTGACAAGGGAATGAAGGAATGTAATCTTTAAGCCCTAAGTTGCAACTCTGTGAATTTATCTTTGCCTGTGCAACTGGTGTCTCCAGGCCTCTGTGGCTGTCCCTGACCCTGGAAGGGTTCTCTGACTATACCTGTTATGGTTTCTTAAGCAACACTTCTCCCTCTGTAGCCCTGAATCTTTGACAGCCTCAATGGGGTCTTTAAAAGGCACAAATACAAGAATCTGGAACCTGACTGGAGTTCTTAGCAACAGATCCCTGCATTCTTTCCTCCAGACCAAAACCTAACCTCTCTGAGTTCCACAGTCAAAAGTGCACACCTGTCCAAACTAGGACCAAAAGAATTTTTTCATTCTTCCAGGTATTCATTCTGCAGATCTTTATGTCTGTATGTCCAGATGCTAGTCCAGACGCTATATAAAGAACATGGTGAACCACATACAGCTGGCTTGTCCCTGCAGGATTGGAGGTGCCCCATTCTGTCAGCCTCCAGGGGACAGTAAATATCAGTTAACAGCCCAGGCACAAGTCCTGCTGTGAACTCTATTTGGCTAGTTGGCCTGTGAGGCAAAACATGATCTTATTTAATGTTCACAGCAACTCTTTAAGGAAGCTTTACCAAAGAGAAAGCCAAAGCTAAGAAAGGCTGAGTAGGTAGCCCACTTCTTAAAGGTAAGTTGAATATTAGCCTCTGAGTTCAAGGCCAGATTTCTCAGCCACTCTTTGTGCTGTGTTATGGAGACCCCCAAATGGAAGGCATGTTTATCATCCTTTCCTTTAGTCACCAGATGTTTGTTGAGCATCACTCTGCATAGGATGGTTCTCAATGTTGGGATATTAGAAGAAGGTACATCTGACAAGAGAGCAGGAATTAGAAGTGATAACTCAGAGCCACAGACAGTACTAGTCTGTGAGCAGATAGTAAGGAGCAGCCCCAGGTGGAGGGCTCAGAGGAGATAACTCCTCTGAGACACTTCATTGAAGGACTAAGAATGAACCAAATGAAGTAGGAGAAAGGGACCAGGCCTCCAAACCTGGGAGATATGGAAGAGCCAGATGCATCCAGGGAAGTCCAGGGTCCTCTGGGGGTGGGGGTGGAAGGAGCGCACCAGAGGTCAGATGTGGCTGTCCATGCACAGATACTATGCCAAGGTTAGAGCCGACACTGGAATAGGATATGACCCTGTCAGGTGGTGTTTTATAGAGATTACACAGCTAAGTTATGGCAAGTGACAGAATGGACAAGATGATGGGAGGCTGTTAACTGACCACAGGCAAGTCCAAGGCCTATCCCAAGACAGGGGCAGGTAGACAGGAAGAGAGATATAGGAGTAAGGAGCTTCCATGTGTACCCCATGCTTGGATGCTTGCTGTACATAGTGCTCCACATTGGTGTTTGTCATGTAAACATTGCGATCAGCCATGAAGTGCATGTAGCCTGTTTTCAGAGGAAACTGAGGGGCGAAGGACATAGCTTAGTGGCACAGTGCCTGCCTACCAAGTGCAAGGTCCTGAGTTTGATACAGTAACTTAAAAAAAAAAAAAAGAGAGACTGAGGCACAGGCAGGTTGGGTGATGAGCACAAGATGTCACAATAGGTAGTAGTGGAGCCATGCTGTGAGCCTAGATAGGCATCTTCCAGCATCTGTGCACTGATAACTGGGGCAGGTCAGCAGCACTTGAAGCCTAACTGAATGTGGACAATAAGGGGCTATCTCCAACTGTGAATCCCATGGGGAGAGAAAAATGTTAGGCAAATGTGGTTCCTGGCTAGACATAGACAGACAGACATACAGTATTTCTGGAAGTGCAGGCATAGGTAGAGCTAGGCCCAGAATCCTCTGTATCAGGTGAGTACAGAAGTCCAGAGCAAGGACACATGGAGGGTATGGAGGACATAGCTAGGTGGGTATGTCTGGGAAACCTAACCCCAGAGCAAGCGGAAGAGATGGCAAAGCAGTTGGAAGGAATGAGGGGGCCTCAGGCCAGAGTCCAGAATCTGAGGAGGTATTCATTGGTGCTAGGTACCCACCTTGTCTGGGATCCCAGTAGTGCCAGGAGTCTTCTTTGGTTACATGTATCAGGCTTATGATGTCAGCTCCTGCAGCAGAAGTTTCTTCAGTGTTGATTAGAATGACTAAACCAAGAGGCATGGTGCCCACCTTGCTACGTAAGTGGGGGAGGTGGAAAACCTTGGCATTCAGGAGGGAATGAGGGTCTTCTCATGCTGTGGCTACCCTGCTATTGACTTGAGGATGACCCTGGGCCTTTTCTGCCTAATTTAGTTCAGCTACAATGAATCCTGGCTGATCCCCCAGAGCATTAGCTGGACCCTCAAAGATGCATGTCTTTATACAGAGTGGAATCAGCATTGGCAGCTTTGCCCCCAAGATTCTCAGCACCCCAGAGGGAAGTCATGATCAGGTATATGAATACCAGCAAAGCCTCTGAGTTCTTTGGAACACAGTCCTGCTCTGGGTGGCTCTCTTGCTCTGGGTGGCTCTGGCAGGTCCAGTCCTGGCATCAGAGCTGAACTGCAGCTTCAACCCTCATGGCCAAGCTCTTCCTTCTCCTATCTCACATAGCTCCAGAGACCTGGGCTGTGGAGCCAGAGCCAGTTTTTGTCCCAAATAGATCATATCCAAACCAAGGACTAGTTATAGGGCCTTTCCTTTCCATGAATTCCAGCCTCACCAGCCTGAGCCCTGTATGGGATTGCCAGAAAGTTGCAGCACTGAATGAAAAGCAACTTTGGTAGTTTGTTGCTCACTTTTTTCCCCACAACAGCCCCACTCTTTAGGTTCTGTGTTGTCATTTTAAGAGATCCCAAGAAGTTGGGTTCACTGGGGAATCAGCTTGTCAAGTTGAAGCCTGGTCTGGCTCCCTATTTGTTGCGTGACCTTGAAATAGTCACCCAGCCTTGGCCTCCTCATTTGTACACCAAGATGAGTAGCATTTCCTTCTCAGGGGATTGTTGTGAGCACTGGTCAAGATCATCCCTCTAAAGAGCTCGTACACGGCCTGAATCTAGTCTTCTCTTGGACACATTATGATCATTACTATTTCCTTCATCTTCAGTTCGTGTATGTCTCTATATGCTTCATACACCATCCTCCTTTCCTGTTCCTGACCCTTCCTGCTGCCAGGCTTCAAACCTCCCATGGGTCACATCCACCCATATCTCACACATCCAGGCTAGATCAGGCTCCAAACTGAAGGCCCTTGATCACAGTTGTGTGCTCATATTCCACATGCAGGAGCTTTTCTCTACTGCTATTCAACACTGTTCCATAGAATGGCTTGTACTGATGGGACTGTTACATGTTGCCCTATAAGATAGTCATGCATGGACCACCAGTGAATCAGAGCCACCCAGCAGCAAGA